>PVJI01000234.1:0-315382 GCA_004026765.1 Micronycteris hirsuta | reverse complement strand
AGTCAAGGTTTTTGTCTATTTTTTTTACAATTATATCCTCTGTGCCTAAAATGGTGCCAGAAACATGAGATGACCAAAAATATCTCAAATTAATACGTTAACACTGAGCAAATTGTAACGAGTAATTGCTAAATATATTCCTTTAATAGGAAAAGGCGAGAGAAGGAAGGAGGGAGGGAGGAAGGGAAAAAAGAAGAGGGAAAAAGGAAAAAACCAAGAGAGGAAAATAGGCATTGCATTTTCCACAGCAATTTACAAGGGCTTTTCAATTTATAATCTCCTAATGTGAACAATTCCAATCCATGTTCACATTAGGAGAATCTTTCTCCCAGATCTTCCTATCAGAGTTTAAACTAAATGTAGGACTGAAGTATCAGAAATATTGAAATTAAAGAGGAAATGCATATATGATTAAACAACAAAATCCAAGGGGCAAATTTGCCTTAAGATCAATTACCTCCTCTGTAACACTGGATGTTTCCCAATTACCAAATTAGAAGTAATCACTCCTTTTTCTGTGTTCTCTAAAAGGATATAGCCCCTTATAGTAGTTCTGGAAACCAGAATAACTGATTACATATTTTTCAACTGTTTCTATCTAACTGTTAAATAAAGAGAGCAATGATAGCATCCCAATTCTCTTTTTTCTTTTCTCCCCTATCTAGCATACTACCTATCACATAATAAATCCTCAATAAACGTTTACTGAATTTAATTGCACAGAAAAATAAAGAAATATAAAATGCAACCTTCAAAGTACACACATATTCAACTTTAACTTTAGTGGAATCCTCTAGCCCTCCTTCTCTGCCATGTTCTTTTGGTGAAGTCAGATTAAATTGTGTGATAAAATAATAATAGAAAAATATACATACACATATGACATATACATAGTCTTTGTAACCATGCCCTCAAGTTCCCAGGCTTCCAGAAACAAGAGGGAGAGTTGGCCGCCAACAACTTATAGCTTCTGTGCTTAGAGACATTGAGAGTTCATAAATATCAGAGTTCCGACTCAAAACAATATATTAAGTTAATGTAAACAGAGAAATTAAAATTATGGCTGGGTAAAGTACAGTAAGACTATGTATAAATATCCTCAGCTATTCAGAAACTCATTCAAGTTCCTGGAATTATTGCAGTGAGATACCTAAAATAATTTATGAAAATAAATACATTTTCTGAATACTTATGTTACAAGGATATATATCTAATTGTCCAATAAATGAATGGTAGGTAGTAAATTTTAAATTTGAACCAAAATTATTTTCCCAAAAATGTCCATTTACCAAAACTTTCAATGAAGTAATGATTGCTTTTGAGACTGCTTGCATTTACCTTTGGCCAGCTGCTTTACTTATATGTATTTGAATAGTCACAGTCCTTCAAGGTGGGTCTTACTTTCCTATTTTTACAAATGAGAGCAGATGAAAACTGGACTCCCAGGCTCTGCAGCTCAGACTCTCAGCCCACTACATATACTACACTGCTCCAAAGACAGCAAATATAATAGACTGTTTACCTCTCTGATCATTTCAATATTGAACAATCAATCCCATGAAGTTAAGAATAACACAATTAATAAACTGAAGATAATTACAGTATAAATATTATTGTCACTATATGAAACATTTTTATTTTATCATATGCATCATGACTATGAGACATTTATATTATTACTTATTAGTATTTTCCTTGTCTTTGACATTATACATGTATATATTTAATAAGCAAATAAAAGCTAAATTTTTTCCTAACTATAGGTTGCTATCTGAATGATCTCTTGTCTAGTCTTTCAAAACACATTTACAAATAAGTTTTTACTGTGGAAATTCTTTCCACATGCGTGAAAACACGTAAGTCCTGGGATTCACGTGTGCAGAGCTCAGTTCTGCATGAGGAAAAATTATTCCCGTATGGGCAAGCGTGATTCATGTCTGTAAAAAGAATTCTCTAATGGGAATTTGGCAAAAATATATCTTAAGAAATTCTCTGACTTGCTGTGTCTCTCTTTCCCCAAAGCCAAGAAGCTTAAGTTAATGGATCACTGCCTCAATGTTTTATGGTCCTAAAAGTTAACAGCCCTAGTTAGCTTACCCTCAATTTACTTGTCTCCTGTTTAATGTACTACCCCGGTCCTGTCTGCCACCAGACCTGAATTTACAACCTAATGCTCTGTACCCTAAATGTTTACCTTACTGAGTAAACCTACCCCTTATCTATTCCCTTCCCATATATCCTCATGACCCAACTGAAAACCCCTGTTCTGCATAAGCTCATGAATAATCAATCCAATGTAAATGTATCCTAAAACTTCTAATAAAAAGCCCGGCTGAGCTACGCCCAGGGTATTTTGAAGATGGAGTGAAAGACCCGTGGCTCTGGACTCTTTTCTCCCAGCATGTCTCGGTGTGAGATTCTTTTACGCATTCGGTTACGGTCACCCATGGATTTTGCCGGATGAAATCCCAGCAACATTTTACTTTTACAAAACAAAATATTTTCTCAAATAAATTTAAAATATAATCTGAATAAATGAGGACAGTTCTTATTACAGTCTCACTAGAAGCAAAGACCTCTCCATATTTCTGCAAAGATTTTGTGGAGAGTGGGCAAAAATGATGGGATAATTCGAAGATGTTTTACATTACAATGGTCATCCACAAAGCTAAGATTAAGAACCTCTGTAAGACAAAATCCAAAATGAAATCTTTCTTGAGATCTGAAGGAAAAAAATGTCATTTGTCTTAAGAAGACATTGTCTAAAATACTTACCAGACTAGTATGTGCAGGTGGCGTTTAGTAAATTCTATTTAATACAATGATTTGCAATGAATTTAAATGAGGCTATAAAATATGGGAAATTTTCAGCCCTGGCTGGTGTAGCTCAGTGGATTGAATGTGGACTGGGAACCAAAGGGTCGCCAGTTCGATTCCCAGTCAGGGCACATGCCTGGGTGGCATGCCAGGTCCCCAATTGGGGTGTGCAACAGGCAACCAACTGATGCATCTCTCACACACCAATATTTCTCTCCTCTTTCTAGCTCCCTTACCCTCTATTTAAAAGTAAATAAATAAAAATCTTTTTAAAAAGTTTAATTTTTTAATTATTCTTTTTTTCAATTTCCTCTTAAATCAATTATATATATTTGAGGTAAAATAATGTGGCAACTTGCTTAGAACTAACCACTTTAAAACTTTAAAATAAGGCCAAAAGATCCTGTTTCTAGCTAATAAATGTTACAGGGTGCAGTAGTACTAAAACTTCCTTCCACAAAACATGAGGAAATGCACAAAAAAATTAACATTTTCTTACTGTACTATAATGATCCCATTGACTGAGTTTGTTGAGAGAATTTATCTCAGTGTGTACTCATCTTTTCAAAATATTTGTCTACTTTTTAAATACAGTCGGAGATTTTTTAATTATTAATAGAGGCTTCCATTTAATTTGTTGAAACTGAAAATTTTTTTAAGTCCAAAGTCTCAAAGTTCAAACATCATTTTATACATATGTGTTTGTGATTATAAGTATTTATTTTTAAATATAATAAATCTATATAAAAATAAATGCATTAAAACCCAACACAACCTTATCTTACAATAGTTATACAGAGCAAATTACCAAGACAAACCAAGTGATGTCTTTGCAAAATCACTTTTTGTTTAGTGAACTGTGAGGTTATGCACATACAAAATTAAATCACTGTTCACTTATGTCATTGTAATTAAAAATTTGTAATTCAAGGGTTTAAAAACTTAATAGGAATGTCTGCTTTAAAGTGAATGGAGGAGCCTGAACAGATAAGTGCTCCACCTAGAACAACCAAAAAATCTGGATAACATGAGAAGCTCAGAGATTTGTTTAGACTATGAGAATCAGTGGGGTTAAAATTCCAGAAAGAGAAGCCTGAAAAGCTAAAAGCTAAGTTTACCTCAGTAACCACTGTTACTCAGGAGCACCGGCCAATCCTGAATGTAGGAGGGACCTTGAATATGAAAGCGATCTCCCCTGTGATTGGGTTATCTACATGGCACAATTCACATTAAGAAGGAGAGGATATTCCTGATGGACCCCATCTAACCATGTGAGCCCTTAAAAAGGACTGGGCTTTTCCTGGTGAAAGAATCCAGATGTGAGAGGTAATGAGAAATATTCTCCTATGCTGTATTTAAAAGTGGAGGGCCCGGCAGGCAGTCTCTAAGAACTAAGTATAACTCCTGGTCAACATACAGGGCAAAAAAGTTGGAAACCTAAGACTTGCAAATGCAAGGAACTAGGTTCTTCCAACAACCTGATGAGCATGAAATCCGATCCTTCTTTAGTCAATCCTCCAGATGATTACACAGCCAATGGACTCCTTGATGTCAGCCTGATGAAACTGAACCAGAATTCTCATGCCATCCACAGACATCTGACTACAGAAATATAACCTAATAAGTGGGTGCTGTTTTAAGCTGCTAAATTTGTGGTAATTCGTTATGCAAAAATTCTAAGCAACGACAGAAGGCTGAGAATCTGGCTATTTATACTGATGAAAGGCCATTGCACAGAGAAACCAAAAAGCTTTTGGTAGAGACTTCCTAGACCTTTAAATGTGTACTCAGTTTCTGTGTGGGGTAGTATACTAAAAATTAAGTAATAAGCCTCTGAAAAACAGATCAGATTTTTTAGCAGGTAAGTAAAACAGAGGTAAGATCCAAGAAAGTCTAACTGGACTATCAGTTGAAAATCCTGGACAGATATGGATGAATCAGAAACAGACTGAGCCTTACCAGGACTATAACCACCTCTACTCAGTAAAACATCTGATGAGGGACCATTCTTTTCAACTAATGGAAAGGATAAAACCTCTCCAGAAAAAGGAAATATCATCTGGAATCTGTGCAATATCCTGTGATCAATCAAACATAACTAGTCACATCAAAGTCAGGATCACCTGACTGAAAACCACAGAAAAACACTAGACAATAAAAAAAGATCTAACAGTGATATAGATATTAGTTAATAAAAATCTTTAAATCAGCTGTTATTAATATGTTCTACAAAATAAATGACAAAGATAAAGTGAAGAATTTTACCGGGGACTTTAACTATGAAAAAATATAATCATGTAGAAACTTTGAACTTAAAACAATACAATAACTAAAATTAAGCATCATAGATGGTCTCCTATTATCGATGAAAAAAATCATGTCAGAGCTCTCTGAAATCAATAAAAATGACCAAATAGTCATTACTCAGCTTGAGTAGATCATTTTTAATTAAAAAGTATAACATGATTTTATGAAATGCTCCCTAAGAATTTCCAAATTCCTCCTCATGGCAAGAGGATAAACAGCTCTTGTTAGTTATTTAAATGATTTATGTCCAACTATACACTTGGGAAAAATTAAATATTGGTTCTTCAAATTTGGAAAATAAAATACCAGTTAACCAAGAGAAGACCCAAGCCTTCCCACTGCATTTACTGGAATCCTGGAGGCACAAGCCTGCACAGCTTGCTAATGTTTCAGAAGTCCCATGTGTCTCAAGCTAAACTTCTCTGAGGACTTAAAAGTTACAAAATTAAAATTAAAAATGTAATAGTTATCTTGAAAGATACTCCTAATAACTATTTTTCAAATTCATAAAGCCTGTAACAATGTCCTGTTATGAAATGTCTTTAATTTCATTTCCCTCAGAAATATGATAAATTAGTCCAAAGATTAATGTCTGATCATAAAGGAATTCAGAAGAATGCTTAACAATAAATAAGCAGTATGATGAAAATTAACAGATTCTACTTGATCAAAGAAAACACAGATCTTCATTTACCTATGAGGTATTGAATCCGTTGACATATTAATTTTTTGTTTTGTTATTAAATATAACATTGAAGTTTTTTAACTTGTTAACTAGCTGAAATGTTTTAATGTTTTACATAAGGATAACAAGAAGAAGTATACACTAAACATTTTTTTCTTTTTTTTAGTACTTATTTTATTTATTTTTAGAGAGAGGGGAAGGGGCTGAGGAAGAGAGGGAGAGAAACATCAATGTGTGGTTGCCTCTCATGCACCTCCTACTGGGGACCTGGCCCGCAACCTAGGCATGAGCCCTGACTGGGAATTAAACCAGAGACCTTTTGGTTTGCAGGCCAGCACTCAATCCACTGAGCCACACAAGCCGGGGCTAAACTTTGTTTTGTTTTCATTTATACTCCAGACAGTTTTACAAACCCAAAATGATGCCAACTTTCTTCTGAAGGATTGGTTTTTATAAGTAAAAATTTTCTTTCAGGATTCTTGAGATAGTGTGCTAATAATGAATATTAACTAATATTATTATTGCAAATTTAAAATTACTAACACTCAAATAAAAATAAATGTGTGCGGATATTTTACTGGTATGTAGTAATCAAAGGACCATAATTTTATTTTTCTCAATAAACAAAATATTTGTGGGATTATAATTAATTTGCAGGACTTTAATACATTTTACATAAAATAAAATTGAAAAAGGCATCATGATAATCAAATTGAAATCAAATATAAAATCATTTTGGAAATCATAGCAAATGTAAGTTTATAGTAAATTGTTATAAAATAAGTAAATTGCAGATAGGTTTATATAGATGAATTATAAATCTTTACCTTTAAAACAAGCCAATATTTTCTCCTTACAGCCATCATTGAATATAAAGATAAGTCTCTTGAAATGTAGTCAAATGAACATTCGGCTTCCTATTTTAGGAACACAATGCTTCCTTTTTTTTGTAATAGTCATTAAAATGAAAGAAGCCTGTGAAACATTTAAGACCAGAGCTTTCAACAACACCATGAATACCTTTTCTGCATTTTGGACCCTTTCTATAATTCAACATTTTGTATTTATTTCAAGCTTGGTGAGTGTAACATTTCACATTGGTATCTGAATGGTTTTTATTTCTGAACTAGATCTTAAACTGTGTACCATAGGTGTATGTTAAAAATGACTTGGAAAAGCAAATATCATTGAGGTTTTCATCTTCTCAGATTTTAATTACTAGGTTAAAGAATGACTAATGAACAGTAAATAAATGAGAGAATATTCAAGAAATATATTACTTATATTTATCATGATTAAATACGGTTTGTGGTTTATGTAACTTTTATGGCTAAGATGCCTGAGGCTTGCACTCTATTTTACAGTAGGCAAGGTGAAGAAAAAAATGACATTTTGGTTAGCCTGAGATCCTTTCAACTCTTAGGTTAAAAAAAAAATCTTCCATGGATTCAGTTTAATATATATTAAAGAGAATGAGTTTTGGAATTGATAGAGCATTGCTCCTTTTCTGCTCCTGCCTCTTGTTAGCTTTTAGAAATTAAACAAATCCATTTATTTTAACCTGAGTTTCTTTATTGGAAAAGTGATATTCATGTACATATCACTACCTATGTAGGAAAAGATATAATATGTTTAAAGCTCTTGGCCCTTAGTAGGCATTCAATGAATGGCACTTACTCCTGGCTGTCCTGGCCCTCCACTGTCGAATATTCTGCTCAGTGGCTTCCCTTCCCCTCTGTCTAAAAATAAATAAATAAAATCTTAAAAAAAAAAAAAAAGAAGAAGCCATATTCATCCAGACAGGTGGGAGGGGTAGAGATAGGGAGCTGGGTCAGAGAGGATGTGGTGTGGCACCAGACAGGCAGCAGTGGTGATAGCAGAATGGGCAGTCGCACATTCCTGTGTGTGGATAAAAATTAGGAGGGATACCTTGGGAGCGAGCAATCCCAGCCAAGGCCATACCGCACAGCCCAGGGTTCCAGTGCCTGGAAATAAAGCCTCATAACTTCTGTCTGTAAAAATCAGGGAGGATTGGGATGAACAGAATAAATGGCCTGTTTCTCAGGAGAGTTCGTTTAAAGGGTCCACAGGTACATAGAATGTATGTAAACTCACTCAGTCTGAGAACCACCACCAGAGTAACAGCTAGAAGGATGCTGGTCACATACAGGAAGTGAGTTAAGTGACTGGAAAGGGGCGAGTGTCAGCGAAGGGCCCAGAAGCCAGGCAATGGCATTTTCCCCTCTCCAACACCTCTCCCACACACACAGACCTACAAAGCAGTGAAGCAGGTTGCCCCACCCTGACAAATACCTGAGACTCCACCTCATACAACTTAACAGGAGCACTAAGACAGGGAGTCAAAGCATCTTTACTTAATACACAGAAACAAACACAGGGAGGGTGCCAAATTGAGGAGAAAAATAAATATGTCCTGAATGAAAGAAGAGAACAAGCCCTAGAAAAAAACAAAAACAAAAAGAAATGGAGATAGCCAACCTATCAGATGCAGAATCCAAAACACTGGTGATCAGG
This sequence comes from Micronycteris hirsuta, assembly GCA_004026765.1. Lineage (NCBI taxonomy): Eukaryota > Metazoa > Chordata > Mammalia > Chiroptera > Phyllostomidae > Micronycteris > Micronycteris hirsuta. The sequence goes on along the minus strand of PVJI01000234.1, from coordinate 307,038 downwards.
ATGCTCAGAGAACTCACTGAGTATGGCAAAAATATCAGGTCAGAAATGAAGGCTACACTAAGTGAAATAAAGAAAAATATACAGGGAACCAATAGTGAGGGGAAGGAAGCTGAGAATCAAATCAATGACTTGGAACATAAGGAAGAAATAAACATTCAACCAAAACAGAAAGAAGAAACAAGAATTCAGAAAAACGAAGTATAAGAAGAGTCTGGCACATCTCCAAATGTGCCAACATCCAAATCACAAGTATGTCAGAAGAAGAGGAAGAGCAAGAAATTGAAAACTTATTTGAAAAAAATAATAATAAAAGAAAACTTCCTTAATTTGGGGAAGGAAATAGACATTCAAGCCCAGGAAGCACAGAGAGTCCCAAACAAATTGGACCCAAAGAGGACCACACCAAAACACATCATAATTAAAATGCCAAAGATAAAAGATAAAGAGAGAATTCTAAAAGCAGCAAGAGAAAAGGAGACAGTTACCTACAAAGAAGTTCTCATAAGACTACCAGCTGATTTCTCAAAAGAAATTTGCAGGCAAGAAAGTACTGGCAAAGAGTATCCAAAGTGATGAAAAGCAAAAGTACTGTATCCAGAAAAACTATCGTTTAATATTGAAGGGCAGATAAAGTACTTGCCAGACATGGTAATGCTAAAGGAGTGCATCATCATCAAGTCCTTATTACATGAAATGTTAAAGGGATTTATTTAAGAAAAAGAAGATCAAAACTGTGAACAGTAAAATAACAACAAACAATTCTCAATTGAATCTAAATACAAAAACAAAACAAACTAAGCAAGTAACTAGAACAGGAACAGAATCATAGATATGGAAATGATATGGAGGGTTATCAGTGGGAAAGGGGAAGGGAAAGATAGGAAGAACATGAACTGGGATTAAGAAGCGTAATTGGTAGGTACAAAATAGACAGGGGGAGGTTAAGAATAGTATAGGAAATAAAGAAGCCAAAGAACTTTTAGTCACGACTCATGGACGTAAAATAAGGGGAGATTTCTGGAGGGAAGGCAGGTACCAGGTAGAGGAGAGCAAAGGGGGAAAAACTGGAACAACTGCACAATAGCATAATAAATAAAATATACTTTTAAAAAGTCATAACATGCTCTGCCTCTTAGAATCAAATCCCACAATGAACATCTCCTCTTGCTAACATACAAGTGTTGCAGTGAATTCCTCATCAATTGCTTTCGTAATGGGCCCCAACAGGTCTCATCCTGGGTAAGACTCTTGCTTAGGCACTGAAGACACTTTTGCCTGGAGCCCATTTAGGCCTTAGATGAGGGCTGAAACCTTTCTCACAACGTTGCTAGAAACCTTTGTTTTCTCCTCCTTGCTCATGAAGATTAGAAAATGTGATGCTTGTTTCTCCTTTCCAGCCGTTTCTATAACAAATGCTAGTCTTTACCTTCCCTTTCAAGGCAAATTGTTTTCCTTGACACTTTCTGGGCATACTTTGAAATATGTTATTTTATTCCTGTCATGGTTTTTATCTCCTATTTAAAATTCATTTTCCAGGCTGAGGGTCCATACAAGAGAACTACAAAATTTCTAGGGATCATGATGAATGAACTTATGAAATTATGGTAAGATATATGTTATTGCTAAATCTGACTCACTGAGATTCAGTTAAAACATCAACTCAACGCATGTGCTTCCTTAATCAGCCCAGCCCTCCGCTGAACTTCAGTAGCAATTTTTAACACTTTCAGTTCATATACTTAGCCTCATATTATAGTTTTTTTATATGCATGGCTTCATGTTTATAGTTGTTGTTTTAAGCACCTGGGAAAAGCAAGAGGGAGAAGAAGGACAATAGACTTTAATGTCATGCAAACACAGGTTGAAATTCCAGCTTCACAGCTACTATGTGGCCTTAAAATGATCATCTTAATCTTAATGTTGGTTCGATTGCTCCCTTACTGTATGATACCTGACCTCTCGGTTGCCTGGTTTCCTCATCTATAGAATGGAGATAACAATAGTTTTTTTTTTTTTTTTTTAATATAAAAGTGTTATGATGAATAAATCAGGTCTTTCTTATTGTGTTTAAAACAGTTACTCATACATGGTAAATGGGTTAAAGTATTAGCTTTTATAGTAATAACAACAATAAAAATTATATTATACAATTATTATTGTGCTCTTTGAATTTTAATTTTTACAACATGTATGATGATACTTCTTTCCAGGATTATTGTATGAGTTAAGTGTGGTATTTTATTACTAAATATCTAGACTAATTTCTGAAGCTTAATCTGTATTTTATAAATACTGGTCTATCTTCTGCCCAAATCCTAATTAAAATCTATTTTTCTTCACATCAAATAGAACATTTCACTCACTTTTCAAAGTACCAAATCTTCTTATACATAATGCTATTTCTTTTTCTATTTCTTTTCTTTGCCATTTTGACCATATCTTTATTATTTTTTACATAATGGCATTTCAATAAATGTATAGTGAATCATGTTAAATGAAATAAAATTGAATTGAACAGCATCCTACCAAAAAATTCATTGGTAAATTTGTTTTTTCCCAGCAATCTTCAGTGATTTATCATTTCAGATAATGACAGTTTAAAGATTGACAAATAATCCTAATATTTACTATCCATATTTAAATAATTTAAAAATTCCCCACCTTTTCTATACATCTATAGAAATATCTTGCTATATAGAAATATAGAAATATTCTGAAAATAAGAGTATTTCTAGCTGAAAAATGAGGAAAGATTAAACAAGATAATGCCTGAGTTAAGTCCTAAAGCAGGTATAAATTTGTTGGTAAATCAAGATGGAGAGAAGAGTATCTTCGAACTCTCCAGACTGAAGGAGTACTTAGGGCATTGAATTATATCACAAAAAATATGTTCAAGTCTTAACCCCTGGTACCTATGGATGTGACATTTTTTGTAAATAAAATTTTTGCAGATATAATCAACTTAAGACAAAGTCATAATGGATTAGAATAAGCGCTATATCTAATGGCTAGTGCCCTACAAGAACAGAAAAACTTGGAGACATATAGACACACAGAGGAGAGAAATCCATGTGACTATGGAGGCAGAGATTGGAGTAACGACACTATGAGCCACAGAACACCAAGAATGACTTGCTGATGATGGCAGGATAGCTAATAAAATAGGTAAACCAGACTTTAAATGATGCCTCTTTTAGATTTACTTAAGATTCCAAAGATCTAGAATGTATCTGTGACTTAAGAATATTGAAAAGTCAAGATTTTGTTTGAAAATACCTAAACAAGTTACTAAATGAACCAGATTCTTTTTTCTTCTTCTTTTTCATGATTACAGTGATACACTTGACTCTAAGCATTGTGCTCGATTGATATTGGGTAATAGTCAGATGATATCATTAAATAAACAATATGTTACATTATAGACCTAAATCAGCAAAATATTTACATTATATTAGATAGTTCTAGATACTGACACATTTCTTGGAACTTTGTATAAGTGCAGAACTTGCGGAAGCGTATAGTTCCTGATTTGTTCATTTTTTTATTAATGGAAGGCAAACACTACCATATCCTTTGTCCATATTTCTTAAAATGATGGTTAAGAGGTGTCTATAGTGTGCCAGGTGATACCTGACAACTTCATAGGATAACAGTACATATATCCCTGTAGGATAAATTTCAGGGATCCTGAAAAGGGAATTAAATGTGTAGTAAGAAAGCAAGCACAGCAATAAACTAATAGCTAACAGCACTGGTTCTAAAGCCACAGAGCCTCAGTTTATCCTACGTGGCCAATCATAGCTTTGTGAACTTGGGTAAGTTTCTCAACCCATATGTGTCTCAATTTTCCTCATCTATCATTTCTCATTTGTATAATCCTGTAACATTTAATGTGACTATTAATCAAGCTAACATACGTAAACCAGTTAAAGAGAATAATGCCTGACACCGCAGTTGGATTTCTCATGAAGATATAAACCCTAGCATTAGGTACTTGCCCTTGGATCACTCATCCCCAGTCTTGGGAGGCACCTTACAATGTTTTCACAGGCTCACATATTTCTGTAAATACGCAAAACTAAGACATCGATCCATAATTATTTAAGACAGTTGTCTGTTTCCATTCCAATTCCCTCTTCATCAGCTTTACGTCATGTCAAATGAATTGGAGTGATCCTGGGCATTCGGAATCAACTAAGGGTAAGCTGAGGTGAGGAGATGTTCAGCTTAGATTCAGCGGGATAATCTGCATGTCTAGTTAAGATATTACTGACTGTTTTAGTGATGGCATGCCTTCCAGGACCACACCTAGCTTACTGGGTTGATTTGCTGTGTCATGCCATGAAGAGAAAGAGGATAAATTTGTCCTGTAGCAAAGTGAGCTTGTCCTATAGCATCTGACAGTGGAAGTATGTGAGTAATTAAGAAGAAATAAGGTTTTAAATATATGCAACCAAAAGCTTGTTTCTAGGAAATTCTTTCAAGTTTTGCAGCTTAACATAAAATAAAGTTAATAAAAGATTTCCCAAATTTGAAAACAGTCCAAAACATTTACATGGCATTATAAATAATGAATGGTGATGCTAAATGAAGTTTTTCTAACGTCAATATTAAAAAAAAGAACCAACTAGTTATGCTAGAAGGATGACTAAATTAACTTTATATTATCTCTGTAGAAAATGATAGTGTATAATTGTTGTCATTTGAAGAGGTCATCAAAGAGTATGAAGACAAAAGAAAAAGTAATATAAAGCATGTTATACATTTAATTAATAATGATGTTTTAATTTTTCTGGATTTTATGATCTTGTGGTATTCTAAATAAACGTTCACTTACATATTTAATATTTTTAGTTTTATTTTTTAATTACAGTTAGCATTCAATATTATTTTATATTAGTTTCATATGTACAACATAGTAGTGAGACATTTCTGTAATTTACAAAGTGATCCCCCTTATAAGCCTAGTACCCGCCTGGTCACATACATAGTAATTACAATATTATTGACTATATTTCCCAGGTTGTACTTTATGTCCCCATGACTATTAGGTGGCTACCAATTTTTACTTCTTAATCTCTTCACCTTTTTCATCCATCCTTCCAACAACCCACCCCTTTGGAAACCATCAGTTTGCTCTCTGTATTTGTGAGTCTGTTTCTGTTTTGTTTGTTTGTTTATTTTGTTCTTTAGACTCCACATATAAATTAAATCATATGGTATTTTATACACATAATTTTATATTATTTTTTTCATGAGCAAACCAAATTGTATTAGCTTCAGGATCTACAAAACCTGGATCAACTCCTGCCTGTGTTATATTAAGAATTATTATTATTACTATTTTAACCATACAGCCATTAAAAATGTTTATCTAACTATATGAAATATAAATATAAATAAACACATACATATTAAATATGTATGAATGTTAAAAATACCCCACTTTTTTTCTTTTTCTCTAGCTGTCATGACTCAGTGGGTTGAGCACTGGCCTGTGAACTGAAAGGTCACTGGTTCAATTCCCAGTCAGGGCACATGCCTGGGTTGTAGGCCAGGTCCCTGGTTGGGGATATGCTAAAGACAACTGACTGATGTTTCCCTCACACACATTTCTCTCCATCTCTTTTTCCCTCCCTCACCCTCTCTCTAAACCACAAATAAAATCTTTTTAAAAATACTCAGGTTTTAAATGTAAGCCTGAGAGTGTAAAGAAATCTATAGCTCACAGAGATCAGGCTCTACCATGGCCATGTACAAAATGTCTGCTGTTTCATTCAGCAGACATTTATTGAGCTCCCACTAAGTGCTGAATGAAAAACAAATTGAACACCTTGCTGTCTTTGTTTTAAAGGAGCAGACTATCTAAAGAGAGAGTTGCTATAAGACAAATGACTGACAATGATGAAAGGAAAAGTAGAGAAGGAGGGAGAAGTGGAAAAGAAAAGAAAGGAAAGGGAAAGAAAGGGAAAGGAAGAGAAGGAAAGGTAGGGGAGGGAAAGGGGAGAGGAAATGAAGGGGAAGGAAAGCAAAGCAACAGGTTTACCTCATTTTCTATACTTGAGACCTTGGATTTTACAATACCCCTCAGTTTTTTCTGAATGCTACTTATTCTTGCATCACCCCTATAGAAATTCATCGAAAATAGCAAACAAGAGACATTATATAATCCCAATTAATTGCAATGTAAAATGTTTCCAGATATTAAGTCAAAAGAGTGATTCAACAATGATGTACAATGAGCAAAAGAATGGTCAGAGGAAAATAGTGAAATAGGAAAAATGGACAAAGTTGTTTTCTCTTTTATATAACTGATATAATTCTGGAAATTCAAAACCCAATTTTTATAAAATCACTGTGCGCTATAGAAAATCCATCTTTAAAATGAAGATTGATTTTAATTGTAAATAGCCAAGTGACAAAATTAGGAAATCAGACTGAAAATATGGAATCAAAGATAGTAAAGTATATAGATGAAGAGAAAACTTGGGCTAATTATCATAAAGAAGTAACAAAATAGCATAAGAATAGATTTTAATATCTTACTGTGTCTTCCATCAGTTAATGAGTTTAATAAAATCTTTGATACCTGTTCATTTTATATAAGTATTTCCCTGAAAGTCTTAATTTTATACTCTTTTCTGTAAAGATTTTATTTATTTATTTTTAGAAAGAGGGGAAGGGAAGGAGAAACAGAGAAACATCAATGTGCGGTTGCCTCTCATGCCCTCCCCCCCCCCGCTGCAACTGGGGACCTGGCCCGCAACCCAGGTATGTGCCCTCACTGGGAATCAAACCAGTGACCCTTTGGTTCACAGGCCAGTGCTCAATCCAACTCCCAGAGATGAATCACAAACATCAATAGAACTTTCCAATTCTCTGTTTCTTCTTTTCTGATAATTTTGTGTTTTATTTAGTTTTTGGTTTACTCACAGAGGATACATTTTTACCCACTGGTAGCAGCAATGGTTGAGAATTTTGTTTTATGGTTTAACCATTTCTGAAAATGGATTAATAGACTACAGAGAATTATTCTATGTTGGATGAGAACTGAGAGAAAATTGGGTTTATTTGTGTTCTTATAGAAACTAACTCATAACTGTTTTTAAAAAAATCAAGGTCACTTACTTCGGTTTACTTAAAGTATATGAACTTCGTAAACTTAAAGTAACTCTCTGGCAAATAAGACCAGTTTAATAATTTTGGTTTAATAAAAATAACTATGTCTTTTCTCTGACACTGTTTTCAAGTATTCTTTGTTTTAAGCATAGTGAAAGATTACATTTTATTATGCTTGGACTTGCTTTTCCTAAACAAGTTTTTTTTTAAAAACCTGATCAAATAAGCTAACTTTACTACTATACAATGTTTAAGAATGTTAAAATGTACATTTGTGTTCAACTAAATTGAATTGTTATTTTGACACTTTTGATTTCAACAGTAGTTATATTTTGTAGTATGTCAACTTTAAAATAGTTTCCAAAATCACTTAAGGTAACTTAAAACCTTAGATTGATATTAAATTGAGTTAATTATGAATATCCATTGGATACCGAATTAATTTGTAAGGTAGAAAACTGAAACATCCAAACCATTGATTAATACTCATAACAAAGTTTACATGTTTTGCTTATTTTTCTATGCTACAGAGGCTATATATCGGGGTGATGCTAACAAATATTCATTTTTTTCTAATTTAGGGAAGTGTAAAAGTGATGTGTAACTATTAAAGTCTGTATTACATATTTATTTTCACAAATTTTGCTAATCTGTTAATTGCTTAGGCAAGGCAGACAGGTCTCTATTATCCTCTGTCCAATCCACTCAGTGTTCTCTGTCAAATAGAAGTTAGTTTCCTTTGTTAAAAATCATAATCAATATGAGTAATTAAGACAATAATACAATGCAAACTAAGAATTCAAATTTTTGTTTTTTAAGGCAAAAGTAATTGGTCCCAAAACAGAGGTTTCCCAAACTTTTGGGTCTTTAAAGTCTTACACAATTTTAGGAATTATTAAGGATCCCCAAGAGCTTGTATTTATGTGAATTATAGTTTCCAATATTTAATCAAAACTGATTAAATAAAAACTGATTATTTTTAAATATGTTTTATTTGAAGACCGTAATGATGACTACACTGTATCTTGACATAAAACATTAATACAGTCATGACATTTTTTAACTGGTGGATTCCCCAAGAGCTGTCCTAAAGTAATGTGTCAGTTCAAGAATATGAAAAAGCATAATAAAGAACAAAATCTGGAAAGCAAATTTTATTTGTCTTGAATTATAACACCTAAGTTTGAAAAAAGCTATGAAATACATTAAAATTTAATAGTTTGTTCAATCTGATTGGCTTGCTTTCCTGGTTTACTGATAAATACTTTTACCTCATATGAAAGGTAATTCTTAACCTTCCGTGTAACCTACCTACATTGTAATATTCTACATTTTACCCGAATAGTTTCCTGTACTTTATATTAACTTTATTATATTCTTGATTACTTAAGGGAAAACAAGAAAACCAAAGTTCTCACTTATTAAAACCGAAGGTTCTTTACAATACAGCCACCATCAAGATTTTTTTATGGCATTATTGTCACTTAAATGATTAAGCATCTGTCCAAATCTTTCCTGAAAAAAAAAAGTTATTTTTTTCTTTTGAAAAGTCCAATTTTACATATAGGAAAATATAATAAAACTTTCTGGATATTTTTGCACCTAAAACTATCAGACTTTAATCAGAGGTTCCCTGAGAAATGACGAAGACTTGTTCTTTTACCTCTTTAAAATGGTAGCTAGAAGTATCTAATTAGGTTTGTTCCATGAGCTGCATGGGAACAACTGCCACATCAGAAGAAACACAAACTTCTTTAGGTTAAATTGGTACTCTCCCTGGCTGGTGTAGCTCAGTGGATTGAGCGCAGGCTGGGAAGCAAGCAGTCCCGGTTCGATTCCCAGTCAGGGCACATGCCTGGGTTGTGGGCCAGGTCCCTGTGAGGGCCATGTGAGAGGCAACCATACATTGCTGTTTCTCTCCCTCTCTGTCTCCCTCCCTTCCCCTCTCTCTAAAAAAAAAAATAAATAAATCTAAAAAAAAATTGGTATTGGTACCATGTTATGAATGTAAACATTTTAGAAATATCATACTTCATGGGAAGTCTTTGGGTATTTGTTAATGCCCTTGCTTTAAATAACGTTTTGACTTCAGAGGAAACATTGATCAAAACTTTTAAGAAACAGTATTTACAAGTTTTCCTATATTTGTCAGAGTTCTGGAAGTGCTTCATTTGATAACATTAGGCAACAACAATGTAATGTTGCCAGTCATAATTTTAGTTATTACTTAAAATGTCCATAAGCCATTATCTCCTTTTATTTAAATCTACCATTTTCTAGGCCAGTGGTTCAAAGTATGCTTTGGTGCACAGAAAACTAATCCATGGCATTATATAAAAAAACAGATTTGTAGGTTCTACTCCAGAGTTTACTTGATATTTTTGGTATACTCTTGATATATATGTTATATTTCAAGATTTTATATGTTACATTTCAAGATCTTTTTCTTCTATAAGAAAGTCCATCCATTTTTTAAAAAATCAGTTAAGACAGTCACTGACTTCTTTAAAAGAACAAAAGATCAGTCTCCTTCAACAAAGGACAGTCTCAAACGCTTGTGGAAGAGGGTTGTACTAGGTACTTCAAACTATTGATACTTCAAAGAACAGAAGTGAGGAGCATGCTCCTGACCTGACATTGTTAAGGTCACTTTTAGACTTTACAAGCGGACTGTTAGGGTTTCCAGAACTCTTTCTAGTTGAGAAGCAAATGGCTTCATGAAAATGCTGACCCACCATCCAAAAAAATAAGAATTACATAGAACTGAGTGAAGCGATGCATCCAAAGTTAGAGCTACCACAAGTGAAGTAATGTGAAGGGAAGACATATCTTGGGCTTGTTTAAGAGCTTTTTAAAAAGTCAAATCTGAGGTTACTGATGAGAATTTCCAGATAAAAGTTAACCTAGTGGTGTTTGTAATTGTTAAATATTATATGGATCTTGACTAGCAGAAAGTTTAAGAAGGCCTATATGGTAAATTCATACTCTTACAGCACCTATGTAAGTAATCAGACCACACCTAGTGAGACAAGCACTGTTTTGTACTCAAGAAAATATTTCTGTGTATATTATGATTACAAGGTAAGGGGAGACTTGCGAAACAATTTGAAAGGTACCAAAATAATTACTAGCTATATTAAATGGAAAACTATGTGTTATCTATAGCACACCCTTATGGGTATCTGATTCTATGGGGTCTGCACTTTTCCTTGTCTTTGACCTGCAGTATTTCCCACGTATTGTTGTCTTTGGTCCAAGATCCCCAGTGGTTGTCTGAAAGCAGATGGTATCAAACCCTATACAAACAATGTTTTTCCTACACATATGCTCATACCTGTGATACAGTTTAATTTAAAAATTAGGCACAGTACGAGGTTCACAAGAATAACTAATAATAAACTACAATTACAACAAATTCTATGATAAAAGTTATGTGACTGTGGTCTCTCTCTCAAAATATTTCATTCTACTGTACTCACTTTTTCACTTAAAGGAAGCACTTTACATCTTTGCATCTTCCCTTTATCTGTGATACCGAGACAGTGGATCTGATAACCCTCTGCTTCTTAATGGAGGAGGAGTCTGTGCAGCTTGGGGACCTTAACAAAGGGATGAGTCATGTAGCTGGCCAATCAAGACAACGCGAGATTTCATCACACTACTTAGGATGGCACGCAGTTTAAAACTTATGAAATATTTATTCCTGGAATTTTCCACTCTATATTTTTGGACTGTGGCTGACCATAAGTAACAAACCACAGAAAGTGAAACTGGGTAAAGAACGAAAACTATATTTTATAATTTTGTAAGTCAAAATAGCAAAAACGAGTCTTGACCATGGATGTGCAAATTAATTAAATTTAGTGGAATGAAACCAATTATTGCTCTGTGCATATTGACCAATTTTGCCAATTTACCATCTATTAAGCAAAGTTATTAGAATGTGTATTATAGGTTGCTCTTTGGATTTCCTGGCAAACTGATTGCAACATCCCACTGTATCCCTCATTATTTAGTAAATCATATAGAATTTTTGGCATATGTTCATTTAAAATATAAGAAGTAGGTTATGATAAGTAGAATACTTCAATAAGTGCAAGGAGAATAAATATGCTTCATTAAGCAGGAGGAGAATGAATATAACTCCACTGGTTCAAGATAAAGCATCTTAAATAAATTTAAAAATCAAATATATAATTAACTCTTCATTTTGATCTCACAAATGCTATGAAGAGAAAATCCATTTTAAAAAGCTTAGATTTTAAAGTCTTATGTTAGCACATTTTATATATCTTCATTTTCTATAACAGTTTGGCCGATCTCTCAGAAACTATTTTTATGAGCACGGTTCAGTCACATAGTTTTATTGGTTTAAATTTGGTAAAAGGCACAGGGGTGGCATTTCTGAAGCAGTGCAAAAGTTCTGTCACCTAAAAAAAAGGTATCTCTGAAATGAGAAAAACCAAACTCTATATATTGAGTAGTGTACTCTTAAAGATAGATTTCTAAAAACTGACCATTTTTATCAGCCCATAAAATTTCACAGTCCTGCTTTTGCTTATCAGTGTGGTGACAGTAAGTGCCCATTGTAGAGACCATCTCTAGCCTTAGAAACGCTTATGCTAACACACTCTCTGTGAAAGCAACATAAGAAACATTCATGTGAAAGAATGTTGATAAAAACTTCATGCAAAAAGAATTCAGTGTCAGTTAAAATTGGGAAAGAAGATTATCAATGAAAATTAGAGTATTAGAAGTTTTTGTATTTTTACCATTAAAAATCATACCTGTAAAACCTTAAGACAAAGTTTTCCAAACGTATGCAAACATTTTCCACCACAGATACCTACTGACCTCCTGAAGCACCTGAAATCTTATTCCTCAGAACAATGGTTTAGGGTATACTATATATAGGGTCATGAATCAAATTTTAGATTGTCAGTCAACTCTCGATAAATCCTCAAAAAATAAGGTATTTTGAAAGATAGAAATCATAAATGCTTATTAAAAAGAGGTAAAAAATGGGAAGGAACAAATGGAAATTTAAGTCACATGCAATCCCATTGTTACACTTTGTGTCATTTTTGTATGTATTACTTTCATTTTTATAAAAGAAATAATCATACTGCATGTTCTTTTCTATAACCTCCAGTTTTTATTGTACTTATTACAAACATATTTCTAGGCTGTAAAATAATCTTAATAGCTTCATGATATTGTATTTATGAATGTACCATAATTTTTTAAACCAACCTTATCAATAGGCATTTAAATTGGTTTCAGTTTTTCCCTATCATAAAGTCTACCAGGGATACTCTGATGGCTTTATCTTGAGTACATCTATAATTACTTCTTTAGGATACATTTCTACTCCAAACAGCATGGATCAAAGAGTATGCAAAATTCTAGTGCTTTTGATCTGTGTAAGTGTTTGATCTCCACCCTCGGTTGTGTCCTCCAAGCTGCAGACCTGTGTTATGTTTGTATTTTGCTATTGGCTGCCTTTTCAGTTTTTGAAGGTGTTTAAAATCATGAAGACTTTATTCAAATCTTCAGTTATATTTAGTCTCAGTCAGCTGACTCTACATCCTTCCTTGGAGAGAAAAAAAAAAAAAAAACTCACCAGAAAAGCATTAACTTTTTACTTAAAATAATTCTGCATCTTATTTGTAGCACCATCTATCCTTTTCACTTTCATTCAGATTAAAGTGTACATTTTTGCCCTGCATATTGGATTTTATTCTTTCGGGTTTTTCAGAAGACCTTTGTGTTCACTCATTTTACCTGTTCTCTGTTCTGCGTCATCAGCCACTTCTTTTCTACTGGTCTCTTCACAGTCCACTCCAGCTAGTTTACGCTTCTCCCTCCACAAACTACTTTCAAATGTTGTCTCTGCTCACTGACCTCATTGTCTCACCACCACATATGCTCATTGCTCTGCAAGTCTGACCCACCTCCCACCTCCACTACTCCTGTGAAGGTCGTGTTTTTACTGATAATCCTAATGCAGACTTGTTATTTTATCCTTATTTCATGTGCTCTTTCCACAACATTTAACATTCTTGATTATTCCCTCTTTGAAACATTCACTTTTCTTGGTTTCACAAAAATATTCTCTTCTATTTTTCCTCCTAACATTCTGATTCCCTGAATTCTGAATTCCATGATTTCTGAATTGTTGGTTCCTTCCTCCTTCTCCTCTTCCTCCTTCTTTTCCTTTCCCTTCCCAGTCCCCTCCCCACTCCCTCTCCCTCTTCTTCTTATTCCTTTTCTCCTCTTTCTCTTCTTCCTCCTCCACCTTCTTCTCCTCTTTCTCCTTCTTCTTCTTCTTTTCCTTCTTCTCTCTCACTCTCTGTCTCCTTCACTCTAGGGGAAGCAAGCTGCCATGTTGTAAAGACTCTATGTAGACGCATTACTGGTGAGGAGCGGATGCCTCCAGTAGCAGCCAGCAAGGACCTGATGTCTGCGAGCAGCCCCCATGCTCAGGAGGTGATCTTACCCCACTCAGGCCTTGAGATGACCTCAGCTCCAGCCGCTAACATCATCACACCCACATGACGTAGCCTGAGTTAGAGGACCTCGGTGAACAGCCCACCTTCCTGATTCACAGGAATGATATGTTGTTTTAAGCCTCTATGGCTTGCGGTAATTTGTTATGCAGTAATAGATAGATAATAAAATATCTGATTGCTAAACTGCAAAGATAATAATTCTTTCCAAAACTGGTATTCAGATCTGAAATAACTCACTTCTGAAAAAAGCAGCAAAACAAGTTTACTTGGATTTCTTCTTGTATTTTTCCTTTGGCTTAGCTCACTTCCTGCCTTTTGAAATGCAGTGGAGTACCAAATCAGGCATTTTCCTGTTTTTTTTTTGTTTTTTTTTTTTCCCTGTAAGTTCTTGACTATTTAAATCGGCCTGGCTGTCCCTAGATAATAATATATTTAATATTTCCTAATGGATGATCGGTATCATTGTTTAAAAGTATTTTCAATAATATTTTATTGTATTTATTCCATAACCACTCAGTCCCCTTATACCTCCTATTCCAATCTCCCCAATCAGCACACCATTGTCCATGTCCACGAGGCCTTTTTCCTTTTTGTTCAGTCCCTCCAGCCCCTACTCTCACCCACCTTAGTTGTCATCCTGCTCGCCACCTATGAGTCTGTCTCTACTTTGCTTGTTAGTTCAGTTTGCTCATGAGATTCCACAGATGGGTGAAATCATACAGTATTTGCCTTTCTCTGACTGGTTTATTTCGCTTAGCATAATGTTCTCAATAATATTCTTATTATATAAGTAAATTTCATATTGATCATAGATAATTTCGAAGGTGCAGATGGATAAGAAAGAAAAATAAAGACCACCTGTGATTATATAATCCAGAGACCAACCTTGAACAATTTGATGTATATCCTTCAAGCAGCTACTTTATAATTACTTAGGCATTCTGGTTTTCAACAATTTAGGAATAACATATTGCTTTTTATGTGACAAATATTTTTCTGAACACTATATATATACACCCTATGTATATACTATCTCTGTATCTGTATAACACTATATATATGAACACTATAACACTATATATAAAAACAATGTATATATGAACGCTATAACACCTTATATAGTGTTATACATGTTTGGGTAAGAGATGAAAGAATAGTAGAAAGTCTGACAAATCTTTAATGACTGTTTTTAAAACACACACACCCACATTTCTTTCATCTCTGCATATGGCCAGTCCAGAGGTCTGCATCTATGTTAACATCCCATGTAGTGTGATCAGGATATAAAGGGGCTACTGTGAGGTATCGACTGACTCTTTCCTCTAACACCTTAGGTTCCATTGCTTTATGAGATCTGGAAAACACATGGTCATAATGTCCTTAGTAAGTTCAGAGAATAATAGAGGAGCCAGAAAGTGATTTAAAACCTAGGACATAGGATATGACAAACTCTGGTATTTGTCTTAACTGCCAAACTCAAGAATCAGTGGAATGTCAAATCAAGCAGCATGTACCAAAAACTGGGACATCTTTGCATTGACTGAAATTGCCATATAGGCTTACTATGTTCTATTCCAGTGGTCCTCAACCCTTCTGGCACCAGAGACCTGTGTTGTGGAAGACAATTTTTCCACCGATGGGGCTGGGGGTGAGGGAGACAGGAGGCGAGCTCAGGCAGTGATGCCACAGTCCACAGTCCACAAAAGGAGAGGGCGGGAGACTGAGGACCCCTGTCCTATTTTATATCTTGAGACAAAATATTAAATACATATGACACATGTAATAATTCATGATTATAATATCTTTGCCACCTTGATTTCTGGATGATGCAAGAAAATACTCACTTTTTATCACCTATAAACATAAACACATACAAAGAATATATTGAGTTAAATTATATCTTGAATATGTTTTAATTACATAAAACATTACTATGATATACTTTATACTATGTACGTAACTATATGTTACTATGGTTTGACCAGTATGGCCATTTTTTCAAATTTAATCTTCATCAAATAGAAACTTGTCTGTCTTGTACACCAATGTATTCCTTAGAATAGCTTTGTGACAGGCACATAGTTACATGTATTCATTCATTCAATAAATGCATATGACTACATACAAGGAAATGAGTTACAGAAAGGCTAAGTAACTTATTCAGGATCACATAGCTAGCTAACATCAGTCTGCATTTAAGATCATTCTTAAAGCAATCCACAACCATCACTAAGTAGGGAGAAAAAAGTCGGAGAGCTAGTGTTCTGGAACTCACACAAAGCCCTAGGTCTGTTCAAGGAATGCACCACTAGGAAACATTTCCAGTCACAGAATTTTAATCCTTGTCAAGCTCCACATCTCTATATGCTCATATTATAGATATTTTTGTTTCCAGCATAGATGGTGACTTGATAAGGAATAAGTCATGTAGAATTCATATTTGCACGATGAGCTGGAATAGTGCCTAATACTCAGTAGAGACCGAGTAAAGATCTGATGACTTGAAACAGAGAAAGATAATATGTTAGTGGCACAACTAATTTCTAGAAACAAATATCTTTTTCACTGGACAAGGCAGAATATAAATATATACATGTAAACATGTATGCATATACATTCAGGTTCATCTAATCTACTACCAAAAAATTAACCTGGAATTTATTTATAAAAGTTGTGCTATTTATTCTTACATGTTTAAACTTCAGTCACCTTCAAAGTACTCTCCATTTGATGAAATACAACTATGGAGACATTTTTTTTCCACTGCTCAAAACAGTTTTTGAACTCATCGATTTTGATGACTTTTAGTGCTTCTGCCGTTTTTTGCTTTACCTCTTCCACATTGGCAAAATGTTCCCTTTGAGGACTTTTTTCATCTGGGGAAACAAAAAAAAGCCACTTGGGGCCAGATCAGGTGAATGGGGGATTGGGGCATGGGGATCATGCTGAACACTCAGCATAGTGTGGGCAGGTGCACTCGTAGATCACCCATCATGCAATGGGCAAACACATTGAAAGAGTCTTCAGAAAAATTCATCAAAGCTGAACACAAGCACAGCCTCTCACAACAACGCCAGCTGGTACACAGATACAGATGCGTTCCTAGAATACTCACCTAGTGGGGGTGAGTACACTCGCCTGTACTACAAGGGGCCCGCCATCCAAAAGATAGTTCCAGTTTTTGGGAGGTACTCTCTCATAGTATCAATATCCAAACCAAACTAAAGAGCTATAAAGCAATATTTATTTCTAATTTTATAGTGACCAAAATTTTTAAAATAATACCAGATTATTTAACATGAAGAATACATGCCGTGGGTTAAAGCTGGCAGTGATGGGCATGAACCTCAAACTGTACATAGATGCTGAGTTGTAGAAGGCACCTTGCAAGGAGAATAATAAGTAAAAGTCAACTAACTAAAATATGGGACAGGGAACAGAAGCAGAGCAGATAAGTGGTCAGCATTAATACAAATACAGAACAGCACCTCCTACTGGACTTTCTTAATACCACTAATACACATGTTTGGGAAAAAGAGTGTCCATACAGATGTGTGTTTGTACATTTAGCAACATACAGATGGACAAGAAGTCTATACATTTAGAATTGGGGTTATCTGCTCAGTGGTAACAAGATCCCATATATAGATCTGGCATTCAGAAAGACGGCTCCAATAGGGGTGGAAGAGAGGCTGTAGAAAAAGTTTGTCAAACAGAATATACAGATACAAAGACATGTTGTCAAGCACAAAAGAGTAAAGCAGCTGTTCCAGCTACTCCAAGTTAGATACAGAGCAAGAACTTACTCAATGAATCAGGATAGAAATCATTAAGGTAAACTGAAGTAAACAGGGCAGAGCCAGACTTGAAGCAAAACCGATGAGATGTTTCATTTTCCCACTTCTTTCTTTCTCTTTCAGTTTTTTGCTCATCTTTTTCTCTTTGCCTTTCTTGCCTTCAATAAGGAAGGGAGTTATCTCATAAATTAAGGTCACACATGACAGAATGGTAACATCATTTAAACAATGACAACAGACAAGTAATGATGAGAACAATAATCATCCCAGACAATGAAATCTAGAAAAACTATTTCTATTGTGCACCAAACCCAATGCTTATCTTTCAGGCATTCAAAGTAAAAGGGGAACATAAAGGATACATGGCTCTCAATAGCTAATAAGTAGAACACCAAATTATCAGAAAAGAGATATTTCCCTAGCTCTGAAATCTGAGAAAAAACACTAGGTCTAAAATGGGACTTTTTTGAATCACACAGATAGTGTTGTAATAAGGTCTTTTAGGAGGACTAAAAATAGAGAAGATATAAAGAACGTTGGAGATATACAGAATTCATAGAACTAAGATAGAAAAACATCACCAACGCAAGTGAAGCTGAGACTTGCTTACAAGTCTAAAGGAGACAGGTGAAAGTAATCACAAGAGGTAAAGAAACACACACAGAAGTTAAAAGCAGTAGAATCATTTTCACAATTGACCGGGACATGACAAAATACAGATGTAAAAGTGATGTAAAATCCCATGGACCACTATCTGTCACTGTAAATGTCTACATTTTCCCTAAAAAAATGTATTAATCATTTTCATATAGGTCTCTCTGGCAGAAATCATTATGGTTCAGAATTCTTGTTTTAATGTAGTGGTTACTGAATTAAAATTTTAAGCCATTTTATAAAAATTTATTATGTTATCTTTCAATATCTTGCTTCATTCCTAAATGTCATATTACTTTATAGAGTTGATCTTTTGCTCATATGAAGATGTAGGAGAAAGAACGTAAGTTTTGGAATTAGGTTCAGTTTTGAATTTAGCTCTTCAGCTTTTGGCTGTTTGGCTTTGAGCGAGGTAGTCAGCCCTTGTTATTTTTTACTGATAATGTAGAATAAATAACTCACATATCTGAATTGTAATGATTAAGTGAGATCATGTGTATACTGTCCCAGCATATTTTTAGGCAACTTGGGGAGAAATAATGGGTCCACCCTGTACTCTGCTCTGATGAGGTTAGGCCTCTGTATCTTAAATAGGTAAATGAAATAGATACCTATCAGTAGTAAAAAAAAAGAAACCTTCAAATTAAAAAAAAAAAAAAAAAACCTTAAACATTTATAAAATGAAAACAACCTTAAGAAAGTAACTCTATGTCTATAATTCTTAAATTGTTTCACATTCAATAGTTTATTCATTGAATATCTACTCATCATGAAAAGCATCATGCTGGGTAATATATGTGCTAAAATAAATTGTACGTGCTTCCCCAAAAGTCTAATGAAGGACAGATACATGTAAACAAATACTGAGTGTTAGTCAAGTTCTGAGGAAAACATGAACCTGTGGAAGGTAGAACAAATAATGAATTTCACAGCAGTTCCAGAGAGGGTAAGAAAATAACTGTAAAGTTTACCCATCAGCTGTACACTTAAATAGTTGCATATTATTAAATGTGTGCAGCATTGTAATGGTGTTGGCCTCCCATAAAATTACATTTCTTGCACTGGCTGGTGTAGCTCAGTGGATTGAGTGTGGGCTGCGAACCAAAGGGTCGCCGGTTCAATTCCCAGTCAGGGCACATGCCTGGATTGCAGGCCAGGTCCCCAGTGGGGGCCATGTGAGAGGCAACCACACATGGATGTTTCTCTCCCTCTCTTTCTCCCTCCCTTCCCTTATGTCTAAAAATAAATAAATAAAATCTTAAGAAAAATTACATTTCTTCTCCAAAGGATTTCAATGGTCACATTTTATCTGAAGAAATTCCTAAGTACCACAATCTGGAATGAAAAATAAGCAATATTTATATCTCTGCAAGTTTCATTTCAGTTTTCCCAAGTCGAATTGAAGATCTGCTCTCTCCTTTCCTAATAAATACAGATCATATTTAGTCGTTCTCTTACCCATGCTCTGCCACCTAAGACCCACCAAATTTCACAAAGTTTAAACATTTTTTCATTAAAAATATATCTTTGTAATGTGGCAACCAAACAAGTTTAGTTTTATAAAATTATTTTAAGATTTTTCCCTAATTTATTTTGTTATTTAGAAGATATTTCAATATTATGGCTTATCTTAAAGTCCCAGCAAAACATTTTCTTATAATTGTTTCAGTAAATTTTTTTAGATGAAAAAACAATGTTTCCCATAATATTTGTAGTAACTTCCTGCCAGAGCACAGAACCCCACAGTGTACCAAGGTGGGCTACAGAGAAGTAATCCCTCCAGCTCGCTTACCACAAGCTTGCTATAAGCTTGGGAGCCATGGCTGTATATCGCTGGAGTCCTGTGGTTAGCTCAAATGTTGGTGAACTTATTACAGAACGATTCTTGAAGTTTTAAGAGTTGTAGTAGAAATAACAGAGCATTCTGGATTAGGTCACACCAACCTGTTTTACTAAGAGATGAAAAATAAATTCTAATGGAAAATCAAAAATGATTTTTTAGCTATTCATATGTTCAGCAAACATTTATTGAACACTATGACATGCCAGGCCCTGTTTTACTTGCTGGAGAAATATCAATGAGCAAAAAAGACAAACGTCTTTATCCTCCAAAAGCCTACATTCTGACGGGGAGACAGTTTTCAGCCAAGATCAACTTATCTGTTACTCACAGGGCTGTAACCCATGATATGCCTAGGAGCCCAGAAAAATGTTAAAAACCAGAACAAAAATAAGAATAGTATAATGAATTCATCCTGGATTATAGCTTTCTTCATGGCAGTGCAGTAACAAAATATCACTTTAAATATATACGTTTTTATGGAGGAAGAGGCCCACAAAGGCCGAAGTGCCTTGAGACCACAGAAGTCATACTGTAGATGTGTAATAAACACAATCAGTAAGGAAATTATGTGCTATATGAGAAGGTGAGAAGTTGTGTGGAAGAAAAAAGGAAGTATGATAAAGTGTGGGATAATATCGTTTGTAATTTTAAACAGAGTGTTAGAGAAAGCCTCACTGGGAAGGGAAATTTGTGCACAGAATGGAAAGAGGTTAGATAAAGAGACAGACATGCAGGTCTCTAGGTGAAGAGCATTCTACGTGCAAAGATAAGCAGATGAAAAGTCCTGGGATAGAGGAGTACCTGGCATGTGGAAAGAGCAAGAAGGAGGCAATTATGGCTGCAGCAAAGTGACCCGGGAGAGAGGAGCTGAAGACCAGGCCGTAAAGGTGGCAGGGTCAGACTGTACAGTGCTTTGCAGGCCACTTCAGGTAAACTCTGCGTGATATAAGGAACAACTGGAGGATTTGAGGCAGGGTCACTGTTATGATTTGAATTGCATACCTCCAAAGTTATGTTGCTGTCGTAACCCCAGGTGTAGATGTAACCTTATTTAAAAATGAGGTCTTTGTAAGGATAATCAAGCTAAGATTGGGTCATTAGGGTGAGCCCTAACCCAATGTGACCAGTGTCCTTATAAGAAAAGGCAAACACCATATAAAGACAGAGACACACAGGGAGAGTGCTACGTGATGACAGAGGCTGGATTTGGAGTGATAGAATTGCAAACTGAGGATTGACATCCACCACTGCAAATTCGAAAGAAGCAAGGGTGGATTCTATTCAGATTCTCAGAGGTAGCACAACTCCACTGACATCTTGATTTCCAACTTCTAGCAGAATTGTGAGAAAATAGATCACTGTTGTTTTAAGCCACCAGTCTGTGGTACTTTGTTATAGTAGCTCCAGAAAATGAATATAGTCACTTTGTTCCAACACCATCTTTCTAGCTGAGTGTTGAGAATAAACTATAGTGAGGGCATGGGTTTGTACCAGGAAGCTCTCTTGGGTCAAGTATCCCGGAAAGCAGATTCTGAGACAGAGAATTGCCAACAGGAGGGTTATCCCAGAGTTCTCTCAGGAGCAACAGAGGTGGGCATGTGAAGGAGGGGAAATGAGGTACTCAGACTTGGTGGAGGGAAAAGTGAAACTGCAGTAGAGCCCCCAGGCAACCCACTCATCTAGAGTCATCTAGAAGTAGCAAATGGGCCTGCTTGCAAGCATGCTGTGCAGGACAGGTATTGAGTATGGGCTGACTCCCAGGGAGAGAACACAATTTTGAATAAGACATCAACCTTCAGCAGAGTCTGGGTGATACCTGAGGAACTCACCTGTGAGCAGCCTACCTTCCTCAAGTGGTGAAAATGAGTAGTTCAGTCCTGGGGAGAGTGAATACACAAGGTGTGCCACGGCATATGGGAAGGAGGATATGCCATTTATGGAGGACAGATTCAAACAGTGTGGGGCAACATGAGAATCAGAGGATAGCCCATGGAATTTTGTGTGTGTGAGTGGAATCATTGTGTGTGTGTGTGTCTTGGCAAGCATCTTCCATTTGAATAGCATTGCAAATTTATAATATACTTAATTTGGTGGCCACAATAAACTTGTCATGCAGGTAGAACAGATATTTTAACATGTCACTTTTACTGATAGGGGAAATAAAGACTAGAAATATCAAGTGACTTCCCAACACACAATGATTTAGTGATAAGGACAAAACTGAAAATATGGTCTTCCGAATCCATGTCCTGAGCTCTTTGTACTGTGTCATAGAGCCTAGGTATCACTTCAGTTATGTGGCAGTGATTGGGCTACACAACCTGCATAATCTTTTATATGCCAATATTTCTGAATCACCGAGAGAGCACGTGGCAAGAACTGCATAGTTGTTTATCAAACTCACATCAATTTCTTCCTGGACCCAAGGCTCTACTACATTTGCCAGTCTCCTCCACAATTAGGTGTAGCCATAAGGCTGAGTTCTTATGAATGGAATAGGAGCAGAAGTGAGAAGGGTTATGCAGACCAGTAAGTAAAATGCGGAGAAATCATCTGTTTTCTCTGTTCCCCATGGTCTGCCCAGTATAACTTCAAATGCCATGTGTTTCATAAAGATGGAGGAATCTTTACTAGTCTGAAAGGAGCAAAGATACCAATACACCAGCCCTCTCAACTGTAGTTTAGAGTCCTGCTCCAGGATTATCTTAATCATTAGAGAAGCAGAAACATAGTAAGAATGCTTTAGTGTAAGAGAATCGGTAGTAAGTTGGAATTTTATTTCAGGACATTTCACATATGTATAACTAGCATATCTTATTTAAATCTAATATTGAATAACTTAAGGGAAGAGTATACCAAGCTTTGCGTATATGTATATGTTTAGTCTTTTCACCATTTTGTGAGATGAACTGGGAGAAAATTATTTTTCAATTTTTCTATTTATAAAATCCCTGAGAGACAATTTGGGTATATATAGATATGTATATATGTGTATACATATATATAGATATGATTTATTCATATTATATACATATGTAATCTGATATATATATGTATATATATGTATCAGATTTACACAATTTCCACTTGAAAACACACTAAAATAGGAGGGAAAATATCTATATGCCATTGTCATATTAAAAAGGTGGCTGGGAAGGAGTCTGGATAGCCTGGCTTACATTATCTGGCCATCTATAACAAATCGCTGGGGCGGAGCTGGTAACTGTGTTTAATTTGGCCTGCATCATTTCCCTTCCTTTTGTGGTTTGGATACCACAATGGATAGATCATTACCAATATAGAAAGTAAAGAGAAAAAGTCACTCAATGAAGAGATTGCCTTTTTCAGAAGTAGGAAGAGATAAACGACCAGACGAAGCCCATTGATAAGTACTACAATGTTGCGTTGGCTTCCTCAATAAAGGAGAATGATCTGTAGTACCAGGGCTGTTTTCCAGAATCTAAGTGCAGAAATGCCATTGGATGTCAGGAAGGAAATAGAACCAGGGGCCAGAAAGCCATCCAAGTCTCTCTCTGCATTTCATCTAGGCTCATGTCTGAACATGTGGTTATGCTTCTTTCTTTCGATTAGCATTCTGTTCACTTCTGCTGGGTAGCTAAAAGCAAGTTCTTCTGATGATAGCATAGTCCATGTCTCCCATCAAAAGTGAACTACCTCTGATTCTTGAATTAATATAGCAGGGAGAAGAGGGCCACACCACAGCTCATTTGGGAGACGCAAAAGTAAAGACTTTTTTGAGTAAGGCTAGCAGTGTTTTAAAAATCTGATTGTATTTTTCAGGACAATATTGTACCAAGTCAGGTTTACATAACTCTCTATAGTAGAAAATGTAAGCATGAATAGCTACTGAGCCTCTCCCACCATCAGGGATGTGTGGAAACCCTTTGCATACTACAGTCTGAAAAATCTTGGGGTAGGATTCTGAGTAGCCAAGCTTAGGTCAGCTGCCCTTGGCTGGATCAATCAGCCATGGCCAAGGGCAAGGCCAAACAATACAAACAAAGCCATCTTGCACATGTATGTGTAGGAACCACTCCCAGAGAAGGGGAAATGATTACGAGTCAGGTATCTATCTACCCTTGGTATCTGGTATAGTCTTAAAGGAGCAGGGCTGAGAAGCAAATTGCAGCAGAATGACAATAATTTAGAGAAATGAATAGTCTATTTCCTTCCTTTCCAGGCTATGACAGTCATTATTGACAATATCTGATTGATCATGATATTTTCATATGTAAAGTATATGCACATTTACCTTTATAAGAGGAAGACCTTAAGAAAAGTGAGGGTTTTTGCAATATGTTCGTATTTCTGGAGACTAGAATCTAGACAGTGTGCCGTGATGACTTTAAGTCCACTGTGTTTGTAGGAGTGCTGAGTACTTCTGCAAAAGCCAGTGTCCTATCGCTAACATTTATAGTAAGTGGCTGAAAGCATTTGGTGTTGAAGCTAATTTGGAGTCATAAAAGGTAATTTAATGTGGGTTCAAGACAAAGCTGGAAAAGTTGCAGAAAAAGAAAAGACGAAATGTTGTTCTCTCACAGTCATCCAGAGCATGTAGAAATCAGATCAGAATAGAGTTTAGTGGAGACTCTCCCGAGGGGAAGAAAGAAGTCAGGGTGGGAAAACATGAGCCACTTCGTTAGGAGAGGCTATTTAAAAAAATATCTAGATCCAGGTTCGTGAATCTAGATCTATCGGTGCGCTTCCAGGTCATTGAGAATATAGAACACACAGATCCCCTTTTGATTGAAAAACAGTAAGCGTGAATTGCTTGAACAAAGGAGAAAATAGGTGATAACAAAATTAGCAAAGGTAATATCCGCATAAGATTTTGCAATCTTTATAAATAGTCCTTTGAAAATTTTTTTAGTTGTATTTTTTCTGTTACTATTTAACGGCCTTACGCCCCCGCCCCTTTGCAGTCCCACACTGCTGCCCACGTGCGTGAGTCCTTTCTCCTTTCTCAGCTGTCATCCTGCTCTCTGTCTTCCTTGTTAGTTCAGTTTGTTCACGAGATTCCACATATAAATGGTCCTTCGATGTATATTCTAGGGAACAGAGAACATCTCTGGGTAATTCTTAGAAGTAAGCTATGCCATAGGGAGGGCGAATATGTCCTAATTGTCTATATAATTGATCTCTGAGCCATTATTCCTAGTCTATTTGAGTCATTATTCTAGTGAACCCAAGACTGTTTAAGATTCTAATTATGCCATGACATACCAGAATCTGAGTACTATGCCTTTTTGCCTTCTTTGCGGAGGTGATTTAACCCTTATTACCTTGATTTGTCAGTGTATCTGGGTCCAGTAACATTTAAGATAAAACTGTCTGCTGATTCCTGAGTGGGTATTTTTCTTGATGGAAAAGCTCAGCAGTTAGAAATCTTGGTTGAAGGTCATTTCATAAGAAGATGGCACTGTCCAGTGTCTGTATTAGCCATTAGTTTTGTTACTGAAAACCAAATGTATGCCAGCTCAGCCCAGGGTGGTACATGATGTTAAGTCATAGGCTGAGGAAGAATGAAATCATGAAAAAAATCCTGATTTTTTTTTTTTTTTTGATACACGACTTCCTGGAATAGTCAACCTTTCCCATTAACTTTGTAGCTAACTGTCACCACCTCACCATTTCTGAGAATAAAATGAAAGGGGAGAAGGAATGTACAACTTCAGGAAACTGTCATTGGGTGTGACTATGCCTTTCTTTCCCTTTGCTTCCTTGCTCCTGCAGTACAGACATGATTGCTAGAATTGGAATTGGGAGACAAGGCCATAGTAGGTAGCTGAGCAAGAAGGTATGGAGACGGTCACTTTGTGATGCTTTGGATGGCTGTAACGGTCCTGGATCACCAATGGCTAGGCTCTCACTTGGACAAGAAATCAACTTCTGTCTTATTGAGGTGGTTGTTATTTGTGTTTCTGTCGCTTGCAGCCAAAATAAATCCTAGTCAATATAAATGTATGGATCGTTTCAGAAATATTTTTTTGTCCTAACTAACTTTTTTTCTCCACTTTAACTGAATAACTATCAATTCTAATCAGGTAAGAAGGCTTTTACTGAGTAGGAAAAAACAAGATCACTCTGAATATCTACATACCTTACATACTCACTCCCCTTACAGAACAATTATGACTGAGATGTATATCATTGTACAAAATCCTTACCCATACCTCTTTTTCCCCCCTGTAAATGTGATGTCCGTAAATAGAAATACTGGATTAATGACATATATATTCTATAAGGCAGTTGATATATATTGTCAACTTTCTTTCCATAAAAAATTATGTCAATGTATATCAATAGCCTAGTGGCATCCCTATCTCAACATATTTTTGTTAGAGTTTAGTACTCGGGAACTGTTACTTTTCAGCTACTTTCATGGGTGAAACATGATGGAACTGGTGATTGCGTATCTACTTATGTAATGGATTTGTATAGGTTGAACGTATTTCCTTATATTTATTAGTCATTTGAATTTATTTTGTGAGCAGTTTATCCACGTTCTTTTTCCAACTTTCATGCTGTTGAAGATCTTAATGTATTTTTTTTTTTTATTTGAAAAGAGTTCTTTGGCTAGGAAATTTTGATGGCTAGTAAAATGTTTTAATTTTGGTAATCCAATTTGATTGGATATTCAGCTTTAAAAAATTGGGGGAGTTATTTTCCATTTGGTAAATATTGATTTTTTCAATTTAAAGGAGTTAAAGTGAATAGTGTCATCTTTTTCAAAAACCACTCTAGCACACAGAGCTACCATACAGAATAGTATATTTGCTCAAACGTCCATGATGCTATCTTGTCCCTGAGAAGCTGTTAAATATAGTTGTATCACAAAAAGGGCACAGGATTTACTTGATTGTATTTTTGTGTAAGGTTAACCTTAGAAAAAATATTGGCAAGAGTAAAGGATTTACTAGCAATAAAGTGGGATACTTTATATCTTAAATATGAAAGACTAAGCTCAACGGATTACAAATAATTTGAAAATATGAAGTTTGAGTCTAAAATACAGGTAGTTGCTATAAAAATTGCTGTCTTAACATTGGATTAAATCCTATAAACAACTTATTTTCCTTTTCCCCCTGCTGTTCTTTAACCATCAATTATTTTTACTAATTTTTTTCTTTTTTGGTTCTTTAACCCTCTTTATTTTTGATTTTTTAAAACTTCTCTTTGGTGAATACTTTCAATAACTTTTTTAACTTAAATGCTTATTTTTCAGTTCACATTTCATATATAATTATTTAACTTAATATAATTACTTTTCAGTTAATGTTATATATTTTGATAAATATGTCAATTTCATTTTGAACTTTAATTCCTTTTCTATGTTTTTCAAAATGTGATAAGGTTGATTCGATAAATTGGCCTATAGGCACTGTTTATATTTCATCTGCCACCTGTGATGACTTTTAGTATCTACATAGCACCTTTTTCTACATTCTATTATTTTATAGTTTTCTAGATATATCCATTTGAGAAATGAATTGAGTAGTTTCCATTTTGCGTCTTTTACAAATAAGAGCCTCTTGTCAGAAGTAGCTAGTCTCCTCTTTCCAAAATTGTTTAAGTAACAAGTGATTCCAGATGTCATTTCATATTTTCTTTAAATACTCAGATGAGTTCATGGATGCCCTATGTTAGGCAAAATCAAGTGACCTAACATAAGCCTGTGAAAATCTAGTTGGGTTTAATTCAACATCATTAGCACCCTCTTTCCATTAAACAACAACAACAACAACAACAACAACAAAACCCAAAACGGTGTGCAAAGTACTGTGGATACAGAGTGATACGATGTTACACAGATTATTAAAATTTGGAATTTGCATTCAAGGAAGATCCTATAATCTGAGGAGGCATATAGACAAGCAACTATTTTAAAAGGACATGAAAAAGGCAGAATGAAATAGATACTATTGTAGAGACCTCCCCAAAGTGCTATGGGAATATAATGGACGGGGTGGTTATTTTGATCGGGTTTGGTGAGAAGGGCTTTTTGGAGAACTTGGCACTAGAACTGAGCTCTGGAGAATGAATGAGATTTTGATAGTCACTTGTATTGGGTATGGTCTGTTAATTCTAATGAGGTTTTAGGTTTTTCAGATATGCTGAAGTTGAAGTCACCTCCTTAAGAGCTCTGGAAGGGAATTAGATCATTCTGAATATACACATTTCATTACAATTTGGATATAATGTGCTTGTTGGATACATATAATAAATCTTAGTTTCTCTCATAACCATAACTAGAATTTACTTAGAAAGTAACACCTTAGCCATTTCAAACCATCAAATTTTAGAGCAGGAAAATATCTCAGAATTACCTACTTAACCGTCTCATTTACAAAGCAGGGATACAGAGGTTCAGTAATTGACCAAGGTCACTCAGTTAACTTGAACAGATTTTTCTTGTACCAGGAGGTATTATTTTGGAATCGGTATCTTTCTATGTCCAGTATGATAATTTTTATTGATATTATGAAATAAAATTATGGGATCCCCATATCCCATTATCAGAGAAGGATACTTTAACGTTTGCAATGAACTTTTACACTGGGGCAAGTTTGAAAGAACATAAAATGGACCAAAGGCAGAAAACGCGTGGAGACCCGGTACCTGCATAATGGAAATACAGAATAATTAGCACCTGGAAAAAGAGACACTGGCAGGACTTTGAATCTGATGTCGTTTACTCACCTGGGGTGGAGTGGAAGAGGAAGAGGAGAGAGAGGAGGAGTGGAAAGGGGCGGAGGACGGGGACAGGGGAGAGGGGAGCGGGGAGAGAGGAGAGAGAGAGAGATGCCTCAGAGCCGCCAGGAGAAGTACCCTTTGTTCGACAAACCCTGAAAGAGAAGCCTCTTGTGGCAGCCCTCTCGTTCCCACCTCCAAGCGTTTACCGAGCTGCTAGGTGGAGCCCGCGCGGCGGAGCCGGGGACTACTCCAGATCCGGGTTTTGCCTGCCACCCCTTCCCCCGGTACGAGCCCCCTCCCGGCTCCGGGCGCTCTCGGAGCTCGCCCGCCCGCGGCTCATTCTGGCCTTGGCTGCGGCCCCGGCTGCACCCGCCGCGCGCAGGCTGCACGGTCTCGGCGCACCCGCGCCCCGACCGGCTTCTGGAGCGTCGCCCGGTCGCCTACTCGCCCGGCACCGCTCGCCCCAGTTCCCAGGAGCGGGGATGCAGATGCTGCCGCTGGTCCGGGTGGGCGCCGCCGCCGCTGCTGGCTTTTTCTGGACTGCTTGTTGCCTCCGCTCCCGCAGCTGCTGCTGCCGCCGCCGCCGCCTGTGACTCGCCCCCTCCCCTTTCTTTCTTCTCTTTTTGCCTCCGTCCTCTTTCTCCGATTGTGCGCGCGCGCGGGTTGCACGGTTTGCTTTGGCAGAAGCTCTCTCGTGTGTGCGCGCGTGTGAGTGTGCGTGTCTGGAGAGCACCAGAGCCTTGCTCGTTCTCCGGAAGCCGAAGAAGAGAAAGAATCGAAGAGGCGGCGGCGCGGAGCCCGGGGCCGCGCAATGAAGCACCCACATGCCCGCAGCTGCCCGGCCCAGCCGGCGAGCTAATCAGCGAACTCCCGGGCTCCGGGCTCCGCGGCCACCGGGACGCAGCCCTCGGCGGCCGGGCGACCGCTCCGCCCCGCGCGCCGCCGCTGTGCACCCGGGAAGGAGTTTGGTGGCCCTCGCTCCGGCTCTCGGCGCAGGTTGCGGGAGCGAAAGGAGACCCTCGGCGGGGAGAAAACCTCGAGTGGAGAGGGAGAAGGAGGAGGATTTGGCGGAAAAGCACCCGTCGTCCTTGCAGTTCCCCCTACCTATTCCATCGCTCCCGCTCCCGGACCTAAAGGGGAGGACGAGGAAGAAGAAAAAGAAAGAGAAGGGGGTGGGGTTGGGAGAACTGGATCTAAAGATCGGCTGGGGGGGATGGTGGAAGATTTTTGGTCTCTACAGCAGCGTCTTTTCCTAAGCGGCAGCAGCAGGAGGAGGAAAAGCAGTCCCAGCTATGACTGCCGCATGTTAATAGCTGTCGCTGGTGTCCCTCGGCTGCTGCTGGAGAGAGCCTGACTCCGAAGTTGTGCAACTGTGCACTGGGAGAGACATTTGGACCCTCTTCCCTCTTGGCTCCGTTTTCACCCCCTCGGTGTGTGTGAAGCCAGGAAACGCAAAGAAAGACAAGCATTTGGCTCTTCTGCCCCCACCCCCCTTCTCCATAGCTGTGCGACAGAAGAAAGGGGGAAGGAGAGACTTTTTGTTGTTTCCTTGGCTGGGGTTTCCACCCTCCTGCTGCCTTCTCTGCGCCTTGGTTATCATTCTTTGCCGACTGTGGTAGGGGTGTCTTCGCCGGGGCCGGTCGGTCTTTTGCCCCGGGCTCCGTGGCTGGATTGTGGAAACTGCACCCGGCGGCAGGTTGTTGGGCAACTGATGGGACGATCTCAGGAGCCGGCGGTTGCGAAAGGTAATTTATTCTTACTTCCGAATAGTGGTGGCCGGCGTCCGCGGGGCGGGCAGCCGGCGGGTGGTGCGGGATTCACGCGCACTCTCTCGCCCTCACACACTCGCCCGCGCATACACTCATCCGATTGTGATGTGGGTTGGGAAGGGAGCCTTTTGGCTGGTGGGCGCGGGGGTTTGGCACCGGTTTGAGGTTTTTCCAGCTCTTGGGCAATTGGCGGCCAAGCGGGATGAAGGGGAGAGCAGACCCGGTGCATTCGCAGTCCGAAACGCTGGGGAATAGGAACGGCATCCACCCTGGGAATTTTCCCTCCTCTCTCACCCCGGTGTCATCCTCTGGAGGGGGCTGAAAGCAGACCAGGGGGCGCCTTCTCTCCGCCTGCCCGGAGCCCGTGCTGTTGGAGGCGGGCGCAGGCTAGAGGACCGATAGACCCCGGTGAGGAGCTGGGCTCTGGGGTGATGGGGAAAACTGGATGGCGAGAGAGCCGCTATCCTCCCTAGACACCTGCCTGGAGCATCCGTGGTGGCCGCGTTTGCCCAGGTCGCGCCCGAGTCGTGGAGCCGAGATGCCTCCCTTCACCCCGCCCGTTGTGTCCCCTTCACGGCAGTTTGGTTTAGACTTGCTTGTCCAGGCTTTGTTAGGCGGTTTGGTTGGAGAAAGGTGCCACTTTCTTGGGTGGTCTAGGGCGGCGCGGTGTTGGGAGTGTGCACGGGTTAGGATGGGTGGGGATGTTGCAGGAATCCAGGTGGCCCGGGAGCCGGGGCGGGGTGGGCAGAGTGTTGGTGGCCGCGGTCGGCTAGGTTACAGGTAGGAGGGCAGGCGCCCTGGAGCTTCTCACGGGAGAAGGGGAGGCTCCAGGCTGCCTCGGAGCGAGGGTGCCACTGCGCCCCCGCCACTGGAGCTCGGGGAAGCTAAGCGTGCCATCCCCTCCGCCCCCCGCAGTATAGGTGGGTGGCGTGTATGGGGGGACGACCTCCCTACCAGGGTTAGTTGGCAGCGGTACGGCGTGTGCGTGTCTGTGTGTGTGTGTCCGTGCGCTCCGGAGATGGCCGGGAGATATTTGCGGGATTGGCAGAGCCTGCTTATCCAAGTCGCCTAGGATCTGCTTAACTGGAAAATCTGATTTAAGGAGGCCGCGGGGGCCCATAGGGTTTGCGGGGAAGCCTCACGCTGCCCCCTTTCCCCCAGTGGGGAGCACCTCCACGAATAGCGTGCGTTGTGTCTCTGGTGCAGCGCTCCTCGCTCCTCAGATTGGCCCTGATGAGGACCAAGGGACAGTGTAGTCATCTCGCTGGAAGATAATCGAAGGAAGCCAGCATAACCCCTGGTCCCTGGAATTCTCTGGCCACTTTCCTCGCTCGGATAGATACATGCCCTGCTTTATTTATGATCAGAGATACCGTAGCAATTGGGCGAACTGGAGGCATGCGAGCCACCTCTGGGTGTCTCCTCCCCGTGCAAGTATGTGATCCTGCCTGCGGTAGTCAGAGCGCATTGTAAACAACGGTGTAAGCAGCCCTGCCACGGTGTCCTTTACACCCGAACCTAGTGGTGTCTGTTGTGTTTACCTTCCTGGGTGGATTACTCATTAGGAAGTATAAGACTTGCACCTCTGATTTTACATTCTTCCAGCCAGCTGCTGGGGAAATGAGACGCATAGACTCTGGCAGGAAGGAAAGATTGCCTCCTGGGTTTTGCTCTGAAGTAAATAGGCGATCTGTTAATTTAGTGTCGTATGGTGTAGCAACACTAGTTAAAGAATGTCGTTTTAGAATCTGCAAAGAAACACTTTTTTAGTGATTTTTCAATTGGAGAATGTTCTTTATTCCCCTATGAGATTAAATAGAATTTAGCCAGATTTTCCTGGTACATTTTTCAACCTGGAATGACACTAAACGACCTGGAGGTCCTAACACCCGGTGTGTGTGTGTGTGTACATGGGTCAGAGACAGACTAGTCTGCGCTTATCACCAAAAGAGGTTTGCAGGTCATTCCTGTAGAAGTTACAAAGATATTTGCATTGAAATATCTCACAGCCTTGTTTCATCCTATCTTTTTTTTTTTTTTTGTAACCAAAGCAAGGGTTAAAAATATACAAAGATAAACAGTTTAAAAAAGTTGAAACTGCTTTGTAGTTAAAAGATAATTAAAGACTCAATTCCTTACTTGTAGTTTACCTCTGACTTCTCCCGTGTTGGTTGCAAATGGCTGTGTTCTGTTTTGCTTTAAAAGTGTAGCCCTGTAAATGTAAAAGGCTACTTTGTTTCCAGGTACAGTAATTTCTAAATTTCTATCTTTTTAAGATCTTGACTTCTTGAAAAAGCTTAGGTTGAAAAAGAAAAGGAATACAGAATCAACGATGCCTGATTTTGATTAAGTTATATTTTTATGAGATATTGCTACTGGTAGTCATCTTAAAAGAAAACTTAGAGAATTGTGATTTAATGCATGAGAATCTAGCTTAGTATTTGTTTCATTTCTAGAGGGTATGTGTTAAAGTCTTTTCACTTGCAAATATTTCTGAAGATTAAAGAATACTCGTCTTCTCATTTTAGAAGATCTAATCACCCTGATTCCAAGCCCTTCCATTAGAAGATTTGGTCAGATCTGTTCTTTGTTTCCTAGCCGTGTTTCCTAGCAGTCATACATTCCACAGGTCCTGATGTCATTAGAACAGCGTCTGTCCGTGTATCGTGCTGTCTTTAGCTGAAGGTGAACATGTCAGAGTGCTTGAATGCCATTCCATAACAGTTCTTTATCACTAAATGTCCAAGAACCTGCTGCATTAGTGGATATGGTTAACTGGACTATTTCTGTGAACTCTGGGTACAACGAATGATTAGTATAAAGGTTTATGTGAACTATTTACATTTTTTTAGATAGACATGTTAGGTTGCATCAGGCATCCCTGGCCTGAGGAGTGATAAGCCAACATGTGATTTGCCTGATGAGTAAATGCCTTTGATGTCTCATTTCAAGTTGCTTGGTCTGATTATCCTTTATATTGAGAGCTCTCCTCACAATATGAATGGAGGATCTTTTAGGAATGATTTTATTTATAATGATCTTTTTACATTTTGGAGATTTAAATATTCCTCTTCACTGCGAATAATAGTATGAGATTTACTGGCTGCAGCGACTGTGCCTGGCATTGGTTCTGGTAATTAGAACAGGCAAAATTTTGATAAACTTCATTTACCTTTGATTCCTTGGGAACTATAGCCAAGTAGACCCTAACTAGAAAATAAAAAAGGCTGTAAGGTCAGAAGGATTGATGTTAGTCAAATAATCTATGTAATGCTAAACTGAATTGTTTTTCAGATTTCACTGGGACTACTTTAACCGCTGGTTGAAACTGTCTTTGAAAAGGGCTGCCGAGTAGGAGGGACAGTTACTGTTAAAAGTGGAACATTTTTCCCTCGAATTTAGAAAAACTGGTTGTGATTTTTGTTTTTAAGAACAAAGAATGATTTTGAGAAATGCGCTCCAGCCTTAATTTAGCGTGGTATGAATGGTCAGAGCAATTGGACTCTGAGGGAGAGGCTCTTTCCTTAAATTTTGCAAATGGCTATTTTCCCTTTGATTTCTTAGATTTGCATTACATTCAAAATATGCACTTGCTCACACAGACAGAAGCTATATTGTAATTTAGCATTTGTTTGCCTTCAAGGACATATTTATACTTAGATTACTATTGCATTGATGTCTTTTTCTGTTATGCAAATGCATTTCTTTATAGAATACCAAATTTTATAATAAAATGCAAAACATTCAAATATGAGTAAGGTCCTTCTGACATTTCCCCTTTGTTATCTTGTGTGTGTGTGTGTGTGTGTGTGTGTGTGTGTGTGTTGTTAGGGAATCGTTCATCAGTGGGGAGAAAAATCCAGATTTTTCATTCATTGTGATTTTGACATGGAGGTTTATCGGCCTGTTTGAGAAAGTAGGTAAGTATGCCTCTTGATAGCAACTATGAGTCCTAAGATGTGCATATTTCCCCAAACTGTGTACTGTCATTACCTTCATCTAAGTGTCTATGTGGTCCAATTAAATTCATTCTACTTCTGCAGAAGTAGCCAGGTGTTGTTGTTTTTTTTAGAATGTTAAGTGTGTTTACATATTCACAGATACAAAATATATTTAAACATTATCTGTCCTGCTCTGAATTAATTGAACTTCTCCACTGTTTTAGGGAGTGGGTGAAAGGGGAGAGTTCTTCCTAAACTTGGTCATGACAGATTCTGTAAATCTTCATGATGTGTGTCCTGTTCATGTGGTGTTGACACTGGAAACAAGAATTTAACATTAAAATTTCTTCTTAAGAGTGACTGCATACATTAGAAGTTAATAGTTCTTCTATGTTATTCAAGAACTATAGTTGAATATTATTGGTGGTAATCTTATTTATCATGAAAATTCCCTCTGGGATGGAAAAATAAATCACCCAAGCGGATAGTTTTGTTTGGTAAAACTCTGTGCCAGTTACTTTGTAGCGCAGACTATCCCCTCTTCTCAATGTGTGTTCTGGGGAAACCTGTGGATCCCCAAGACCTTTCTAGGCCCGTTAAGGGAAAAAGTTGTCAAAATAATGCTAAGATGTTATTTGCCTTTTGCTCTCCTACTTTACCAAGTGTGCAGTGGAGTTTTCCAGAAGGTACATGATATGTGATGACATCATCACTCTGATGGCATATGGCATGTGTGCTTGTGTTTAAAACTTTTCCCAGTTTAACTAGGAATACATAAATATTGATAGTTACAAGCAACATAATCCAAATTGCTTTAGGTCATCAATTTTTAAGCATGTAAAATGGTCTTGAGACCAGGGCGTCTGAGCACCGTTGACACTGACTTTCCAAGACCCGCCTCCTTGTACGGACATTTCTCACCCCATTTATCCATATGGGAAGCCATCTAAGATGAGAGAACAAGTGGATTATTCAAGTTTTAAAAGGACACAAGCAGGTTGGAAATGTTATTACCTGTCATTTTCCTTATTTTCTTCCCAACATAGAAAGCTTGTCTTTAATTGTGTGGGTCTCCAGTTAGTGAAACTGAAACTTTAAAGCTGCCAGGTCTCCAGCCTGATATCCTGACAGTAGCAAAGGAGCTACTGGGAAATTTAAAAATCTGCACGCCAGGTCTTGATATTCTGGTATCTGAGAGGCGGAATGATGTGGTGGTGAAGAAAAGGCACTCTGTGGCGTGTTTGCCTAGGTTTGTTAAGTTATTTGACTTTGGGCAAGATATCAGATCTCTCTAGGCCTCAATTTCCTGATGTACTTTAATCAATATCACAGTTGTACCTAATTCATAGGTGGTTGTGTAGATTTAATGGGAAAACACATGCAAAGTGCTCCCAACAGTTCTGGGCATATAATACATATGCAAGCATTTGCTGCTTTCACTATTATTATTATCATTATTATTTACTAGGTCTCATGAGGGCCCCAGGAAACATTAATCGACTCCTCATGTGATTCAGATATGTAGTTATGTTTCACTTCATTGCTTCAAGTGCTCTTAAATTTGAAAATTTCTTATAAAAGATAATCTTGGCTTTATTTTACCCTCCTACTTTAAAACTCATGAAGAATTATTGGGATTTTTGGTACTATGAATTAATAAAATACCTTTCTTAGCTTGGGCTAAGTTTGCAGTTGGGTAAAGTATAAATGCCCAATTAAAACTAGATTTCAAAGACCCTAATTGAATATTTATGTATCTTGGGAATTATTAGGGAGGAAATCACTTTTCTGAAGTGATATCAGGACGACTCACTGCACTCTTAGTCTGCTAATCACTCTCTAAGCATCACGACAGGCCATTTTCGGGGAAAAGGATCCATGGGGTACTGTATACTGTATACTGTAGTTCAGTTTGTTTCTGAGTGGTAATATGCCTGATGAGTAACAGAAGCTCCCATATAGAGCTTAGTTTTACTAGATACTTAAGTTCAAAGGTGAACTTTAATACTTCTGAATGGAACTTACACATCTATTTGAAAACTTTGTGTGTGTATATATGCCATGGCTAAATATCTCTCTTAAACCTGTCACAATGAAATTAGTACTGCAGCACTTATCTTTTCCAGTACTTTGCTTAATCCTGGTTTACAGTTGTAAAGTCAAAATTGTACTCCTCAGATGGGCATTGCTGGAGGCTGCCCTAATTATGAATGTCTCAAAAATGGCATTTGGAATGAGAGACACTTGAATACAATCCCAATTCCATAGCTCTCTAGCTTTGTCATTTCTATCTGTAAAATAAAGCTAATGGCATCCATGTTTCTGGTTTGGGGTGAGGAATAGGAAGTGAATAGAAAAGTACCTGTTAGATTCAGCATTTAATCAAAAATAACTGTCATTATTAGCCATAGTATTATTAGAAATGCCCTTAACCACCATTATCAATACAATTTAGCTAAATCAAATATTTTATTAATTGAAGAGTTCTTGATGAGCTGTGAGAATTAATAGCTTTTTTTAAAAAAGTAGTTGAGAAAGATTTCACTTATTTTTTGTCTTTACTATGATTTTCCCTCTCTCCTATTTTAAATATTTTGTTAAGTGCCTATGTCTCGACTCTTAATCTTAAACTTCAGACGTTATGCTGTGTTACTAATTCCCCACCAAAAATCATAATCCTGATGGGAAAATATTTTTGACAGCAGCCAAGTGCTGTGCCTGAAGACTGACTTTAAATCACATATAAAATGAAAGTAGCCATTTAACCTCAGACATTTTAAATTAAACTCCTGATCATCTTTTCACATGGCGTCAGCAGCTCTTTAAGTTTTAACTGCATAAGAATTTTCTACAATGTTGTCACCAAATGAAGTCATCATAAACTTTTAAGATTTAAGGATTCCAATCCTTTTAAAAGATTTATGATCCCAAAAGTCATGTCTTCTTAAGAGTGCTATAAATGCAGATGAACCCTTAAAGTTCAGATCCCAAAGTTGCTTTAAAGGCTTACAAGTAGGGAAAGGGTTATAAATAAGTCCAAATTTCAGAATTAACATCTGTATTTCAGCAACATTTGCTGATACGAAAAGTTCCTAAATGGTGTGACTTTTACCTATTGTTATCCAGCATTTCTGTTACAATGAAGCGTGTACAACACGGTAGGTAGTAAAAATGAATGAGAAAATAGGCTGCACATTGGACAGCTGACTTGCTAAATTGTACCAGGCTTAAGTGTTTTCAAGATTCGAGAAAATGGAAGTCAAGTAGAAACGACACCCCCCTCTGCTTCATCAGCTTGTGTTGGTGTTTCTGCATCCCAGAGAGGCAGAGCGTGTTACTATTCAAGGCAGCCCCAGCAACTCCACAGTAGTCTGAGCCCGTGAGAATGGGGGAGAGACTCCAGCCCGGTTTTTGATGTTCTGCTTGGGTGGGTAACCTGAATACTAAAATGCATTCCATTGACAGCTGACCCTGTAAGAGCCTTTTCAACAGTCCCCTCTCTTGTTTTGGTTTGTTTTTACCTCCTTCCTTTCCTCCAAACTCTTCCAAATTCTTTTGGGTAAGAGGAGTTGGTCCTGCTGGTTATCTTTGTATGAGATTTTATTTCTGGTAAGAATGGAAAGGCTCAACTGGTTTACATTTATGTGTTTTTGTTTTATTCCAATTTTCAGTTTTCTTGATTTGTCAGTGGCTGATGGTGGTTGTCTGAACCTTGACTCAGAATACTGATCATGACTTCAAGGAGTGGACAAAGAGTCTATTGAGAATAGTTTTGTGTTTACATGAGGCATGTGTATATCTAGACTTCTTTGTATTGACTCTGTTGAATCTGTTGAGTTTTAATCATATTATTAACTGTACTTGACTTTGAAAGAAGACCTTAGGCAATCATTTTCTTTTAAAACAAAACAATCATTTTCAAATTTTAGGCAATTTTGGATATTTCAGTTGAATTTCACTTAAATTTCCAATAATTTTATGTGCGACAGTTAAATATTATTTTACAGTCATTCCAAATGCTGCAACATCTCAGTTGTCATATGGACTTAAATTCAACTTAAATATTTAGTGGGTCAGGGGTAATTCATTATTTCTTTTTTAATTGCAAAGATAATTCCATCTAGCTTTAGGCCAAATGATTAATTTATTGGGAGGTTATTACTTTTCTCATCTAAGGAATCTTGGTAAAGAATGGTGGTTTACCTAGGCATCAGAAAAAAAACATCACCTTGAATACCACTAGGATTTTGTTCCAGTTGCCTGTCCCTACCCACTTTTCCTTCCCTCTGCCTACAGGATTCTTTCCCTTTCACCACAGTCTGAATTAGCTACCCAGTTTTAGACCAATCTATTATCACCAGCTTAGTGGAGTCAGTAAGGATATTGCAGTTCCTCTGTGGATGGACAAATAGCTTGAAGAAAGAAAGGCTCAGTTAAGGGAGGGAACACAGAAAAAGACAGAGGGCCTGATGAAACCCGAATGTCCACCACAGTGATCCTTTTTTAACTGACATAGACCAGGCATTAGAAATATTGGTCAGGAAAGCCATTAAGAATGGGTTTACTCGTTTCCTGTAAGCAGCCAAAGAGATCATAGAAAATGGTTTCTTACTCAGTTGACCCAGAACTCAACAAAAACATGCAAAGCAAGGGGTTCAAATCTTCAGGTTCAAAAACACCTATGAAAAAAGCCAAATTATCAAGGAGGCTGTGCATATCTGAGAAGCCACCAAATATCTGAAAACTGCCATTTACGTAAGCAGCATATGGCATTCCATCATACGATCCCGGAGCCGCCATTGTACAGTGCCAGAGGGCACTGGACAAAGGGATGGTGGCTCACAGAGTGCTGAATTTTGGCTACTCATGCTTAAAAAAGGCAGAAAGTAATGCTGATCTTACAGGTTTACGTGTGGGTTATTTAGGCATCGAGTACCTCCAGGTGAAGAAAACCCCCACGATATACCATTGGCTAGAGCTCATGTTTGGATTAAGTCATGTATGAGCTCCACCAGCAACATTAAAATGGTTCTTACAGAAAAGGAACACATTGTTTCTAAACCAGAAGTGGAGGTTGGGCAGAAGGAAAAGTTATCCCAGAAGGAACTAAAGGAACAGAAACGTATTGAGTAAGAATAAATGTAGCATAAAATAAATGTGAATAGAAGCAAAAGCAGAAATAATGCATTTGCAGATATGAATCCATCTATCTGAAACATCTGATTATTTTACTCTTTCTAGGGTACCTGTTATGCCATGCTGCTGGTGGGCATATATGTTCATTCAAGTTAATTTTATGTTAAGAGGCAGAATTCTCAAAAGTACATCGAGTAGGATATTTCAAATAATTGCGTATGGATGATTCTGAAGCTGTCTAAAGAATTCAAAGGAAACATACTTCAATCTATCCAGTAATAACATTATTCAAATGACAGACACTTAATATGGGCCCATTGTTACAAAAGCTAGAGTCTGGGTAGTGTTTCATGCTGACACTTGACCAGCTGAAGTAAAATGGTGTGTTTGAGGTATTATTTGTATAAGGTGGGACACC
Organism: Micronycteris hirsuta; assembly: GCA_004026765.1. NCBI lineage: Eukaryota > Metazoa > Chordata > Mammalia > Chiroptera > Phyllostomidae > Micronycteris > Micronycteris hirsuta. Next base: position 267,134 of record PVJI01000234.1, on the reverse strand, counting down.
TCCTGAATTTATTGCTTCTTATTTTTCTTTATTCAAAACAGAAAATTGTATTGACTTTTCATTTTTGTTAAGCACCAACTCAATATAAATAGCAATGCAGAAGATAATTTGGTGAATGTTTAAAGGTTAGTAGAAAGAAATCTTAATTAGAAGAACTCCCATGGACCTTCCTTATTGTTGCAAATCCTTGAAAAATAGAGAGCACTAAAAATTAGTAGGCTGTCAACATTGTGTTTTTATGATTTGACATTATTAAGCAAACTTTGCGAGTGTTCCTTTTTTAGGTGCATTTGATTAAATGTGTGATCTTATCTTCGTGAAAGAGCCTGCTGGGCTGCCGACAGTAGTGTTCAGAAATGAAATTTGCTTAGAGCCTCTGAGCAGACATTTATTCAATGAGACCTTTCTTGAATTAATGGATGATAGTGAGATTGCACTGGAATGTATGTGTGTTCTCTTCCTCGAATATAGGGGTGTTGAGGTAAAGCAACAACAAAAAAGTAATGGGGTATGGAAGAAAACATTAGGTTTATAAATGAGAACTTAACCTACTTTATTACAAATGAATGAACTGTCTGTATGAGGGATTCATAGTATCACTCTCAGAGGATAGTATGCTAGTCCATCTGCTTTGTGTTAATATTTCTGTGTTAATTTCCTTTCCTACTACTCTCTCTCAGCTTGGTGGATGTTATTCTGGAATTTCTGCTACTAAGAGCAGAATTTTGATTCCCATTCGTTCTTCCCATTGCAGCTTATTCTACATTTGAATGATGGTGATTTAATCATTTTTTCTGCTTATGTTGAATAATTGTGAAATACAGTGATACAGAGAACCAAAACAGAAATCATCCAATATTTCACAATACAGTGGTACCTCACATTGTTCACAGATATTATTTCACACATATTTTTAACTTGATTATCCATGCATTTTATTCATGTAGTACCTGTATGTTAGGTATGCATGTTTGATTTTGGGGAATTGAGGTGAAACTCTACACACACACACACACACACACACACACACTAGACACACACACATACATACACACACACCAAATTGTTACATATATATAACAAATTGAGGTGAAACTATATATCGTGTGTGTGTGTGTGTGTGTGTATATATACATATATATATATATATATATATATATATAATTCTCTTCAACTTCCCATGTCTTTTTTGAAAGCATCCTTTTTAATATTGTAAAATATTTCATCATGTAGATACCTATGATTTATTTAAACTTTTCTTATTCATGTGGATTGTCATATTTGCAAAGATAAGTAATGCAAAGCTTGGCCGATCCTCTGGTGATTTCTGTAGCACAGAGTTGTTGAAGTACAATTATTGGGACTAAGAGAAAATAATTAGTTTGACTTGGTTACAGTGTTTCATGTGCATCGTTGTCCTCTGTGTGTAGCTGGTCCTCCTAAATTTTCAGAAATTTAAAAAAATGCTAACTCTCAGTTATGTATAGTTAGTAAAGATTAGTAACTTACTGATGGTTTGGTAATTCTTAAGGATTACTGTCATATATATTAATGTATAAAAGCTGAGGTCAGTAAAGTAGAAGTAAAAAATGAAATTTACTGGCTACTTAAATAGGATGGTGCTTAATGTCTTTGAATTTAACATAATATTAAAACAAAACTAATCAATGAAATTGATTTTTGAAGAATTAAGAAGTTCACCATCCACTTTATATGCCCATAAACTTTCGTAGTTTAGTTCTCTGCTCTGAATGAACCTCTTATCTCTTAAATTCATCTAAAATATGACCTTAAAGTTCTTTACCAAAGCACTAATGGAAAGAATACTGGTGGGCATTGTTTGGGCAACCCAAAAATGTAAGTATAAAAAGTAGGAGTAAATCGTAGTGAACACATTTATCATAATTGAAGGTTGTCTATAGAATGAGAGAGAGGTCAGTAAAGAAAAGTAACTAAACAGAACATTATGGCTAGTAATTAGTAAACATGCACTCAAGTTTTGCTAAATATAAGGTCAGTTAGAGATCTGTAAATAGGAATTAGAGTGAGGTACAAAATAGGAGGTGCTTAGTAACTCACAGGACAATGGAGAAAAGCAGGAGTTGGATAATGTGACTTTTTATCATTTTTACAGTAATGGAGTACCTACTGGAATTGATTTAATTCATTCTTTGGTCAGAGATCTTAACAGCTTTATTTTAAACACCATCTTTGTGACTTCTTCCAGTCATAAAGACATATATTTAAGGTATATTTTCAGCATTCAGATTGGGAGTCTATTCTCACTTCCCTTTCTACATTTTCTTTAAATCTGCACCAGAACATACTTATAGAACAGTTTAATGGTTGATTAATAAATGACTGTATAACTGCATGAATGGTCCAGGAAGAAACAACTGAATGTGAAAGGAATTTTTGAAGTTACTATTGCAAGATAAATTCAAGTGCCACTGAAAATTGCTCTGTACCTGCATGTGGAATAGTAAAGGCATTGAAGTCATCTTAAAAGGCACACACTCATATCTTAAAAACATATTCAGAACAATTAACAAATTCCCCATTTGCTAATCAAGGGAGATGAAGTTTAATTTCTGCAAGATGAGGACTTTCTAGAAAGCTGCTGTATCATACCGTTCCTGTCGTTAACAGCATTGTATTGTGCACCTGTCAATCTGTTCAGCGGGTAGATCTCACTTTGTGTTCTTACCACCATACAAATAACAATAAAATAAAGTTGTCAAGAATTGTTACTTGCTCAAAGTGACATGGTTGGTTAATAGCTTCTGTTGTCTTCTTTCAAAGACTTTGTCTTGCCCTTGAAAGGTCCAGTTTCTGATTTCAGGTGTGGCATTGTCACTGAGTAGCTGCATCACATTGATCATATAACTTCTTTAGTTTCTTATGTAAATAGGGGATGGAACTTGGGTCCTTTCTCTATAAAACAGCTATGCGATAATAAAATGATAAAGCTCATTGTAATAGAATACCTCTGCTTGAAAGTTTATCTTCTCAAAAAAGTTTAAATTAGTAGGCAGTTGATTTTATAAAAATTTCCATAGCGCATCCTTCTTATAGACTTAAGGCACAGCAGTGCATGTGGTAATAGCACATTTTAACACTCAAATAGGTTAGACCTCTTTTTTTGTGAAGGTTTAAAAAGAAATTGACACAAAATTATTTTATAATCTTTAAAAGCATTAAGATTCTAATAAAGCTCTCACATCTCTTTACATTATATTTCTCTACTATTATGGGTACTAATTAGTTTTTTTCTTTTACAACAATAAGTGATTTTATGTAGTTCCTTATATCAGCTTTCTTTGTCTTATGTTTAGACATCAAGTAAATTCTATTCCTAGAGTTTTGGGTCAGTGGTACTGTTTATCTTAGATCAAAACAATTATAACATCCTTTCATTTATAGAGCAGAAGTATAGTCATTAAATATCGAATACTCACTTCCTTTTTTTTAAGGATTGATTTTACTTACATAAAATTATTACATTTTGTTTTAAGGATTAAGGACTAACTTGCTTTTACTTCTACATTAAATGATTTTTACTGAAAGCAATAAGCATACATGAAGAGAAATACCACATACAGAATAAAATGTATATTATTGAGGAACAAAGAGTAAATTAGAAAGGGAGCGTAAGCTTGAGAGTCCGAAATGCGTGATTTCTAACCCTCGCTCTGTGTGACCCTGGGAAAAGTTACTTAGCCTCCCCATGCCTCAGCTTCCTTCTGTGTGAAATGGGACTATAAGTAATACCTTTTGGAGTTACTATGAGGATTATATGAGATAACATACATACAACATATAGCGTACTGATAGCTTTTATAGAATGTTTATGTTACTGTTTTGATTCGTTGAAATTAAGATCCTATCCTAAATGTGCCCCTAAATTGTTCTGCTTTTGTCTTCAGTTACCTACACACCAGCTTCTCTGAATCATTAAATTTGTCATTCACTATGGTTTTTTTTAGCACCAAGTGTCTGCAGGATGATGGGGATATGGAACATAGCATGGCAGAAAGAGCCTCTGATTTGATAGAACTTGCAAAATCATGGAAATCCAGAGCTAATAAGCAATGTATCTATCATTAATTATTTAGTTAAAATTGTGGTAAATGCGACAGAAGTCCAGCCCAGGATGCTTTGAGTATTACGGCATCAGGACCAGACCTTGTCTGAGTTGGGGGGTGAGTGGGATATGGAAATACGTCCCCGATCAAATAACGTTAGAACTGAGATCAGAAGGTTGAGTAGGCGGCCCTAGAGAATGTGCTGGTTCACTGCTCCCTTCAAATTCTGTCATCACAAAAGCTGATCCCAGTTCCAAGCATGTTCCAGTGAAGGAAGTTAATGGAGCTGAGCAACGGGAAGAAAATTGAGCATAGTTGCCTTGATTTGGCAATAGGAACAACACACCTTTATTTTTCATTTTACAGAGAAAGTGAATCAACAGAGAGAATGTTTGAATATCAGTCCCTGCCTGTAATATTAAATTTCAGAATGTCATAAAATAAACTTAACCATTGGCCATAAGAATGATCAGACACTGTAGATTTGAAATGAGAAGGATTCTTAAGATTTATATATATAATAGAAACCAAGATTTCTAAGTTTAGCTTTGGAGACATACATCTGTGTTCGTGACTGAGAGGGAGTTTGGGTCCAGAAGGTTGGTTTCTGTTAATCCTTATTCTAACTTTTCCCATCGCCACTGGCTTGTTCGGTGCTGTCTTTTGGTCCCGAGGAACTCTGTAGAAATGGAGGGACTCTTTAGGTATAACGGTACTGAACTTGGCAGTGCCATGATTATGACTCTTTACTTGTCAAAGGAGAGCAGCAAAATAGCGATCTGGAAAATAATTGTTAAGAGAATTGTAGTATTTTCATTTATTAGCGACAGACTTATTCAATTAAGTTTATTATTTGAATTTTGGGGAGGTTTCCCACAGCATGTCATGATAAAGCTGATTTCATTATTATTCATAATAAACCATTTAATATTAATAAAATGGTTAGTTATGTTCTAGAAAAGAAATGATATTAGTTCAAGAATTGGGGCAAAATGATAGGTGTGGTTTAAGAAAATTGTCTTACTAGAACAAAATTTTAATACAGGAAAGATACTATAATAAGAAGATAATAAATTTGGATCACTCATCTTTTTCATCCATTTATAAACAAATATTTATTGCATACTTCCTATGTCAAAAATTTGAAATAATTCTGTTAGATATTAGAAAAGGGATATAATGAATTTTATGAGAACAGTTGACTCTGGGATCTCAGGTATTCTAGATGAGAGGTTTTCTCATCTTGCCAAGCCCTGACGAATATGTAGGAATCAGCCAAGCGGACAGAGAATGAAATCTCCTGTCTCAGGGCCTAGAGTAGGAATAGGCTTGGTTCATGTGCGAAACTCAGAGAATGTCCCGTAGTTAGAATGAAAGGATTGAGAGAGGACCTGACGTGAAATCTGGCTAGGGAAGTCCATGGGAGTAGAATTTGTACTGTTTTTTTAAGGTTAATTATTTTGGACTTTATCTTAGGAGCAATGGGAAGTCATTAAAGGTTTTAAGCAGGGCAATAATAAGATCAGATTTTCATTTTACAAAGATCATGTTAGCTGTTCTGTATAGACGTAATCGGAGGAGGCATCAGTTGGGGATGAGGAGAGTCCAGTTAGATGGATGCCTGAGCTCCGGCCCTGCCCCTTCCCAGCAGGGAAGGGAAGGACAGAGCTTTCCTCTTTCTGGCCTCAGCTGATTCATGCATAAAGAAGGGGTTTGTATTAAACAATATCCTTTGATCAGGTAGACTCTGATATACTCTACCCTATTTCATTGTAAAGATATGGAGAAGCTGAGTGATAGTGATCATTGTTTAAATGACCTTGCCTGAACTTGTTATTAATTTTTAATGATCTACCTATTGATATACTGTTGTAATGCTGTGTTTGTTTAGTCTAATTTATTTTTTACCTTAAAGTGTAAACCTGTTCCTCGGAGACCTGTAATAACACATGATTAAAGTTTATTCTATGTTTGTATTTTAAACGCTGTGTAGAAATCAGACAGTCAGATGTTGGAACTACATTTAATTTAGTTAAGAGGGTTCAAACTACAAAGTTCTTTCCTTTTGTTCAGAATGACTTATTTATAAATCCTCAATACTGAAATGATTTGAAACAACTCCCATTTTAATCATATCTGAAAAGATAGTAGCAAATGTTTCCTCAAACATGACAGTGGTCCTGTGGTCTGAGTGATAAATGCAAAAAGTTGACTGCATTATTCAAGAAATTCTAAGACATTTTACTTTTATGTTTTTCGTTAATAATATAAATATTTTATTTCCTTCTCGGGTCCTGCCCTCTAACTCCCTGTGGCCCTTTGTTATATGTGTCCTGTGGAATTACAACATTCGGCCATGGCTCTTATTATTTCTCTTCTGGTTTTCTCCCTCTGTGGAAGTACAAACTCACTGAAGGCTGGGCCTGAGGTCTGGGTTTCATGTTGATAGCCTGGTTGCTTTAAAGATAGGATGTAATATGTTACATAAAACATTGCGCATGAAATGCATCTTGTATGATTTAAAACATTACTAGCACAGGTGCTAATAACTTGGCCCTGTTAATGACTCTTAGTAATTTGGAACCTGAACTTTACGATGAGATGAACTTGAGCTTAACCTTGGAACTGCTATGCAGCACATACCGGCGTGTGACTTTTGGTCATTTTCATAATGACCAAAATTTTCATTAGTAAACTGATACAATTTACTCTCTATCATTGGGCTGATAGTGGGATTGTGAGAATTACATTACTACCTGTAATATAATGCAGGTATGAGTGCATTATGTTAGGTTTGCTTATACCTAGGTTTGGTTATAAGTTTGGTTATTATTTATGAGAGTCAGATGGGAAAAATGGGCTTCCACCCTTGCTTCCATGTAACAAGGAGTGGAAAACAGTGATTCAGTCCATCGCTTTTCTTCCTTTGCTACCCAACTTCTTGTTAGATTGTTGCCACATTTTGTGTTTCCTTCAACCTTCATGGCCTTCCGTCTGGAATCATTTTGTCATGTTATTTCATGTACACACCATACTATCTTTTTTATCTCCGGTATGTTCTGAAAGGAATGGTTATCTGCAATTTATGAGATACAAGTGGAAGCCAGAACACTTACAGGCACTTTCAGATAAGAATGCCAGAAATGCCTTTATTACTTATTTTTCATACATTCTGTAGGCATATATATAGACTATAAAATACAATTTCAGGTCACACAGAGTCTTCCCTTTTCCCCAATGTGCATTACCCCTTAGTCAACTACTTTTAGGATTTGCAGAAAATTGCTTATATTAAGAGAGACAATAAAAAAAATACTATGACCATCAGAAAAATGTATGTTACGGAGCATGAGCTCAGCGTCCTTTCTCTTGAATGAATTTCATTTTGAATGGAGTTCAGTTTTATAAACACATATAATAAAATGAAGAATAATAAGTAATATTCAGCAAATTTATTAGCAGTTTTCAAGAAAAATTATAAACATGCATAATAAAAGTAGTAGTTTTCAAAACTATTATGAAGCCAGGTGTTCTGAAAACAATTTCAGATGTGTATGAACTAGGACTTGCTGCCCTTTGCACTTGGCCTGTGAGAACTTGCTCTGAAATATACTCTTGTATTGTGATGTCAATATTTGTGTCCTCTTGAAGAACTGCTGTTTCAATATAAGAAATTCTCTGTTCTCTAATTATAGTATGTAGAAGAGATACAACTTTAAACCTCTCTTGACAGCTGAAAGGACATTTTGAAAGAGCGTAAAAACCCTTAAGTTATTATTCTGGCTAATCAAACTTATAGTCCTAACATCTTTAAAAGTAAATTAACATTTTTTCCCATGAGTTTTTTAATTGGAATTAACACTATCTTCCATAATTAAATTGTTTTATTTTTTTCTGAATGTTGGATTGAAAAGAATGGTTAAACACAGTATGACATAGTAAAACATATTAAAAAACTTATTTGGAATGGTTTGGGGTAATTGTAGCAAACCAGATGTTGCTAAGTTCTCATTTAATTAGAGATAAAAAATATTTGCCATGTAGTTTTGTCTGGCTGTCAGCTCACATAAATGAATGCATTTCAATCAGCATGCTCCCAGTGGAGAAAAAAGAGGAAATATAATGACACTTTTCTAGCTACATTTGTTGAAAATAAATATTAATCTTCTATGTGGTTAAAACCATGCTGTGCCAATTCTATCATAACCATAATTGCACAGAAGTCTTTTAGATATTTTTATTTTTATGAATTTTACTTCTTTTCACCCTTCTGGAAGCATTGTATTAGATTCTATTTTTCATTTAGGTTATAGGTCCATGTTGGTCTGTGCTAATCTTCGAGTGTCTTGAAGCTATACTTGTTAAAAACACTTTTGGATAGTTTATTCTTCAAACATAATGCTGTCAGGGTCAAGAATCTTTTTGCCTCCCAAACCTAAACCTATATCTTTACCTTTCTTTTAAATATGCTGTCATTCATGGGAGATATTTGAATATTAATATTTTATATATCTCCTCTTCTGTTTTGTACTGTAGCATCAGTTAGGATAAAACGTTTCCAGAGCTGTGCTTACTTGTTAGATAAACATGCATATGGTAAAACATTAAAGGAAAACAAAACCCAGACTAAGAAAACAAAATAAAATAAGGCATAAGGCCCCCAAAATGTTAATTTCAAGCTTCATTAGAAATGCCAGTGGGAAGAATGGCAGGGAAGCCTGATGGGTACCGGGACCAGATTGGTAATGAATGAGTTTCTGTATTTGAGTCTTCTTACTGTGCAGTCCAGAGAGGTGGAAAGGAAAACTCAGACCATAAAGTGAGTAATTTCTTTTAATAGAGTATCAACAACCTCACTTTTAATACTAATGAGAGTTTTGAATTTACATTTATATTCTGTCACAGGGGCCTCCAGAATTGTTCCATACAAGGGGCTGTTGTAAGATGTTTGATATTATGGGTGTAATTGTTGCTTCGTATGGAGTTTGGAAAGCTTGTAGGGAAAATTGTTAGCATAGCAGAAAACCACTATAAGCTGTAATAATTACCAGAGCTAATTGATTGTTCCACTTAATGTGGTTGTTTGTCTTGTGTATTTATTGAGGAAATATAAGAAATAAAGATTGAAGTTGAAATTTTATTTCCATCTTTAAGAATCATTCTTCAGGACTCAAGTGTCAGGTTTTATAATGTCCTCTTCAGAAAGCAAGTTTTGAAAGGGTTCTTTTTAATTGGTGGATAGAAAATTAGTTGGAAGCATTTCACAAAATTCTTTCTGGAGAGGAAGTAGAATGACAAGGAAAAGATGGAAATCAGATACAGTTTTATCTCCTCTTATTTTTACTGTGGCATTTTGAGGAAAGAATAGAAAGCACATTTGATTGTCTCTGTCTGCCTTTATGAATATGTCCTACGATGTGAGCAGTGAGGAAAGAGTGATGCAAAATTGTCCTTTTATGGGTTCCTCATTGGCCTTCTTGCTTCAGTGACCTACCTGATGAATGAAACAAAACAATACTCCTAGCTTCTCCTGGAACACAGTGGTTTTGAATGTAGGTGTAGAACCAGACTGGTGAGCAGTGACGTCAGTCAGACGCACACTTGTGCTGGAGATTTGTGTGTCAGCGTCGTGGGTGTTTTGCCCACACACTGTGGGGTAACAACATGTATTTGAGTTTTTTTTTTTCCTTAGGGTCGAGGGTGTGTGTCTTAGTGTTTGTGACTTAGTGATCACCTGTGCAGGAGAGGCAGATTGTTTCTAGTTACTCTGTCATTCTTACATTGTTTAGTTTTTTTCTGCCTCCCTATGCCTTGTGAAGAAACGACATTTTAGAAAGAAAGCAGTCAGCTTCCCAAGGGCAAGGTGCAAACAGATCCCAGACTGTAAATGAGTGATTTGTGAAAGTGACCCAATATTACATTCAGAAATGCGAGTTCACGAAGTACTAGGTAAGTGTCTTTAAGTTCGTTAACCTTTCATTTTAATTTCTTGATGAATTGCTTACTTGATCAGTATTTTTGCTACTCATAAAATTTCTATATTTGTAAATAAAAAATTATTGTTGAGATAATTTAAAAAATTATACTTTAATTTTTTCCAGAGTTAACTTTTGTGAATACGTGAGTAGGTCTCAAAGTCAGATTGATGAAAATTTCACATCTAATAAACTCTTTTATGATTATTCTTGCTTTCAGGAAACTTTAAATTGATTTATTTTTGATTGTTATAATTTTTGGAGTAGACATAAATATCTAAAGTTTGTTTATGTGCCTTTGTTTGGATCTTTATTGACATTAAAATGTATGCTACATGAATGTGGGAACCACTTTTGTTCTTTTAAAATTTATTACAATCTTTACAGATTGAGTGCTTCTTGTGTAAAAAGCGTCATGTATTTGAGCTTTTTTTTTTTTTTAACTGAACAAGAAAATAGAAATTAAAATGGACTGGGTCTTTCAGATTTTCTCTGGAGGAAATTAAAAAAAAGCTGTGTTATAAACCTTACCTTTTTTTTTTTTTTAAGAATCATGCAATTTTACATATATGTGGGACACAAAACTGAAAGCAACAAATGAACAAATGAGAAAAACAAACAAAAAAAACTTAGAGATGCAGATAACACTGTGGTGGTTGCCCGAGGGTAGTAAAGGGTAAAGGCAGACGAGTACATGGTGAGGGAAGATGACTTGGCTTTGGGTGGTGGGCACGCAATGCAACACACAGAACATATATCATAGAAATGTGCACTTGAATCCTATACAATCTGATTAAAAATGCTATCAAGCATATTTAATAAAAAGAAAGAATACCTCTTGAACCCAAATTAATTTCAAACAAAATTTTTCAGTTTATATTCTTTAAACCTTACTTTTTTTAAGGGCAGAAAAAAGTATATACCTAGGGAATGGTGGTGTTTAAAATGCATGAGTGGAAATTAGAAACTCATAGTAGTCACTTTCAGGTGTGAAATGAGCACACAATTGCTCACTTGAGGACACCGCCTTGACCTCTGCAGACCTGGTCCAGGATCAGCAGCCTGGCCAACTTCTGTGCCAGCCGAGGCTCAGAGTCAGTTAGGAGTCCCTGACAGGGCCCTTGAGTGGGGAATGGTGGATTCCCAGGGTCTGCAAGCACTCTGACGAGATAGTGACACTTAACCATTTCTGATGCCTCTGTAAGGTCGGTAGAGCTTGTAACAGTTTGTGCACTAAAAGGGAACAGTCCTCCTGTTCGTTAAACTCTACCTTATAAATGTAAAGCCAGCCACCCCTGCCTGCATAAGCCCCCAAACATTGTGGAGAATAGGAAGGACAAAGTGCCTATCTTTCATGCTCCTTTCACTCTGTTCTCCGGATCTGCTTTGTATTTTATCCCTTGACAAAAGGAGGGGAGAAAATCAGTTTTATCTTTTCACCCCTAGGTTGTAATGCACGCCTGGGATTTAGCAATTTGCACTCTGGTGCTTTCAGCATAGCTGAGTGGAAGGACAACCCAGTGGTCCCAGGGATGGGAACAGGCACATTCTTTTGGTAACGGATTGTGACCTGACATTTTCAGGATGCTACTGTGGACTAGTTTCCCACCAAACCACTTACTTGTGCTAGCTGCTGAAGCAATGCATGGCCTTTTCATTTCTCCCCTTCTTACCTCTATACTGATACAGACATTGCTCTTCCCACCTGATCCTCTCCATTCTCAGTTCTGTCCGTGGGGCATAAACACAATATCATTTAACTCCCTTATCAAGTAATATGATTAATTTTGCAAGATGTATGAAAACCAGTCCCAATAACCGAGTCAAGATTTATGTGTGCAGATATTTACAAATACCACATTGTTATTTAAATTAGCAAAATATAGATTACTATATATTAACAGACATTTGTTTAATAGGCTTCTCTGTTTTTACTTCCTTCTACTCTTTTAGTGATATCAAGTTTAATTCCAGAGCTAAGCTTACTGTGTTCCTAGAGAGGCAAGGTCCACTAGTCAAAATTGTTCTTTCAGTGACAACCCTAAAGCATCAGGTTCTTTGGATTTGGTTCTCTATTTTCTTTCTTGGCCCATGGTCAGAATGAAAATCCAGTGACTGTTTCCCTGCTCTCTCTTTAATATCTTTTCCATCACTGCTTTTTAAAATTATTGTTCTCTGAATTCTTTTCCTAAAAGCTCTCAAGTTCTTGTTTTTTCCTAACAGCCTGTAAGAGTGCTCCTCACCGCCCCCCCCCCACCACCCCCGTCCTTGTCTGTCGAAAATTACCAACTAGAATTTATGAAGACTCTTGTTGGGTTAGGGGTGAGTCACTTTTGCCAAGCTTAGATTTAGTTTTCTATTGTTCTTTTCAGTTTAAATATTAGCATAAACATTAACACTTTTAAACCCAATTATAGTTATCCCTGTTCCCATCAGACATTAGCATAGCCATTCCTCCTAGTTTGGTGAGGATTGTGTCAGAATCTATAGTTATCCACTTGGCTGAGATTAATGACTACTTCTTTAAAAGAAAACACCAGTTTTATTTTAGCTATAACTAGACAGTCTTTCACATTTGTAAGAGCAAATAAATCATTTCATTTTGAAGTGTTGGAGACAATAATAATTTTTTACTAGATGTCACATTGCTTTCCACAATGTCAGAAATATCTTTTTTTTTTCCTATGCATGTGTGATTATTTTAACTTCAGGGTACCTAATAGCAACACTGAGATTTCATGAGTATGTAGCAGGACATACATTTTACGAGACGCTTTCAGATTCTTAGCCTTAGGTGAAATACATGAACACTGCAGAGGTGAATAATCTCTTTTATATAAACAGAATATAATTGACCTTTATTGGCCTTATTGCATGGGAAGATGGCGGAGCTGAAAACCCAGTTTCCTGCTTCTATGTCAAATTGCCAGCAGACTACTTGAGGGGCAGCTTAGTGGGAATGTGGCATGACGCTGTAATTTCACCCCACTCTGGAAATACTTCGGAGTTAGTTGGAGATTAAAAAAAAACGAATGGAAAAACAAAAAATGGCAAAATCCGACTCTTCTCTACTATCCCTAGAAGATATAAAAGCATATGAAAATGGAACCTCATTATCTTCATGAATTGAGGTATTTGGACTCTCAGTGAAAGAGAAATGGAAAAGATATCCTACTGAGAAATTATATTTTATCTCTTTTAGATATTTAGAACTATATTATTTTACTAATCTGTATTTTGGAAGTAAGTTATTTGCCTTAATGATCATAAAATATTTCTATTAAAATTTTTGTTCTGGAGCTTAGCATGGACCCCAATGCCCAGCCCATAATGCCTGCTTCACAAATGCGTGTTGCTGAACAAAGATGTCCGCGTAAGATGGCTAGGGGAATTTTTGCCTTTTATTCTGGCAACACATTTTCCCATAAAGTGTTTCTTATCTCTCAGAATGATATTACAGTCATAATGGAAAAGAATTATCCATTTTTAATTCTTTCCTTGACTGAGCTGTGCTTTGGAATTTTATAACTAATGAAATACAATGTTTCTCTTCTCAAGTTCAAATGTAGATTTTAATTTTTTATTCATGGATCTATCTTTGTGAAACCACTCTTTTGTCAAAAATCAAAGGTTAATAAGCCCTAATTGTTAAACACAGTGAGTAGAAGTTGTGATATGCTGGTATTCTAAAGCTTTGAATATTTGAAATGGTCATCATTTGATATTCTGTGACATCTGGGCTGCTCAGCACTCTAAAATTTTATGTTAAAAGAACTGAGTTTTTTTTTTTTTTTTGTTTGTTTTAAACGTGTTATTTCAAATCAATGTTCAACATAGAGAAAAGTGAAAATAGTAAAAAGAGTTCCAATATATCCCTTCATCAGCTTTGCCTTTATCATTTATGTAACTGCTGTGCCTCCCCACAACTCATCTGTTAAGATCCTAAGGCTCTTTGTGATAGAATTAGAAGGTGAGGCCTTTGGGGTGTATTTAGATCTTGAGGGTGGAACCCTCACATGACTGGGATTTTTGCTCTTTTCAGTGAGACTCCACAGGGCTCTTCCTCTCTGCTTTGCAAGGGCACAGAAAAGACAGGCAGTCCATGAACCAGAAAGTGCCATCAAACTTCGGATCTGTGTCACCATGATCTTGGACTTGCAGCCTCCACAGCTGTGGGAAATACATTTCTATTGTTTATAAGCTACCTGTATCTGGCATTTTGACATAGCAGCCTGAACCAACTAATAATAATTATAATTCAGTGCTCAAAATCTGAAAATTAATATTGATTCAACACCATTAACTAATACTGAATTGCAAATTTTGTTCAAATTTGACTGTTTTCCACTAATGTCTAGAGATTTTTAGAAATGTGGAGTGACTTACAGTTGGAGTAATGTGAGATTGACAATTTTGGGGCATTATTTACTTTGTTAAAATAGCAATGACCAAACTTCAACAAGCCTCTTTTAATACATGATGCTATGAGACTGGTATTCTTTTAGTCTTATCCTGAACTACATATTTGGATGCTAGCATATGAGAAAAGGAATGTCATTACTATTTTAGGAAATGTTTAAATATTGCCGATATTAACATTTTGCTTGTATTCCCATGAAATGATCTTTTTCATAGCATGATAAATTCAGTATTTCCAAATGGCTGTGGATATAGAATCAAGTTTAATATTCTAGTTTGTTTTTCAGATTTGTAAGACTATAAAAGTTATATACTTCATTAATTTTGTTAATCATAATAACCACTATTACAGTAGAAAACAAAAAGTGGTAAAATGTAAATTTTCCAGAAATAAACAGGACTGAAAGGAACTTTATGCACAGTAAACCCTGACTGATGAAAATTTGGATCATTTTTAAAAGGTCTTCCTTAGTCCTTAACATGTTTAACAACCTATTTTGTGGAGAAATTTGTCTCTATGCCTGATTGTATGCTGCAGCATAAATTAAATCCTTCTTATTTTGTCAACAGCAGTTAATAGACAGCAAATTCATTGAGGGGAGGTTTGTTTCTTACTTATCTCTACCTGCTGCAGCAGAGCATGGTATCTGGCACAGGCGCAGGCACAATGTGTGTTTACTCCAGGAGACGGTGTTGCAGATGCCTGCTGTGTTATCTTCTAGCCTTAGGCCCTGGCCCTGACCATTGTAAAGTGATTTCCAGCACGTTCTTGCTGCTACCCAGTGATATTATACTACCAGCTGTTGGCCCAGTATGCTAAGCATTCCTCGTGCTTGGGTCTTTGCTTATGCCCTTAGCAGAGCCTAGTTTATCCGTTTATGAATAGTGGGCAATTATAAAATGGCCTAGGCCAAGCGAGTTCTATAGATAGGACATTTTTGTTGTACAGCTTTTAAATAGTTATTGATAAGACAATGAAAATAATCCGGTGGCCCTATCTAGATATTATAAACTTCATAATGTTATTTGGACAAACCTTGAACTTTTTGCCTAGCAAGATTTTTTAAATTTGAATTTTAAATAAAATACATCTTGATCTTCAGATTAACACTGGAAATACTGCTTTTTTCCAATTAATTTTTTCTTTTAACCATATCTGTGGCAATTTGAATTTTGTAAATGGGTAAACTAAAGCCAGGCTGGCATCAAATGACTTTATCAATAGAATTCTACAGTGTATTTTTAAAACTTATTTTTGTGTCAGATCTTTAAGTGTTTCTAACCATAAGGGTTACTAATGTCTGGAAATTAGTATGCCCTGAGTGTATGTTTTGGCCGTAACAAATATCACCCGTGTTACGTGTGATGTACCTGAGTCCTTTGAAAATTGGGGACACTAAATACCACGTCCTTCAGTAGTGTTTAGACTAAGGAGATAATATATCGGAAGCACATGGCACAGTGTTTCATCCTCAAAAAGGACAATAATTATTTTTATAATTTTTCAAGGAAGACCTCAATTTTGGAATTTTAAATAAACATGTCCATATAGTAATATTTTGAAATAGTATTGAGGATACATTAGCAGAATTATCATTGCTGAGTAATTAGAAGTTACATTATTAAAACTCATATGATAGTCAAACCTCAGTTTTCGGGACATCTCCCATCTCAAACAATTTGGTTCTTGAACAGCCTTCCAGAACAAATTAAGTTCGAGAACCAAGGTTCTACTGTACTTAATTTTGGTATGTGTTTAGTTTCCTTTTAAGCAAAGAAGAGATTTGTTAATTTACTTTTGAATGAATTTAGAGATTGTCAAAGCACGGTCCAGCAAGGGCAGCTCACCAGTGTTAGGAAGTAGTAGGAGAGGTAGAGAAATGGGAGTACATTAGGAGTGATAATGACAATAAGAAAACACAAAGGCATAAAATAACTGTGACTTTAATAAAATTTCTCCTTTCTACCATCGTAGTAAAAATGCTACTATAGAGGCATTATTATTTTATTAGTCTCCTATGGAATAAGAATATCGCTAAATCCAACAAAGCAAAATTCAGAAGAGATAATGTATGCAAGTATGCATAAAGAAATTTAACCAGATGGAGCTTTACTTTTTTCATGCAGTAATAAACCCTAAGCTGAGTAGGCCAAGGCTAGCATAGCAAATTCATGATGATAGTAAAATTAGGAGCTACATTTGCTTTCTGGTCCCTGAGCCTGTGTCGCCCTTCTAACCTATGTGTTCTCCTGGTTACAACGTGGATGCCTCACTCTCGGCCCCTCATATTCCAGACCTTCTTATTAGCCACGTGAAGGAGGAGAAAAAAGTTGGAAACCTTTTCCTAGGGCCACCCCCAATTACCAAGGTATCTGGGGAAGCAAACAATTTTTAAATAAGCACATTTCTACCCTGAACACAATTAAGATTGTTACTTAGGTAAAGGGGGATGAGTAATGAGTGACTAGTACTATCTATAGATACACAATTGTTTACAAATAATCTGTCCTCAACATCTGGTTGTCATGTTATTTTTGTTACTATATGGCAGTTCAATTCTTTTAGATCATTAAGGATAGTCCCTGTCTGCTTGAAACACTAGTTACAATGGTCTTACAACGTTACTATGAAATGCTACTTAGTAGAACTCTCAGATATTATAAATATTTTAAATGATATAGTCTTTCTTTATTATTTTTGAATTTGTAATGTGGAATTAAGAGCTTAAGTTATTAAGAAATTTTAATGAGAGATTTTTCCAGTTTGCTTAAACCTTCTTTCTCAGTATGTTTCTTTTATTTGCATGTTATATTTACAAAAAAAAAGTGCTGTTATCATTTTTCCCAACCGCCTGGGATACATGTTTTATAGCAGCATAGCTTTACTTATCTATTCAATCAAATAGTTGTGTATACTAATTAGAAGTTTATAGCCTGATATGCCTAATAATATCTTGAGGTTTGTCAAACTTGAAAATCAGTTTGAAAGATTGTGGTCTTAGTTAAAAGAGCACATCCTCTTGGGGGAAGATTGCTTCTAAGAACTAGGCAGGGTGGCGTGGGCCCAGGAAAGCCAGGCTTTGGTCTCATACAGACACCGGTCCTCACAGGTGTTTACTGTGCAAAGAAGGAAACGGAAGTGTGTGGAGAGGCCCAGAACAATGAGGATGTCTGTGATGAGATGGTCACAGCAGTCCCCAGGGCTGGACCCAGGGAAGCCAAATATGTGGCAATAAAACTTAAATCCATGTGAGTCCAGTGGGTGGACTTAAGCTGTTGTTATAGTCTCATTCCTCACTGGCAGTTGGGTGGGGCAGAAACTGAAGTTGGAAGACATCCTATGATTCTAGGAGAGAGAGTTTGAAGAATGAAGAAGGCAACAGCTTACTATTGATTCACATGGAGAAGTAATGTATGGAGGTTGTTGGGAGCAGAAAGCAAACAAACAAACTAACAAGCAAAAGCAGTCTCAGTGGTGGGTCTTTATCCTTTTCTTTCTTTGGGAATGCTGTAATTTCCTTCCATTCCTCATCTTTGCCTGTTCACCTGACTACTTCAGGCTTATCCTTTAGGTCTCAGGTTAGACTTGCCTCTCCAAATCTGAAGAGCATTGTCTTTCTATGTGTTTCCTTAGCAACTGCACTCCCCTAGCCACAGCACTTATCAGGGCTTTTGTAACCACTAGCAACGTGTTTATTTCCCAGAAATAGTGTTTGTGTTCTTCTTTTGATCCTCTGGGTCCAGCCCACTGCCTGGCACATGAAAATTGTAATTTAATAAAGGTATCGATAGTCTCATATAATCTACATTGTAATTTATAGTATCTGGATGGGAGTCAGTATTAATGTATAATACTGAGAAGGTTAAGTGTAGCTATGCTATACTATTACAAAGCCAGAATGAGACCAGTAACTTAGAATAAGGGAGTGAAGGGAATACTGTTTGAGAGAAGCATCACTAGACAGATAGATGAGACAGATCACTAGACATTATAGAGATATGACCTTGTGCAGGAACTTGAACTCCCAGAGCCCAGTTTCCTAACATGAAAAGAGTGGAGAGAAGGATGGTATCTCCTACCTGGGATTGATGTCAAGGTTAAGTGTGATGATATATATGAAACACCCAGAATTAATGCTTCTTGTAGACTAAGCGATCAAGTATTTTTTATATGTATTATATCAACTATATTATTCTTATCTGGATTTAAAGAGATAGAATATTGATTCTGGAGCCTTTTTGCTTAGGTTTGATTTCCAGTTCTACCAAATACTAGCAATGTCATTTTGGAAAATAAGTTTATTTATCTTTATATTTGGGTTAACAATAGCACCTGCTTCGCAGGACTATTATAAGGATTCAATTGCTTAATAGGTGTAAAGTGGTTAGTACAGTGCCTGGCACTTCGAGAATGTGCTATACACACTTAGTTACTATTCTAGGTAGACACTCAAGATGCTATATTAGAAACAGGCCCTCAGCTCTCCCCAGGGCACTCACCGGAATGCAGCCCGAAGAGCCGTGCTGTGTTGAGGAGGGGTCACGAGCACCGTGGCTTCCTCAGGGTCATAACCAGTCAAGATGCCTCTACCTCCAAGCCAGCTTGGATGTGGGTGGAGACGGTGCCTCAGGAATTCTGTAATAGAACTTCACTGCAGAATTATGTGCTTGAGGATTTATTATAGACCTTTAAAACTTTTGTTTAAAACTCATTTAGTTAAATTACTACTTATTTATTTAAAACTTATTCTATAATTAGTACTAAAAGTCATTATGATAAAAGCCATTCTCTAGTTTGTTTGAATACATTGATAACAGTGTAACTATCCCCTAATAATACTTATAAAATCATATTTAATATATTACACTTAGGCTTTATTAAAGTGCTTCCACACACATATTTTACTTAGAGCCATGCCAACTATTTAGGCAATTGTGAGTGGTTGAAGTCATGTGGGTTAAGTTCTTACAGTTCTTTTTCAAGTTAGCCTCTTTTATCTTCTCTATTTTAGTTTCCTCTGCTTCAGACTTCTCTCTTTTTAAGGCCATTGTTCTCCCCTACTCTTTTTACCATATACTACTTTTATATTTTTTTCCTTTTCCTCTTTAACTGCGACATGTGTTACCTATTCTTTCCAGGCTAAACTTTTTTGCTAAAATTTTTGAGCTGGACAAAATATTACATTTAGCAATCAAATACTTTGCTTTACAGATCAAGCAATTGAAGTTGTTGAAAGGTTAAAATAACTTGTTAGAGTACTCACAGAAGAACAAACAGCAGTGATGAAGTGAACGTGAAAGGCATGATGTCTCCTGACTCAGCCGAGAAGCCCCTGTGGCAGGCAGAAGGCTGTTTAGATTGGAGCTCATGGACCCCAGAGAAGGAGGTTGAGGAGAGTTCTGGGGGTGGTCCACACCATAGACGAGAAGATATGTTGAGGATGGTTGCCGTGGTGCTGACCATGGAATGTCCCAGTGTTGCAAGGGTCACATTCATCAGTGACTAAGAAACGGGTGACTTGAAATTCTGTGTTTGACATTTAAGAAATGCATATTCAAGTACCTATTCAAACCCAGGCATGGGTTTGGTTACGTGGGATCATAAATGAATACAACAGACAAAGATCCTGTCCTCCTGGAATGTTTTTCTAGAAAGGAAATATATATAGTGCTATAGAAAACAGTAGCAGAGCAGGGCAGGGAACTGGAGTGATAGTTGAGGGGATGGAAGCCAGACTGTCATATTTAATAGGTCAGGGTAGGCTTCATTGAGCAGCTCACACTTAGACAAAGATGATATAAGAAAGTTTAATTTAACTTTCTATAAAACTTTTAATTGCACAGACATTAGAAAATGAATGTGGAAATGAAATTTTATTACTCATTATCTCTACCTTTTGGGCACGACACAATTCATAGTTTCAGATATAAACCCTGCTCTATAGGTAAACAGTAGAATTTCAAGGGCATTTGTTAGGAAAAACTATAATTTACTAATAAGGCAACTTTTACTGATAGAATGAGGATGATAGGTAGGTGACTTGCTTAGGTTAAGAATTTTAGCATCCTCTTCAGCGACACAATGAGAACAGTCATTTAGGAAGAAAAGATTTTCTATTTTGAAAAATTAAATTTTCATCAGTTTTATAGTAAGTTAATTACATCTTAAAGTGTATTTGATGTGAGAGTTACTGAATATATTTTAAATTGTTTTTACATAAATTTTGGTATCCAGTTTCACATGAAAGTGTTACCTGAGTGAATGTAAGGGTTCAGCACTCCCCTTAAATTGTTTCTTGGCACTGGAAGATGTAAAGTGTCAAGACTGTTTGTTAATAGCTGCACATTCTGTATCCCCACCTTAGGTAACATTACTACTTTATTGTTACTGTAGAGGTTTATTATTATGGTGAGCTAAACGTGCTCATTAATTCAGAAATCTTGGTGGTAAAGAGTGAGATCTGTTAAAAATGGTGACTAATAACAGAACAACTCTTAATTTATGATGGAGAATAATATTGTAATACTACACTTTGTTCAGAATCCTTGTTATGGCGGATGTTGTGGTTTGGGGGTTGCATGGCCCCTCGGAACTGGCCATGTGAGAACTATCTGTTGATGCTTAACTGGGAAGAGAATTCTGCAACTTGAATAATCATACTCTAGTTTTAAAATATATTGTGGGTCTTGTCAATCAACAGAGAAGTGCAGTTGGTTTCCTGAGACCTCATTCGGTGTTGAATCAATGGGACACTGACCTGAATATTGTGCTGTGTGGCGTGGCAGATAGAGTATGCTTTTGAATGAATTTAGTGTGTGTGCATTGGTGTGATTTTCTTCGGTGGGATCAGGAGGAATTCTGAGAATTAAAGCTGGAGAGGTGGGTATGAGCCTGATCCTTGACCTTGGTGCTCTGATGGAGTTTGTGCTTTCTTGCAGTTGGCAGGTGTAGGGTGTGAATGGAGAGCTTTTGTCCTAGATGGGAGGCCCATTGTCTCTTTGAAAGATGTTAAGTGCTGAGTCAGGAAGTATGCAAGGGAATGGTGACAAAGTGTACTGATGTATAAAATTCTAAGGAAGTAAAATATTCAGGAGTTGATGATTAAATTACATGTAGACAGTAAAGGAGAAGTCAAGATTGATTTACATATTGCTTAATTGAAGGATAGAGAAGATCGTGGTGTCATTTTATGGTCTTACAAAACCATGAAATAATTGGTGAGAAAGATACAACATTCAGTAAGGGTTTTCTTTCCTTTAAATGTGGCACTGGGCTGGATTCAGGGTTCTGGAGCTAAGGGAAGGATTTGGGCTAGAGAAATAGACTTTGGCATCTTTGAGTGGGGGTTGAGGCCAAGGTGATGGATTAAATTACTAGGAAACATAAAGTGTGTGTGTAGAATATGGCCAAGGATAAATCTATGGGGAACTCTAACATGGATGGATAGAAAATATTAAAGGGAAGCACAGAGAAATGGTCAAAGAGTAGGAAGGAGAAACACTTCAATTTAATAATGGAAGCAAAGAAAGAAAGTTTCAGAAGTTCTTGTTGAAATGTAATTAGTGACCTTTTCCAGAGCAGTTTTAGTGAAAAGTAGTGTTGACCGAAAGATGATTACAGTGGTTTGGGGATTGCATGAGGGTGAGAACAGACAGCAAGTATAAATTATTTCCCCATTTGGGGGGCAGGAAAAGAGAAAATTTGGCTCTGTACAAAGGAGAATTATAGACAGCTGTGTGTGTTGGTTTTTATTTGTTTACTGCCTTGCTCAACTTGTACTTTCAAGATGCGAGAGGCTGGAGTGTGATTCAGTTGTAGAAGTCAGAAGTGCAAATGCAGGCAGAAGAAGGACTAGACAGAAGTTCCCAGAGGAGATGGAAGGAGAGCCCTACCTTGCGCTTCTGCATGTGGAGAGGTCAGTAACTATCTCACGGCTCTAATGAATTAATGAGAGAATATGTTCTTGTGTATCTAAGTGGTAATAGGCACTCAGTAAATGTTAGGTTCATTCAGCCTCCAAATCCTCACTCCAAAAATGTGCCTTGCTGATCTGAGTTTGTACTTAGTATGGAAAGTATTCAACTGCATTATACTTTTACTTAACCTACATTTATGATAGTTTGAAAAGGGTTGAACCATTTGATTTGCAGTTCTTCATTTGCAGTCCAAACCTTTGATTTGGCTATTTTTTTTAACGGAATCTTTCCTGGCTAGGTCACTGTATAAAGCTTTACTAATATAATGCTTATGGTTCAGAATGATAGTGCCGTGTGTCAGAGCTTGAGGACTGACACATTGCTTAAAGAAGTCACAAGGAAGGGAAACAAGAATTCTTTAAGGAGAGGGATGAGCACAGAAGGAAAAAAGCAGAGGTGTGTAAAGCTATCTCAGAGTGACTGAACTGCTCCCTGGCCTGAAGCTTTTTAGGACTTGAGTTGAATTATTGCTAGATCTAATGAAATGCTCTATCGCTCAGAAGAGCTGGCTAAGTGTAGAAACATAGAGAATAAATTCTGCTCCTCTTGGTAAGACCATCACCTGTGTCAGATAGATCATTTGACTATCAAATATTGACTGCCAAATACTTTAAATACTCTTAAATACTTTAAGAGATTAATTTCTCTTGTTCTGATTCCTTAGTTATTTGACTTTCCCTTAATTCTACCTTTGGGTAGAGAGTGGACTGATGATGAGACCTCTAGTACTGTGGTCCCTGTGAAGGTTATATCTCTTTGTAAATTAATAAGTTGGCGTTCTATTTATCCATATCCATCTCTGTGGGTTTATAAATACGGAGTCTGCTCTTGAGGTCACTTTTTTTCCCTACATATGCAGCCTTCATCAGTGTTTTTAAGCCTGTGAGAATCCTTCTGTCTGGAATGTGGTCAATGCAGAGACACCTTAAAGCTTCTTTGGGTGAACACATCAACCATTTTTCTGCTCTGTGCGTCATGGAAATAAGAATTTATACCTTGAAAGCTCTTCTTGTTTATTCTTTGGTATTATATGAAAAGTATTTACTACATATGAATGCTATTCTAATGAAGCTTTTTAGGAGTTGCATATATATGAAATAAATTTTATGAGCATGCATCAATAGGCTATAAAAACAGCAAACTATTTTTAGTGACTTTTAGCCTTTGTAACTAGAGGTCACTGTAAGAAATAGGAGTTCCTGTTGTCTGTCTTAAGTTTAAGAAAACATGGTGAATTCTGGTAATAATTCCTGTGACTTATGATGGTCACATGAAGTTGTTTTGGAAAAAGTACTATTTATTTCATAACTCAATACAGTGAATTAGAGTTCAGTTTCCTCAGTGTGGTGTATATCAAAACTCTTCGCCTGCCTGATGAAATCATTACTGTAAATCTGTCCAAGGCTGCATTCTTCCATGCTTTCTAGATTAAACAAGGCTATGAATTTGACTTTCTATTTCAGATATTACTACATGAGTATCCAAAACCAGACGAGCTATTCACAAGCAGCGAAAAAGAGCAAACTCGTCTATGTAGCAAAATAGTGAGAAGACTCTACATGTGAATTTACACATAATTTTTACTCATTTATTTTCAAGATAAACTTTATTCACTCATTTTTAATTGTAGTGTATCTGAGTTTATAGTTTCGTATTTTACTTTATTGCCATTGCTGACTAGTAAAATAACTTAATAACTTAAGGTTATTTTCTCTAAAGTGTTTCTTTTAATTCACGGACAATAGGATTCTGAAAATGTTAGGGATCCTTATATTTTTCAAATGTATAATCATTTGGTCTGCTAGACATTTTATGTATATTAAGTTTTTCAAATTTAAGACATTGAAAGCATTACATAAAATGCTATGTGTATGTTGCCCGGCTGGTGTAGCTCAGTGGATTGAGCGCGGGCTGGGAACGAGAGGGTCCTGGTTCGATTCCCAGTCAGGGCACATGCCTGGGTTGCAGGCCAGGTCCCCAGTGAGGGCCATGTGAAAGGCAACCATACATTGTTCTTTCTCCCTCCTTTCTCCTCTCTCTGAAAATAAATAAATAAAATCTTTAAAAAAATGCTATGTGTATGTTGCCACCTGTTATCTATATACATGTCACGATTTTTAGTTTTGCAGGACGTGTTTCTGTTGGTTGTTTAAATATCCTTTTGGCTGATAGAGCTAAGCTAGCTGCGTGTTGTTTCACATACAGAGAGAAAGTTCTGGTTAGTCTCTGCTCTCTGACACAGGGAAGTGTAAGAAGTGAGATGGAGCAGGTCACTGCTGACACAATTCAAGAGTTTTATGTCTGAAAACTTTATGAGTGAAACTGAGAAACCTGCGATTGGTTTTTCTTTGACCTGAAGAATAACTCCAGTCCAAATATTGATAAAAATTATTAAAAAAATAGACCTATTGGTTAGCTTTAAAAAAGAAAAAAAAAACAGCTATAAAATAATTTACATAGCTGAACTTTTCAGCAATTATTACTGTTCTGGAAATATTTCACTAAGTTGCACTTGTTTTTTGAAAACTCTGCACCATCTATTTTTAAAATCGGGTCAGTAATCACATCTGTAGTGCATTAAATGTAAAACAGGTTCTCTTTAGGAGCCAGAGGATATTGTACTGTTGCATCTAAAAATATTCTGGAGTGAGTGAGTGGTTAGGGCAGAGTAGGAAGACACAGTTTGTGACTCTATTGCTGAGGCATGTGTGTGGATGAGCTCTTTTGCTCTCCTGAGCTTGCTCTGAAGGCCAGCAACTTTTTCCTTTTTCACTGATTGATTTTGAATTTTTCAAACTGATTAATGTTGTCATTTGAATGGTAATGCTGACTTTGCAGAAGATGTGATCTTTTAATTAGCAGATGCTGAGATTAGCATTAGGGCTGAACAGTAATTAGCATTTGTTCTTACAGTGCGAGAGCACGAACTACCGTAAGTACTGCAGCAAATAGAGCTACAGTGTCTTCTTTACCCTGGCTCTTCAGATCTGCTTTATACGAGAGGTTAAAAATTATCGAAATACTTCATCCCTGTGGCACTAAAAGCATTTTAACGAATTGAAGATTCACATAAGAGAAAAATGTTTTCAGTTCCTTTATGCTATATCTACATATGTAGGAATTCTTATTCATATGTATGTGTACATACATGTGTAGTTATCTGAAAAAATCCAAAGTTTTGGTCTCCAGATTGTATGTATTTCAGTAACACTAATGCTCTTCCCAAAGCTATTATGAGAATCAGCGTTAAATCTATGTGGCCCAACGAGAGACAGGAGAATGGAGTTAAGACAGTGTAGCTCAGTGGATTGAGCGCGGGCTGGGAACCAGAGGGTCCCGGTTCGATTCCCAGTCAGGGCACATGCCTGGGTTGCGGGCCGGGTCCCCGTGAGGGCCATGTGAGGAGCAACCATACATTGCTGTTTCTCTCCCTCTCTGTCTCCCTCCCTTTCCCTCTCTCTAAAAAATAAATAAAAATAAAAAATCTTAAAAAAAACAACAACATATAGTGAGATTAATATTGAGTATAAATATTTGAAAAGTTCTGGGAATAATTGATAAATCACCTGATTGAGTACATGCAGTTTGTATATGTGGCTTTAAAGGATAGAAATAATTTAGAGATGAGATGAATAATTAGATAGGATTATTTATGATACTTATGGTAGCTTTTGTCAATGTTTATTGTAAATGTTTTGGAAAAGAATATGTAGGCCAAGACAGATTCCAGAAGACCTTTAATGACAGGCATAGGGTTTTTTTACTTTGTCAGGAAATTGGATGCCATGTAGGTTCTTGGATTAGGCGTCAGTATATTGAAACTACTTTCATCAATACCTGTTTTAGCCAAATTGATCTATAAGTGGCTTGGAAATGCTTTTGAAGGAGGTTACTTTTCTTATTTTTCAGATGGATATTATGATGACATTTTAAAAAATGTGCTTTCTATATTTGATTTTTAGAAAATGTGTAAGTTATTTATAAACAGAATATGTAGTTTGAATTGGGAGTGACCTCTCTTCCATCCTTGTCTATTTGTTTACTGAAATTATAGTAAATTATTTTTTATAATTCATAAAACATGTAAATGTAAAAAATTATTAAATTTGATACAATATGTGGCATATTTGGATTGTCAGCATATATCTGAACAGGTGAGGCCTTGCTTACCTCTCTTACCTAACCCCTGTTTTCCTGAGTGACAGTTATGATTTTATTTGCTTGATTATCTGTTTAATATCTAATTCTTTGCACCAGTTGTAACCTCACTGAGGATGGGGATTGTGTCTATTATGTTGCACAGCTGTACTTCCAATCCCTGCAGAGAACCAGGCATGTAGTTGGTGTTCAGTAAATATTTGTTAAATGAGGTGAATGACTGTCTTCCAGACCGATGAAGTTGTGGTTCAGTGTTTTTTAAACACACAGAATTGTTAATTGCCACAAGGAAGCCTGTGAGTATCTACTAGAGTGCTTCCGCAATTTTCTTTTTTCTGTTATCCCATAATTTGATTTATTTTTGAAGCAAAGGGTATTTGCATTATTTTAAATATTAAGTCTTACCTATATGTAAGTTTAAAATTAGGATTAATGTCTGAAATCCCAAGAAAAACCAGGACTTGGGTTTATCAGTGGGGATTTTTCCAATGAATCAGTTTCATGCATTTTTCATGACCATTAGTACTAGCAGTGCAGCAAATACATAGAAATTCCCTGTGCTCAAGTTATCATTGCCTGAAGGCTGTTGGCTAACAGTTTCCCCTGAACTATTTAAAATGTGCTCTTATTTGTTGGGTAAATAGAATATATGTGATGATTTTATTTTTGCAGACTGTCATTCTCTTCATATTTCATAAATATGTTCCTTAATTTTAATATTTTAAAATTAAGGAATATATGAATTTTAGAGTTTATTTTAACAAATTATTGTTGAAAAGTCCTGTGCAAAGCACTGTTTAAAATGCATGCTAATAATTTATTGTTTCTAGCTTCAAGGAGTTTATATGTAAGCTAGTGAGGAAATAAGTAAAGTGCTATAAGCAAACTACAAAGCCCACAGGACCATTGAGGAAAAACAATTTCAATAATTGTTTGAATATTCACCGAAATAGGTGACATTAGACACGAATATTTAAAGGTGAGTAGAATTTCAGGAGGTGGGTTGGTAAGAATACCTTGACTCCAC
This sequence comes from Micronycteris hirsuta, assembly GCA_004026765.1. NCBI lineage: Eukaryota > Metazoa > Chordata > Mammalia > Chiroptera > Phyllostomidae > Micronycteris > Micronycteris hirsuta. The sequence goes on along the minus strand of PVJI01000234.1, from coordinate 239,493 downwards.
TGTGTGTTTGGTGTAGGAAGTTGGATTTCAAACCAAATGGGAGTTACACACAAGCATTAGGTATACATCAAACTGTCTGCTTTGTTATCGGTAGATCTTAATAAGAAACCAGTGTCTACACTTGCAGCTAAATGGTCTTCCTAAACAGCTTCTGCCTTGGAGTTAAACTTAATCTAGACCAAGAGAGAAAAGAGACCTTGGTCACTCTGACTGTTTATACTTTTCTCTTGCTAAATGTAATGTAAATATCCCTGTAGACTCTTTGGGGTCTTACCCCCATGTGACCTCTGCTTCTCTCGTGGGTAGCCGTGACTTCAGGAAGGAAGAGATGGCCAAATATGTTTTTCTCTTGGGAGTAGAAGTTTAAACATGAAAGAGGGGATTTGGGCTCCTCCTAACAGTATGACCTTAATGGAAATGGGCTTCAGTTTTAAATTATATGTACTTATAATAGTTAAATAAGGACATTTTTCTTCTAATATTGGCTTTTCTTTAAAGCTATCATTTTGTTTTGAAGGGAAACGCATTAATATCCATTCTGATTCCTCTTCCTTCAAAGATCTTTAAAGGGAACTCAGGTTTGTATTAGTGGAAATCTTTGGCAAGTGATATCAAAAGGCTATTATTTGTGACTTGTGAATGAAGCCCAAGGTTGATTTTAATATTGTCATCATAAAATAAGTTAAAGGACATTATTTCACAGTGTGATCCAATAAAGCTAACCACACGGTTAATATTGATTTAAATCCAATTTTACTTTACTACTGAGTTTCATGAAATACTATATGAAATCTGTCCAGAAAGTATCAAGTCATGCATTACAAAAAGAGAGACATTTATCATAGAAGATACAAGATACAAGAAACATTGTACATGGGCAATGATACCTCAGCCCCCTTCAAAGTAGGCACCGTGGGACCTCACACAGTTCCTGTTGCCATCAGCTGCCCTGTTGTATTTACCTGAATCTCATCTATTGTCTGAAATATTTTCTCTTTCAAAGGTGATTTTAGTTTTGGGAAAAGCTAGAAGTCACTGGGCACCAAATCTGGGCTGTATGGGGGCTGAGTCACCTGGGTGATTTGATGTTTCACCAAAAAATTCTGGATGAGATGTGATGCATGAGCTGGCATGTTGTCATGATAAAGCTGCCAATCACCAGCTGCACATAGCTGTGGCCTTCTGAATCATCCAGATCGTTTCTGTGAAGTAATGATCAAGCTTAATGAAAAATTTGATATAGAGTCATTGCTGTACTTGCTCAGTCATTTTGAACGTGATGGCCACACAGTACTCATGCTCACTCAATGGTGTCTAACACCCCCACTGGCTAGTACAGTGAAGTGGTCATTGTTCATGCATGTGCATTCCAGTCCTCTCTCCTTGGCTGCCAGGTTTTCAGTGTCACACAGATCATTCTTGTTATATTAACAATGACTGGACTTTTTCCTGACATACCTCACACTTGGACTTATGGTTTTAATTTTTTCTATAGTGAAGGTAAATTTGTATTGGACTTTTGAAATACGATTCATTAATGGAGTGCTTAGATTAGGATCATTTGTTGCTATTCAGACCTACCTAACTTTCCCAACCTGCCGTATTTTATAGAGCAAATATTTGTGGATAATGGATTTTAGTGTGAGAACTTTGGCTGTGAACGTTTATTAGTTGACTGAGTTATGCAGTAGTTAATATGATGGAAGGGGAAGGATTGTGTTTTACTTACCTGAAAACAGATTTGGAAATGAACTTGTGATTCAGGTCATCCACTCTCTGGGAATATTTCCCTTTTAAAAATGTTTTGATGCTGTAAATGCCCATATAATAGAATAGAAATAAAAGGGACTTTACTGGTATTATAGAAGAGTTGCTGAACTTATTTTTTTTCTTTTGTGAAGGCTAAAATCAACACAAGTAATAAACATAAAACTGTTGTTTCTCTTTCAGGTGTATGCAAGGGTTAAATATATAACAATGGCATGTTCTATTATGTGAGTTTAAATCTATAATTCTAAGAAAATAAAACTAGCATTTAATCTTTTAGATTATTGGGAAATGACAAAATAAACATAAAATACAGCCAAATAAAGCCCGTTTTTGTATTTCGTGCTATGGAATGGATATACCTCGAGTCAGTAACTGGGAACGCACAGGCGGAATCAGCCCTATAAAACCCAGTCTCAAAGGTATGGACTCTACTAGAGAGAGAATGATATCAGGACTGTTTGCAGTGGTTGGAGAAGGAGGTAACCCAGCAATCTTCACCTAAATATCTGCACTAAACACTGTGATGTGGCTTCACTGGATGATCTGTTCCACCTGTCTGCTTTTTTCTACTCTTTTTGGCACCCCTCATCTATGATTATTAAGCCATATACTTTTTTTTTTAATGAAAAACGTTAAGAGAAATAAAGGGTTTATTAAAAGGGGACTTCCGCCCAGCTGGTGTAGCTCAGTGGATTGAGCGCGGGCTGGGAACCAGAGGGTCTCCGTTCGATTCCCACTCGGGGCACATGCCTGGGTTGCGGGCCAGGTCCCCAGTGAGGGCCATGTGAGAGGCAACCATACATTGTTCTTTCTCCCTCCCTTCTCCTCTCTCTGAAAATAAATAAATAAAATCTTAAAAAAAAGGGAGGGGCTTCCTTGCTGCTTCTTTTCTGCAGATTCTGGTGTGAAGAACCTGGCTGCAGACTGCTGAGTGGGTTTTAGGCCACAGTAAATGGAGAGACAGAATCTTGGGCATTTTTCCACTTCTTACCCTCTTCCAATGGAAGCACATTCAGTTTTGCTTCTTTACTTCTGCTTTCTGTGCCAGACTGTCAGGGACAGCCGAAGATAAATCAGATAGTCTTCTGGATCAGTGCTATTACACGTGTAAGGTTCAGCCCCAGCCGAACCTTGAATATTGCTCAGCAAATTCCTTTCACTGGTCCTCCAGTCAGCTCCCTTTCCTGTATGGTGGTCTTTATATTTGCATGTACTGTTCTTTTCGTGAAATACCTTTTTAAACAGTTCCTCTTCAGATAAACCTACTCACCCTTCAAGCCCAGCTGAAATGTTACATTAATTTAGGAAGGTTCTGGTCTGCCCTTTCCTCCTGCCCGCTGTCTTCAGTTTTGCCCCTAGCAGCTTCACTATCTTCCGTGCGCTGTTAGCATTTCCTAAGCAGCGGCATGGGGAGTGTTTCTGCGTTCTGTCCCTCAGGCAGTCACTGGAGGCCACGCCCACGCCTCACTAACTTCTGTTTGGCCCAGTGCGTGGTGCTTGGTTGTCATCTGTGTGAGTCTACTAAGTAGACCAAAGACTGTGACATGTTGTTGTCAGTTTCAAAATGCAGTCTGCTGGGGAAGCCAGAGTCATCATTGTCTTTATCACCGTCCTCACCACCGTGGTCCTCCTGTTAACATGCATCACCCGTATCTTCCTGTTCATAATTATTACACTTTATTTTAAACACAATGCCATTAAGTGATACACAGATAGGGGAGGAGGAAATTGTTTAAAAAAATCTAGTTTTTCTAATTTTAGATAGGGCAATAAAAGACCTCCAGGCAGCTACTCTCTGTTATTTTTTTTTAACAAGGTTTCCCAGGTTGTAGGCTCCCCTAATTACTGTGAGTAGTCTCTGCACGGTTTGTTAGCATCTGTGTGCTACTACTTATTAATATATTAGCTTTCTCTGTGTGTTTTTTTTTTACCCTCATCACTTTTTTGCTCAGCTCTCTGTTGCCTCCTAACTATAACTCTCCTACAGAAAATGGACAACTATCTTCAGATCTCATTTTCATCAGCCACCTGCCAGCTGCTGAGGGAACAGCTGATTTCTGATACACGGTGAAAGGGTGGGGTCACTGGTTCAGAGTTGCCAAGCTTCTGGTTCTCATCCCTCACTGCCTTGAAAACCCAAGTTCCTAATAGATACAGTTTCCCAGCTGCTATCTGTTTTGTAATAGGTAACCAGGGAAGAGTTTTTGTAGGATGTTTCATAGTGGGACTTAGTTCTGGGGAAGCTAGGCGGTGGCCAACAGAACTTATATCAAGCACCAGTGTCAGGAGTCAGTTGAGTTACTATTCTGCTGCAATTTGGAACTCTTAAAGGGTATGATTTCATGAGAAAGTTCACAGACTTTTAGGACCTGATTGTTTGCATGTACCCAAAGTTGGCTTTTCCCATACAGTTAAATATTTAGGTTGAAACTTAGGAATATTGGGTTTGAAGATGACCCAATTTGATGCAAATTTTACATGTTTTTATTTGTCTTTGTCATGTTATTTGAATTTTGATTTGTGAAGAATTAATGAGGATTCACTATGTCCTAAACAATAGATTTATGAAACCAAATGAGGTTTCAATTTTTTTTTGTAATGTTTCAGAATTAGGATAGATGTTTTTTACTAGGATTACCCATTGCATAGTATCAAATTTGACCATGTGATTACAGGAAAGATACTCAATTTACAATATGTAAGACAACAAATGAATACTGCTACTAATATAGTTTCTTTTAAGCTAACATATATAATAATGTAGCAATTTGAAATGGAGATTTTTTTAAAGAAAAAGAAATACTTATGGTTGTGAGCATATTGGCTTTCAAAACATGATGAAAAGCAATCACTTTTAGTCTCGGATATATTCATTTAGCCATTACTTTAATGTGTATTTATTGAGTTCTTTTAACATCCAGACTCTGAGCTATATATCCTTGGAACAGAGAGTTGAGCACTACATACAAAGAGTCATCTTTATAGTCCATTGCAATTCAAGGGTGCTCTTAGAGATAGAAATCTTGCCTGTATACTTTCTCCTGTAAGCAGACTAAGCTGTGCATGACAATTTGTGTGTTCCTGAATTCTATAAAATGTCTAGCCTTTCCTAAAAGTTCACAGGACAATCACTTTTTGATGGTACAAATCATAAAGCTTAGGTAGGCTTAGGTATACCTTATGGTTTGTGTGGAAGTTAAAGAAAAAACATTTCAAAGGCTTATTTTTTAACCATACTCCTCACCTCCATAATTCAAATTTGTTCATTTCCCTCCTTCAGAATTGTGTTTAAGCACTGACAGTTTTCTGACAAATTTCAGTCTGTTACAGGGATTTCTAGCTGAACAGTAAAAGAACAATTCTGCTGTCATTTACATTCTAGAGTTTTATATTTTAAATGTATTTTTTCACATGAAGAGATAGGATCACATCCTCACAACATCCCTGTAATTTAGGTATACCAAAAATTATTATTCCCCTTTCTTAGGTAATAAAATGATATTCAAAGATGGCCATGATGAAGATGCTGCTGCTGCGGCTTCTGCTGCTAGCTGTCATATATAGATTAGGAACACATATTTCTCAGGAACAATACCAGGAACTATATATTACAGTAGCCATGGAAGTTATGTATTATTGATATATATTTCTTTACATTTGAGGAAATTGGAGTTCAGGCATGGTAAATGTCTTCCCCGTTGCTTGGCTACATCAGGATGTGAATGCAGATTTGCCTCTAGAACTTCCTTGGTGTGTCTTTCTTCCATACATACCACTGTGTCTCTCTTGTGTGAATTAACCAAAGTCGTTCAGTCAGTTAATATCAGAGCTGGAATACACAGATCTTGTAGAACATAATCTGGTACATCATTCCTTGACTTCTTATTCATTCAAAAATTATACTGCATGCAGACTCTATTCCAGATTTTTTCCTTGCTGAGAGTTAATAGCAAGGAAACATGATTTGAATTTTCAGTTTATTAGTAGTCCTTTAAAAACATGAACTATTCAAATAAAATTAGTTTGCTTCATGTTTTAGGGTTTTTCTATTTACTGTAGACATCCCCCACTGGAAAAGTGTAGTAACTTAGCTTGAGCCCCATTTAAAAGTTTGAGGGGCAAGCTGCGGTATGTGTGAAATGTAGTGTTGACTCACCCAAATTGAAACATTCTCATTTACTTGTCTTTGCTTCTTGAGCAGTTAGATCAAGCGCTGCTGTAAAATTTTTTGTCGTTCTTATAGATTTCAGATTATCTTCTGAAGCAGACTCATGGCGAGTTGTTGAAATGCTTCATTTCAGAAAGTTACATATGACTAGGCATGCTCTAAATTGAAAAGTTAAATTAAATTACTACTTCTGTAACATTTCTTTTCAAGTATTGAGTTTGATTTCCATTACTTACCAAACAACTCATGAGTGATTTTATTTCCACTGCCTTAGTCCATTTATTGCTTGCTTAAAGAACTCTAAAAGAATTTTCACTGCTATTGTATTTCGTTGAGTAAATGGTAAACACTGGGTTAATATAAAAATATTGATTGTTTTAGCTTTTGGTAAACAGTTTGATCTGCAATAAAACCTAAGCTGACGTGATTTGTTTGTAGGTTAGTGACACATGGGCAGAAATGATTAATAGCTAAAGCGTCTAAAATTATCTATCTTATATTTGTCTAAAATACTAACTCTTCTTTGAGACACTCACCAATTTTTCTTTTAACAGCACATCTAATCAATTTCAAAGTGAAGAAAATAAAGCCCAAATGAGTTTTGAAAATTATTCCTCTTTGAAATGTTCTCTGAGTGCTGGAATTTATTTTACAGTTCCAGCTAAGCAGGCTTCTAGCCTGAAAAGAAGGGATGAATAGTGTCTAAATCTGCTTAGGAGAGAGTTTGTTTATCGAGCTACACCTCATTTTCCTTTATCTGTCACTGTGTAAATAATAGGTAGAATTTCTTGGTTGGTTGTATTCTACGTGCACAGCATAAAGCTTAGAGTCAACTGACTGTGGCATTTCTGATTCTTTCTCAAGCTGTCTTTTTCTTGCCAAGCTCCTTTCCCCATTTAACCTTCCCGCCTGCAATATGATCCGGACGGAATTATGCAGTTCAGACAATTACAGTCTTCAGTGTCCATCTTTGAATGTGTACCTTCAGTATTGGAGTGAAATATAGGTCCTTTGCAGGATGAAATGGAAACCATAGTGAAATAGACTATTAGGTATAAATTACTGTTTTTTAAGGCACGTTCAACATTTGTTTGGCAACATTTTCCTGTAAAGGTAATGCATTAGGAAAGATTAGCTATGTCTAACAGCATTTGTCTGAAAATCCAACATATTAGGGGCTTTAACAGTAGATATTTCTCATTCTGTAAAATAAGTTAATGAGTAGGCAATGCATGCCTCTATGTTGTCCTCATGATCTTCAAACGCCGAGGCTGTTGCCTCCTTCTTCAGTATTTTAACTCTGGCTTTCGTCCTCAGGATCCCCTCTTGTCACCAGGTGGCTTCTGGAGCTGTAGCTACCACCTCTGCATTCCATATTTCAGAAAGGGACAAAGCAAGGAGGACAAAAGTAATGCATTTTTTAGCTGAATCAACAGTCTTCCAGGAAAGTCCACAGAATACTTTAATATGTCATTAGACTGAGCATAATAACATGGTTACACCTAGCTGGAAGGGTAGTTTGGAAAATTAGTCTTTAACAGGGTGCATTGTTCCCTTATATAAAGAAGAAAAGGGCAAATGGATTTTATGTGCAACTTGCAGTTACTGTCATTATTTATATAGATGATTGGGTTACATTCCAATTTTCAGTTTCTTCATCTGTAAAATGGGCATAAGAGTATCTTGTGCATGGTGTTTGTATGAGGGTTTAGGGGCAGACTGCATCAGTGATACATAGTTCTGGAACACAGTGAACATTACTGTGGTTGCTTTGCTAATTCTCATTTCCCTTACAATTATTGTAACATTAGAGCAGCAGGAAGTCTCAAAGCTTTATGGAGTTTTACCATATGATGACCCACATTAACTTGTAAATTATTTCACATTTGGGACTATGCGCTTTGTTTGCAATTGGTATTTCCTATTGTCTTTCTTCTATTATGCCTTTTGCAGCATGGATACTTTGCATCTTCATGCCCTGCATATAACTGAGAACTGGGGATTAGTCACTCTTTGAATTAGAAAAAGATTAGCCACAGCAGTGATTAATCTGTTCTGAAATTTTGGGGACAACAGAGTTCACTGAAACATTTCTATCTATGGAAGCAGCCTACTCATTAGCACAGGGCACGGAGTGGGAGTTGGAATGGAAGGGCTGCCTTGGGCAAAGCACAGAGCTGTTCTCCTTGTCCAAGGAGGGATTGGATTCGCTGAACTCTGAGGTTCTTCTTACCTCTTACCTCTTGAAGTCATACCTGTAATTGTAGGAATCCTCTTCTCTTCAAATACTTTAAGACCATGTAAGTTCCTGTGGTCTTTGCTACCACTTACGTGAAGATGGACAATGAGGGGCCCATCTGGTGGGTTTTAAGGAGTTCTAACAATTTTACACACTTGAATTTTACTGCCTGTAATGCTGACTTGTTTTCCTCTCTTGAGTTCTGAGAATTGCAGATTATTCAGATTTTAACTACTCAAAATAAATATTTCTGAGAATGAAATAGTTTAGTGATACATTAATACTTTTTGTTGTAAAATGGTTATAGAATTGGTTATTATTCTTTACAGTAATTATTTTCAACATGCACTCTTATGAAAGGAACTGGACTATTTTTTTTTCCCAAATGAGCAATGCATTACATATAATAGAGTTCTCCTAAATAACTCCAGGTAAATACTGGTTCTGTTATTTGTTAGTTCTCTGTCTTTGGGAGAGTACGTATACTCTCAAAGACTAATTTTATCAGCTGTAAAAATGGGAATATTTATCACACTTGTTATAAGTCTATGAGAAAGAGTTAAATAAAATCATGAATGTGAAGCATTAACAATATATCTAGAGGAAGAGAGTATTGTAATTATTATTTTTATATCTGCATGCCTACTGTCACTATTATGGAAATGGACTTAGACGTCTAGCTAATTTAACTAGAGTAATGGGTCCATTTATCTGGACTCTACTAACATACCAAATCTAATAGCATAAAACAACCACCATTTTATTATGCTAACAAGTGATGTGGACAGAATTCTGCACAGGGCCCAGAGGTGACAGCTTGACTCTGCCCCACAGTTGTCAGGGCCTCAGTGAGGAAGATTCCAAAGACGGGGGCACCTCAGTCTGAGGCCTGGATGGGTCATCTGGAAGCTTCTGTGTCTGGTTTCTGGGCGGCAGTGACTTGAAGGCTGTGTCCCACTGGACTGTTGACTCCGGAACTTACACACGGCCTCTCCATGTGTCCTGGACTTCTCCCAGCATGACAGCTGTGTCTGGAGGAGGAATGTTTAGAGATTCCCCTTGGTTGCTACTGTGTGGCATTTTATGACCTCACTTCAGAAGGCACATGCCATCACTTCTGCCACATTCTATTAGTTGAAGCATTTATAAGCTTTCCAGATTCAAGAAGAAGGAACATGGACTTTACATGCTGTTGGAAAGAGTGTCAGAGAACTTGGGGCCATCTCCAGTGCCCTTCTGTTCCCTGTGGTAGGAGGAAAGGTGACAAGGAATAAACATGATTTGGTTTGGAAATAGTTTCTCTATGAACTATTTTCAAAAGTACCAATCTAATATGGGCAGACTGTGAAAGGTTTTCATGAAAGGCCTCAAAGTCACTGTAAATGTAATCCTTATTTTTAATCTTAGTAATCTGAACTCCAGGGTAAATCTTTCGTTTAAAAAGTTTAGAAGTAATTGTGGTTCTCAGGCCGGCATGCTTTATTTTTCTCATATGAAATTTTTCTCTTCCCCAGATTTTTATGAAGATTAAATTGCTTATTTTTAAAATACTTAGAACAGTACCAGGTATACTCTAAGTCCAAAGTAAGTGTTTATTATGTATATGTGTGTGTGTCTGTGTATATGTGCATATGTGTGAGTGTGTGTACATACACATACCTGTGAACCCCGTTTAAAATGACATAAGGGATAATAGGAAGCACATTATTCTTAAGTAAATATAATATTCATCAGTGTTGTAAGTGTTAAGATTATCACTACAATACTTTGTCAAGAGATTTGAAAAAATTAATTTCAAGAAATATTTTTAAAGGTCAAAATTCATTGTCAGCTAACTAATGATTCCTTTTTTTATTTAATGACAGTGAATGAATATTCTTTCTAAGGGCTGTATTTATAGTTATATTTCAGTTGTGTCTCATTAATTTACAAATTTATCTCATTTATTTGGAAGCAAGAGCATATCATCAAATATAGTTAATAGCTCGGTTATTAGGATTCTTTTATTTTGGATCATTTCTTATGTGTGTTTCCTTTCTCTCAAATTAAATGAACTTTTTTTTGAAGGGCCCTGATAGTTTATTTAGAAACCTAAGATTATAGCACCCAGTGGTTAATGATCCTATTCTAAACTTATTAAAAGCAAAAAGGAAATGCGTTTACATCTGAATGACCATATTCTCTTCTGCTCACCATCAAGCCTGCTATTCCATTTTTATTTATAGTGACCTCATGCCAGGAGTACTTTGCATAAGTAGTAGTCTAAAAATGATTTGAATAGCCAGGGTAGATATGCCTGATCTTGATGCTGTTCCCCTCCCCGCGTAAGGTGAGGACAGTGAGGTTTAACAAAATCATGCTTCTTTTTAGTTACTCATTCTCCATCTAAGCCAGTTATAAGAGCAGCTCTGGCAGTTAACCTTGTAAAACATTTAGGAATCTGACTCCTTTCTCAAAACATACCTGGGCCTTCAGTCAGAACTCTACAGGTGATTGCCCCTGGGTGTTTGCCTAAAGATGGTTTAGAAAATTGGTTGGGAGCTTTGCTCTTCCTCAGCTATCAAAAATTAACCTGCCAGAAATTTGCAGACACAGCAATGTTATGTTAATGATTCTGACTCATGCACAAGACTGTTTTTTTTTTTTTTTTTTTTTTTTTAAGCTGGCTATTTCCAATTCCAAAGATTCAGCATTTATTGTTCTGTAATTTATGTTTGTTTTTGCACTATGAATAGGATATTCATTATCAACCTCTTAGACTGTCTCAAACCTCTTGGGTGTTGGGTCAAGGTAGTATTTATTGGAGGCAGGTAACCAGTGTTCTCTTATTCTAGTTGTGAGCGTAGTTCTCATTTGCTAGGAAAATAGAGAGGAAAATCTGTGAGCCAAAGACTTAATTCCAAGGAGGACTGTTGTCTGATTCCCAAATTGGCCAGGGAATACACTGTGCTGCGTGGTCCCCTTGGGTATTCATTAAAGCACCCCGCCTGGGTCACGGGGTGAGAGCCCAGAGCGCCGAGAGGAGCCCAGTGTGTGACATGTATGCAACTTTGTTTATATGTTCATTGTCGCTCGTGCTTGTAGGTATTTGTGGTTTAGTATTTAGTATATAGTCAGCCTTTGTATACATTTACAAATTGGTAATTTTATGTCTGGAATTATTATCTACTTCACAATTAAATCTTCAAAGGCTTTGAAATTTTACATATCGGTTACTTAATTCTAACACTGCCAGGATCAAACCAGATGATCTCCAAAGGCTCTTACGGCTCTAAATCCCTATGATTCTGTGATCCTGATTATTTTTCCAAAATTAGAACTCTTACTTTATGTTTTACCTTTGTTTGGTCCTAAGTGTAAACATCATCCCGATCAAGGCGCTGTGCAAGTCGAGTAGCATTATCAATATTGATGGCTGAGCAAAGGAAGGCTTTCTACCTTTAGCTTTTCCTATTCCAACGGCTCTCAGCCTTATTGTGCTTTTTTCTCTTTTTCTTCAGTTCCAGGAGTTCTTTTCCATTCACAATATTTGGGTGTAGTCAGCGTGCCTACGAAGTGTTCACCGTTCAGTCTCCCGTTCACTCCCTTTGTGCTGAAGTGAGGTTCAGTCTTTTGGAAGTGTGAAAACTCGTTCCTAAACTCCGAAGCTTCAAGAGCCAAGCAGGTATCAGGTTAATGAGGGAGACACACATTGTGCATGTGTTGCCAGATCCTTACACTATTTTCTTAAGAATCCAGAAACACAGATTTTTATTGTTAAAAACCCACCTCCTTAGTGTTGTTTGAAATTATTTTACAACTCTGAATTAAAAAAAAAAAGAATAAAAATTATATGACTCTGCAAGACCAGGTCTACTAGTTCGTCCACCCTGACTGTAAACCAGACATGCTCTCCAGTCAGTTCCCTGCTGGTAGGTAGTCTGTTACGAATGATTCCCACAAGTAGACCCTGCCCTCGGGGATCTCCACTCCTCACTGCTCTGCTGTACAAGTATGAGCTTGCCTGGAAACTATAATTATCCCTGGATTTTACAGGAGTCCCTCAGTAGCAGTTCCAATGCTAATTAAGTTCCTGGACAAATTTCCATCTCTGGAGCCTCAGGTTCACAGCCATCCCGGATTCATGCTGATCCTTTGGTTATCCACACACTCAAAACTCTTCTTTTTGCCAATCACTTTTCTAACCTCTGGGCCCAGAACTTTTGACGTGTTTTCTGATTCATTCTTTCAGAGTCATCCCTGCTCTTGACCCAGTGCACATGTCAGCGCAGTGGTTTCCTTCATTCTTGCTATCTTCTCACGTCTGTCATTAAAGTGCCCCTTCTTATGGTTTTTAGCACACTTGCCCTTTTTTACATTGCTGAAAAGAGTGGGATGGGTAATGCACCCAAAGTATTTCAAACTGCAGCATAGATATGGTGACAACAGATCGGATTAAGGAACTGCATCTGTCTGGGCTGGCAGCAGGGTTGATGCCCCGTTGTTCATGAACACAGACCTGCTCATTTCCGTGAAATTTTGAAGTGGGGAGTTTTCAAGAAAAGAGCGTCTGTTCTGAAGTCGTGCTTATGACACAGAAGTTACAGTATTTATAGACGGATGCACTGGAGTTCCTGAAATGACTCAGCTTGTCCTTTTATGAGATGGTTTCTCTTACTAAACATCCATTTGATTTGATTTCTGTATTTCCCACTGTATGAAGTGGATTGTCACGAGTGATCTTGTCAGTTGCCTTGTTGGAGCCAGTTAAACTCTGTTTTCAGCATTTCCTTGCTGTGCGTGTCCCGTATTTTCTCAAAGGGTGGTATTACAGACACTATTTGGATTATTTTCTCTAAGGGAGACTTGCATTATTATCTTATGTTTTCCTGGGGGGTCTATTAAATGTGTGCGTTTTTACAGCAATGTTATGAAGAGGTGCTATTATTACTTTTTGACAGAGGGGAAGCAAAATATAAGGAGTGGAAATAAGTTGCTCAATACTACACAGGCGGTGAACTAGTCTCGGGAGCTCGCACACAGAGCTCTCACTGTTCCCATTCCACTGTACTGCGTGTCTCTTGCTGCTTCATTTCAGATGATGCGTGGGTAGTGTAGCTACAGTACCCTGTAAACAATAACTCCTTTTCGAGCACCATACAGATCAATTCCTAATAAGTTGTTTTGGAACGCTTTTTAGAGAATAATGTAAAACTCTTCTGTCGATATTTTGAAAAATTTGCTGTTCTCTTTTTTAAACTGAAAATCCATTTGTCTGTTTGCCTGCAGTCTTCTGGCCCCTCTCCAGTCTTAAAGTCCTTCAAAGATTACGGCAGTTGTTGGATCTATTTTGCAAGTCCTCTCAAAAAATCAGGTCCTTAGTGAAAAGGTCCAGGAGATTGGAATACGTTTCCAGCAACCAGGTGTTTCCCCCCAACAACGTTTTCTTCTCTGTGCATCCCCTTTCCTTCTGCCCAGTTTTGTATTTGCTCTTTTCAGTTAAGTTGTCATTGTGTTTGACAGAGAATTCTGAGACATGAACATCAGTTATTTGGCTATATATTATCCTTTTAATTGTCCCTTACCTTTTATACCATTAATCTCAAAATAGATGCCTTATTTCTTTCCTTGTTTATGGGTGTTTGCATATTGTTTTAAATTATTTGCAACTTTTTTTTTGGTATTAAGTTGGTAAAGTAAACCAGAGATAATCTTTTCTGCAAATTTGAGTATATTTTACAAAAATTCAAAGACTTGGTACCATAATTGTCAACATTTTTTGTTGTCTCAGCATGAGCAAGTAAAAGGACTTGATATTTTCAGGAACATCATTTGTATGCCTTCAAGATAAATCTCCAGAAGTTACCTGCTTCTGTTTGTTTTGTAGGGAGAAGTATTATGAGTTAACAAACACCAAATTAAGCACAGAAAGCACATTTTTTTTTGCTTTGCCAATGATTCATTTTATGTTAATTTTTACCTTTCATAAGTATAATCTAGAAACAAACTGAATTTCTAAATTCTAAGGATGACTGAGAACATTCAGGATAAAATCCCATTGTTAACATTCAAACCTACTTAAGGTTGTAGTTAGTGCATTTGACACTCTGTAGTCTCATATTCTGTTATTTGTATTTATGGAAGAATATGAGGGATGACCCCCCAAAACCTAGAACTATCTTCTGGAGGGCGGGCCCCTTGCAGTACAGGCTTCCATTGCTTAGGTGAGTGTTCTAGGAACCCGTCTGTGTCAGTGTACCAGCTGGAGTTGTTGTGGGAGGATGCATTTGGCATCAGTGAATTTTTATAAAGACTCTTTCAACACGTTTGCCCATTTCCTGATGGGTGGTTTAGAAGCACACCTGACCACACAGAGCTGAATGTTCGGCAGTTTTTGACCAAAAGAAAGGATTACTCTCTATTCACCTAATCTCCCCTGAGCAACTTTGTTTTTGTTTCTCCCAGATGAAAAAAGTCCTCAAAGGGAAACATTTTGCCGGTATGGGAGAGGTGAAACAACAGCAGAAGCACCTAAAGGCGTCAAAATCAACGAGTTCAAAAATTGTTTTGATCAGTGGAAAAGTCTCAATAGGCAGATTGTATCAAATGAGTACTTTGAAGGTGACTGAAGTTTAAACATGTAAGAATAAATACATAATTTTTAATAAATCAATTCCATTTTGTGGGCATCTTCCTCATAAGCTCTACCTTTGAAAAACTGAATTTAATATTTTTCCCATTGAAAATCCTAACATTTTTGTTGTTTCCTTTTTTATTTCTTATGCTTGAGATCTTTTATTCACTCACACAGAAACATACACAGAATCAAATTTTAGCATGAATCGAAACATGCAAGTTGTAAAGCAGTATTTCCCAGCTGAACACAGAAGCATACAGAAAAAATCTTAATGTACATTTCACAAAGCCAATGGCAAATCTTGGCCATAGTTCTTAGAATCAGTTTCATTGTAAAATATATTCAATAGTTTTACTTCATTTCCTAATATCTTGAGTACCTTGGGATTGAAATGAGGTATTTCTATTAGATCTGTATTCCCAAGCCTACCCCTGACACATTTACCCTTCTATGAATAATATTGTTATAGACTGTGATAGATCACAATGTCAAGAAACTGATCTTAGTCCAATTTTTAGCTCTGTTGGATGAAATAAAAATTTTCATTTCTTTCCAATTTTTGGAGTGAAGACTAAGGACAGTTATTTAAAACAACTGTTTTAATATTTTATTCATGCTTTCAAATTAGTGCTATTTATTATTATTATTTAAAAATCATTATAATCCTTTGGTAACAAGTTTATATTATATAGGCCAGTGAACCTATTTAAATTTATAGACCAGATATGAATTTTAAAAGATCAGTGTTTTTTTTTTTTAATTTGATATTAGACATACTAACACGGGTGACTCAGGAACACTTTAAATGCATATTATGAGTGCCAATTTAAAAAAGATGGTGAGAAGTATTAAAAGGCAACTGAAAAGCCCCGTTACTGATGTAATTTGGGATGATAGTTAACAGTCTTGAAGTAAGGAATAAAACTTTTTAATGTTACTATTTTATCACTGCTGTTCTGTAGTCTGTGTAAATGAATTTGTTAAAGATTATTTCACTTTAAGCCATTTTGGGTACATTTTGCTTACTCGAGGCAGAGGGGCTGTGTGTGCGCGTATTCATGCTCAGGACTTTTGGGCAGAAGGCACAGTGGTCTCCTGTGGGAACATATCTGTGGTCCCAACACCCCCCACCCTGGTTTGGTTTTTTTTGTCTGAGAGTAAGAACAGGTGAATAGGTACAAGTTAGGGTCCCCCAAAGTCTTCATTTTAGCTACCACCACCCTGTTTTCCCAGGGCAGATGTATTTTGTATACCTTAGTCTAGGTGTTAGTATTTCTACCCCACCGAGACTAAATACTGATAATCCCAAGGGATATTGATTGCTGTAACTGAATGGACTCAGACTTGATAAATTGTACTCTGGGTTCCAGCACAAAAAATATAATGCCTCCTTCTTTTTACAACAGCAAAGGCTTCCCAAATGAGGACACACTTTGCTCTGCAAGCCACGGTGGTTTTGGTACTGATGATAACTTTTCCATCTGTACAGGATTCCTCTAATGTTTAGGAACCCCTGGGACCCCCTGTGCTACGCACACATGTGGCTTGTATTACATCATCACAAGGTGGTTCATGGGGCCTTAGGGTGAAGTTTCTCATCTACTCCTCTGGAATGTGTGACCTTGAGGATGTTACTTTACTTCCCTGATCTCTGTCCTTCCTTGTTGAAGGGCAATACAAATAGTACCCACCTCCTGATTTTTCTGTTACATTAAATAGCACAATGCACACAAAGTGCTTTGTTCTGTATCAGGCACCTAGTAAGTGCTCAGTGTTATTGAAATTAATTAATTGTCATTGACGCTCCTGAGATGTTGTCTAACCTATGAATGAGTAAACCTAGAGTACTATTCATACTTACCCTTGTAGCTTCTAAAACATCAAATTGTCTATAAACAATACATTTTAACTACCTCAGCAATAATAATATTTGTATTTGTCATAAAATAAAGTTACTCGCTTTCAGAAGCATAATTAGATAATACTGAAAACAGCAATCACAATAAAAGTAGTCCTTAATCTACTTTGCTTCTTTAAATCCCATACGTAAGATAAAATACTGATTTGGCCTTTCATCTCTCTCCTTCCCCAATTTTAAAGTATTCCCATATTTGTCTTATTAGCACTATCAGTTCATGAATGCTTCTCTGTCCGTTGGGCTTCTCTCAAAACTAATTTATAATGTCTGCTAATAAAATCTTTGGCCAACGTCATCTTATTGTCACCATATTTAATTATTTTTTAAATTAAGACAAATGGCGATTTAACAGAAGACCATCCCTCTGCAGAATTGGTCAGTGATCTCCCTAACCCCAGGGCCCGAGCAAGCCGTTTCCCCACAGCTGAGAGAGAGCCCTCGTGGTGCATCCTTACAGTCGTTGTGGTGTTGCTTGAGGTCTCCCTGACATAGCGAACCAAAGGACTCAAGCTGCAATGTTGGCTGATGCATCTTTCTCTTGTACTTTTTCTTCTTTTTTCCTTGCACATGTTTATATTCTAAAATACTCACTTTCAGTGGACATATTTGAGATTCTATTATAAAGTGATGTAAATCAATGCAGACTCAAATAGGCTACCAAGATATATGCCAGTGACATATTAGATTTCCTTTTTTCTACAATTTCAAAAAAAATCATTATTTTATGATTCAATTTAGGAAACATTTGAATAACTTCTTGGTATCTAACACCATGCCAGAGGCTTCAGGGATTCTTAAAGTAGGATAAAACTGTTTCTTACAATGAAGGAACTTCAGATTTTATTGGTGTTTATGAGATGTGTATGATTAAATGTCAAAATATATGATGAACATACTAGATATTAATACCATATGAAGTCAGAGTCAGAAGAGATCAGAACGATTCAGATATTGGAAGGTTGTTTCATTGAATATTAACCTATAAAGACAAAAAGTAATAATTCGGTGTTCGTTAACTCACAATACTTCTCCCTACAAAACAAACAAACGGAAGAAGCTAACTTCTGGAGATTTATCTTGAAGGGATTCAAAGGATGTTCCTGAAAGTATTTGGAACTTAATAATGGTTTGGTTGTTTTATACTCTATGGTTGGGAGATAATAAAGACTCAAATAAACTATATATCTTCTACAGTTATTTTTCTGTCTTCTACCATGTAGTTAGCCAACAGCTGTTTATAAGAAGAACCAAAAGTGTGCATTTTTGACTATTCTTTTCCCTGGGAATTTCTTGATTTACTTAATAATAAACCATGACATGATTAGAAACCATGCAGTGTAGTATAGTTAATGTCAGAAGTAGAGTGTAAGGGTAAAAAGAAAGGCTTTGGTGTAGAGAGTGTGATGATGAATTTTATTTTTGATTGCTACTACCCTTCTGATTTTGGAAAAAAATATCACTGAGTCTCAGTTTTTTTCATCCACAAATATGTATTTCAGGGTGGTTGTAAAAAAAACTAGGGTAAGTAAAAAGTGCTTAGGAGAGTGTTTGGTGTAGAATACACCTCAACACATATACATTTAACTATGACTTGAATTAAGAGTCTTGTTTAGGTCTTTTGTAATCTTATGCAATGAGTCTAGTTTCCTCCTCTGTATAAGAGAAAATTAGCAATTTACCAAGGTGATTTTAAGGATTTAAATGATGGGGTTTGAAATTGGCTACCATGTGTGTGTGTGTGTGTGTGTGTGTGTGTGTGTGTGTGTGTGTGTGGCAGTGGTGGTGGGAGGAATATTTGCCATAAAAATGGACCAGCATTACAAATCAGGCATCTTTATTCTTTCAAGAGCTGGCTTGCTGTAAGTACAGTGCTAAATAAAAGAGAAGAAAAACAATGAAAGAATATCAGTCAAGTGTGATACAAAGCATAATAATACAGTGTTTCCTTGTAGTATTTACAAGGGCGTTGGAACCAGCCCGGGAGGTTAAGGGAGCATCTCTTTTGAAAAGAAGTAACATCTAAATTGTGTTCTGAAAGATTAGGATTTGCCAAGCAAAGTGAGAGGACACAAGTATTGGTGGCAGAAGGAAGCGACATGTGTAGGTGTCCAAAGCTAAGTTAGGATTGTTCTTTCAGACGACTGAGTTAGTTTGGGGGGGCTAAATCTTACAGTTCTGTGGGAGATAGATATGTTAAGGAAAGATAAGAGTGAAGAGGTAAGACAGACATTAGGGAGGGACTTATTAAGCCATATTTGGAAGATTTCACTTCCAACATTACTCCAAAATTTACCTGGGAAAGTCATCTTAATATGCAACCATTATAAATTATTTTTATTTTTTAACAGTGCCTCAGATTCTGGAAAATCAGTGGTCACTTGCAGCCATTTCTATGTATGTGCTGTGGTCGTTCAGCTATCTGTAACAATGCAGTGATAATACATTTTTATTTTATGTGCTATGTGTGTTATTTTTTATAAAGTAAAGACCTTTGCGAAGTTCAGTATACTGGGTAATTGATATCTTCCCGATAATAGTAACTCTTTTAAAATGAGAAAATAAAATTTCTTTGGTATGACTTTCCTAGGAATTACCCTTTCTTTTGTTAGTTCTGTTTTATAGCTGTTTCATTTTTACCAGGAAGAAATATTTATCTCACTATTGTGTTATTTCTAAATTCTTGCAGCGTTTGTTTTTACATTCTCTGAATGGTATTATTAGTAATCATCACTGTGAGAACTTTGGCTAACCTGGGATGCTTCTTGCCGGGGCTAGCATCCTGAACTTATTTAAAACACCTTCCTTGGTTTCTTCCCATTATCTTTATCTTGGGCCTTAAGTTCCTATCATAGTTGTAATATCATTGTCAACAGTGCGAACATTTACCTTGATTGAGTACAGAGAGGGAAAGTAGGAGTTGAGGACTACTGTCTCTTTTCTCCCATGTTGTTCTACTTTATACAGTGGCACCTACTCATTGACTTCTTTCTGTCTTTATTTTGAATAAAGAGGACCGGTTTATTATTTCTGTGCTGCGATGCACCACCACTACTCTTAAAAATCGCTGTAACTCAACCACAGAGTGATACGTCTTTAAAAAAATTCCTGGGCAAACTACCAGCACCTTAGCCCTCAGGTAGTGAGGGACGAGATTTATAAATAGTGCACAGATGTATTAGGAATTGTATATTTATAGATGAGATTAGATTCCAGTGCAAGGTGAAAGTTTCACATTTGAGATTTCTGAAAATTGTCGAATGCTGTCTTGATAGATATACTCATTAGGAGGATAATGAATGGCTACGTGAAAAAGTTAGACAAATGTAAAATCATTGCAGAAACATTTCATCATTAATTTGCTCCATGCTGTATTATTTCTTAAATATAATGTAGACCAGTTCATTAACATTATTAAGTAAAAAAAAGTTGGGATGAAATTTACAATATGTAAAATATTATTTAATAGCAGTTGGAATTTGTAATAAAGATATCCTTGGTTTTCCCAGAAAGAAGGCATTTAAAATAAATTTTGTATTAATTCACTGCCTTTTAAAAGAATGGGCTACTCCTAATGAGAGGAACCTGATGATTGGGGTTTAATCCTTTTTATATTAGCTGTAATTAAATATAAATTATTAAACAATTATCTTTATATATAGTAGATTAAAAAAGACCCTGGAAATGCCTGATCTCTGCAAATTTTTATGTGTACTTTGGCCCTTCATTTTGCAGGAAGAATAAATACTTCTAAATCTTTCCCATTTGGATGGAGTGTCTGTCTACCATGAGGTACCAGAAAAAGACTTAAATGATATGTCATGTGCCTCTGGTCATCTAATGAAGCATTCAGTGCAGTGTGCTTATGACAATGTTACTTGGTCATTTCAAGATCTATCCATCAAAACTGTGGGCGCTTGTTCCTCAAACAAATTAAAAAAGTTCCCAGCTCCAGGAGGACATAACTATTGAAATAGCAAGGAACAAACTTGCTATAAATTACAACTAACTGGCCAATGGCAAGTATAATGTAGACAGCTTCATTATTGTGGATAAAATAGGTTCTGTTGATTTATCCATTGAGGGGAGATTTTTAAAATTTGTTCCAGGTTAATTCTGACTTTCTTTGAAATAAATGGAAATCATTTTAAGATAGACTTGTTGGTATCTTTGGTTATCTATGTGGTGTCTGCATGAAAAGAAGAAGCAAGTAGATTTCAGGAAGTGTCCATAATACTTGTAGATGCAAACTGTCCAATATTCTGAATTACTGCTCCATAAATAATTGTGGTTGGTTTCTAACTTTAATTTTATTCAGTCTAATAACAAGTATTGCTCTATAGATAATTGTTGATGGTTGCAGACACTGATTTCATTCAATTAAGCCAGTAACCTTTTTAAGAAACTGCCTGGGAGATAGCCAAGAATTGCAGTCAACTGATTTCTAGGGGAACTGAATTGAATTTGCCTTAGCCTAGAAAATGTTCCATGCAGGCCTCAGCTCTGTTAATTAACCTTTTCCTTCAACTACCCTCTCTACACAAAACTCTAAATGGGCAAAGAAAGCAAAATACCATGGTATCTGGATTCAGATTTTGCTCAGAGTAATTATAAACTTAGAAAGACATTATTAAATATGTTTGCATTATATAGGAAGAGTATGAAGGGTGTTGTTTTTCTAAATCACATTAAAATTCAGATTCTCTCTCCCTTTCTTTCCTAAAATCACTACTGTATGTATTCAACAAAGATAAAACCCATGGGTATTATACAAAGGTATACTTTCTTTTTGTCAAATTATAAATCCATGATGCTAAACATTGTGCTTGCAGGATAGTCAGAAACTTGGTCAAACATGGTTTTTCCTAACGAAATGGACATTATCAGGGTAGAATGATTGGCCTATGACCAGTACTGCCAGTACTGAAATTTTGTTGTTTATCTTTTGTGCTCTCCAGAATGGGCGAGGGAGAAAACACATTGTGCTCACAGTATACATTATGTCTGGGAAAAAAATGTTTCTTTCAATGAACAAAATTTTCTTAGTAAGTAACCAGTACAAGCTAGGAAGGCCAAGGTTATAGGTCCTGGTAACCACATATGACAATAAAGGGCATCTACATGTCATGACTATACCAAGTCACATGTAAAATTATATTTTTGATCATTGTAGTAAGAGGGCAGAAAGTATTAGTGCAATTTCACAACCATCCATCTCTACCTGGGAAAGGTAGGAAGGCAAAATGACAAGCTCTTTAACTCATGCTCATTTCAAGGATCAGTAGTAGATACTATCTTCAATACAGAATATTTGAACTAATTTTTATTAATTGCATCAACCTGAACAATATTTCTTATATTTCTGGGAAATTAGAATCTACCAAAAAGCAATTTGCTAAAACACATTTGTGACATTGCTACAGATCCTGGGTTTTGCAAATGAAGCTTCATTATCTGCTGATGATCTTTACTCATGATGTTCACCGTTCAAAAGATTATTTCCAAGTTGGGTTTGACTGACAAACTTTACCGCAGCTCCACGGCAGGGTTGGCATATACCTGACAATTCTAAGCTGTACCTTCTGGTTTTATGTTTACTCCATGATAGCAACAGTTATTCCCTATCTCCCCAGGCCAAACAAAAGGACAGTAGTTAAAGGAGAGTGGTGGCTTTGAACAGTGGCAAAAAGAATGTAGCAGTTATACTTTGTGGTGTAAATATCCTCTTATCTCTGTGGGCAAAAGCTCTTACTAATATAAGATGAAAAAGTATAGCATCAGGGTTTTGTTAGGGAGGAAAAAGTGAGATAATTGTCTAAAATGGAAAAGTTTTGAAATTTACTAGCCTTGAACAATGATGAAAAGTGCTGAATCTAACTGGCTTTTGAATCAAAGCAATATAACATACTGTGGATGTCAGCTCCAGTAAGTGGAAGGTCCTGGCACACACAGTAAGATAATAGGAAAAATTAGTTTCAGTCTCAGATTTTTGACCTTCAATGCAATTTCACTCAAAGTTAAGAGAGATAAACTTAAAAAAAAGATCTTCAAAATTTGCATTTTGGAATTTTTCTTTTCCTGAGTCCTTGCAAAAATACATAGATCAATGGACACAGACATTTTGGGGAAGTTATTCACAGTGGTGTCAATTTAATTAGGAATTATTCCCTATTAGCTTTTGAAATTTACATGGTTTAGTCTTGCTATGTTTCCAGAACTTTTATTAAGGCAGTTAAAAGTTGATAACAAGCTCAACAGTAATTTGTACCAATTCAGGTTAGATTTCTATTTCTATGGTGAGTCTAAAATGATTCCATTTTCAGAACAGTTCTCAGGGCTTCCTCCTTTTGTGGACCTTGTACAACTATATCCCTAAGGGTCATTCTGACCTTGAACTTGGTTCTTCATTTTATGGTCTTTCTTGCTTGAGACTACATTAGACAGAGCTTCATTTTCTAGTTTTTTTTCTGTATTTCACTACTATATTGCCTTTTGAATGCATTTAGAGATACTTTAGAAATGTTAAATTGTGCCCATGCCTTTCATAAGGAAGAATATAGAGCTAATTTTTTTATGGGGTGCATACTTTTTTAGAGAGTAAGGATTCTGAACTCTTGAGAGCATGCCATTACATTTTAAAATGATTTCTGTTGGGAAAAGACAGGTCCCAAATACTGCTTTGATTCTCTAAATTGTTATTGGGTATTTTGGATAATTTGTAGACAGGGGATTTTCTGTAGTATCTCCCATGTTGACTAATGTCAGTGCCTCTGTTCTTAAAAATAAATTCACAGGAATGTTACCGAAGTTAGGCAGTGGAAAGTTATCATGCAGAAGTGTATTTTCAGTAAGGAAAATGTGCTGGACTATTGCTAATAAATAAATTTTAATTGTTTTGAATAGCATTTTGTGAATATTTTTAATTTTGATGTATTATACTTTGTAAGTATTATAATACTGAGCTGAATAATAGTTTTGATGTATCGACTACCATATTTTAACATATATTTGAGATATAAACATAGTCCAACAAATAGCATGAGTGAATTACCGTTCTAGTTGCAGTTAATGAGTTACAATTATAGTTGGAAAAGGATGCCTTTAACTTTTGGAATATATTTATAAGAACTTTTTCTAAAAACAAAACAGATGTCTCATCTAATAAATTACTGGCATGTGATATTTAAGAGGCATCAATCAGCAATTTTTTAATTTGCGGTTAGGGTCACAGCTTCAATTTAGCATAAAAAAAAGTCTGTCCTCTGCCCCACAAGAGTAACCGTATGTGTTTTCAGTAAGAGTTACACAGAGACCGTACTGACAACACTAGTGTGCTGCCCTTGACCTCAGAGACTGGCCCACCTGCAGACACCTTCCAATTTGCCACAGAGGCATGAGCCCTAGAGAGTGCAGAAGGCCCAGATTTGATTCATTTGCAGCTAGTGTCAGTTTTCTCATCCTTGTTTTGATTTCAGCTTACCTGAAAAACTACCCTCAGTGTTCCAGCACAGGCTTGAAAGCATGAGTTAATGTAAGTTTGGTAAATAAAGATACTATTTCTCTTCTAATATCATGATTCAATAAGAATTAAAACAAGATGCCTTTTTATCTTTCCCTCTCTTTCATGTACTGGCTCATAAAACCTCTATGCCACTCAATTAAAAGGCAAGTTTTATGTTGATTGAATCTCTGTTTCAGAGAAGGCAACATCTGTCTCACCTTGGAATAAGGTATGGACTGTTTTAGTTGTCTTCAGTTTTTTATGTCAGTATTTTGATTAAAGTATTGTAATTATACAGTAAATAGTGCAAACGTATCTACAAGGAGGTATTGAAATGCTTGTAAAAGCACAAAGTCCTAATACAGTAAATTTTGTGGGAGTATGTGAACAGGCTCTTAGTCTAAAACCTCGGTAAGGAAAATTGATGACTGACTTTAAAATTTATGAATATGTATAATTATTAGATTGGCCAACATGCCATTTTTATGATCTCATGTAAGTGTATGATTGATTTCCTAAAACAATGGATTCGCTTTTCAGAGAGTCCATAAAATGTGTTTTGCTTTTCTTATGAATTCAATTTACTAACTGATCAAAATGAAAAACGTATTTAGGGAAAATAATTGTGTCTCAATAACTTAATATTGCTTCAGTTCTTTTGAAAGATATTTATACTTTGAGTGGGCAAAGTCAAGTTCTTAATGTAAAATTCACAGGCTTAATATTCCAATTTGAAATAATTGCCATTTTTCTCTACTGAATTCATTTTTCCCTCTATGTAGATGAAGAATATACAATTTCATCTCAAGAATAATTATCCCTTTTATCTGCTGATTAATCTGACCAAATCTACAACTTCTTACTATCAGTTATGTTTTGGTCTAGATCTAATAAAGTGTATAAGACTTTATTGGACTTGGGTTTTATTTTTTGAGGTAAATTTTATGGTTTAAGAAAGATACTCATGTATCTTAATGTCCTATAGAAATGCTCACTGAAATATTTAACATCAAGTTTCCAGCATGCCTTTTTAGTGCTTAATAACCTATTCTAAAGAGAAAGAAATGACTTTCCTTTTCATTTTATTCCAGTTGTATGTGACATATTAAAATATGAGATGAATTTGGAAAGTGAGATTATATAAAGTTGAATGTTAAACCTGTAATTCATCATTTATTAATTGGGCAAAATAATTTTCTGAGAAACACTGATACAATGCTATGGTAAATATATTTTTCACATGGCAAAATTCTTTTAATTTTTTGAAACTAAGGGCATTAATTTGGAAAGCAATCATAGGAAAATGGGGAATTTTGTCAACTTATTTGTTATTTGCCCTTCGTACTTAGGACTTTAAGAAGTCAGTGGTAAGTGATATTATATCCACTGTTTCTTGGGCATTCAGATAGTAACTTGTTCAATTAAAAATTCTTGTTAGGTCAGACATAATGGATTCTTGTCGTTACTTTAGTATTTATTCAATGAAAGGGATCAATATTTTTGGCCCCAAGGGAGCTACACTGATAAGAGACTGCAGTAAGTCTCTCTGTTCATTATAAACTTGTGGCTGGCAGGTGCAGTGTCTGCTGTATGACTAATTGTAATTATAACATTATAATTAATTAGACATTTTTTCTCCCTTTTTAATAGTACATATGCTTTGTTAGTGTGTTTACATTCTCCTCCCTCCTCTCTCACATGTGCTCCTATTAGAAGAGATTTCTAAAACGGAGTTTGAGAACAATAGCTCTGATTTTGAGAAATTTAACTACCATGCACTTGAACTCTGGACAGAACACATTTGTTTCAAATTTCAAAAGATTAGATCTTTTTGTGGTAGTGTACAGACTGTTTATAACAGAGAGGTAGAGAAATAATCCTTCTTCTTTGTCATAGTCACCTTCACCAAGTTTTAAATGTATCTGTGTTTAAATTTAATGAAACTGATTTGTGATTTTTCTGAAGCCTGGCATTAAATAAAGCCGTAATAAAAATCTATTTTGCTTTGCTACTTAAAGCACTTTCCAAATATGGCCTAATGCTGTGTTCAAGTAATAATGTCACTTACAGAACAAGCTGTCAGATTTGACTCACTCTAAATTTGGCAAGAGCTATTATTTTAAAAATTAAACCAAAATGCAAGTCCTTGTCATTCCCCAGCAAAAACTTATGCAGATCATCACATTTAATCTAATAGATGATTTATTAACTTGCCATTTAATTCATCTAAGTAAAAGACTCAAGTGAGATCATCGATTTGAGAGCTGGCAGGAACCTTTACAAATCATTTAGGTCTGCTCCTTGTTTTACGGATGGAGAAACTGAGACCACGAGAAATTAAGTGGCAAGTACAAGGTTATAAAAATAAAAAAATTGCCAGAAAAGCTACTTCCCCTAACTTTTTTCAAAATACCATGTCAAACAGATTCATTACTGTTTATAAGAAATAGCTGTTATTTAAAATTTATGTAAACCAATTTGTTTTCAGACCAAAATTTCCTTAGAATTATCAGAGTACAGATAATTTACTCCTGTGGAGCTTGCAAGAATAATCACATTTAAAGGTCAGAATACTCGTATGCAAAGGTTAAATGTTAGAAGCAGGAATGATGTTGTAGCTTCTAACCCTGCACATAAAATTGTAGGCTTCTGATTGCATGGACTCTATGTACTTCTTTGTTTTCTTAAATGAAAATATTAAAGGTTAAAGTACTCACTGAATGTTGTTGCATGACATTAAATACCATGGGTGGGGGGTGAACTTTGAGAGAATTTTACATGCGACTAGCACCAATATTTTCCACACTGGAATTGCATTGTATGATTTTTCAGTTAGTACTGTTAATGAGAAAAAATATGTTTACTTGAGATCAGACATTCTGAGAAGCATCTATCTATCTAATCATGGTGGTCCTAAGCATCACAGGAGAGTGGCATTTATCCTAGGTTAGACTTCAAGTGTAACGCTATCATTAGAAGAAAGAAGAATAAAGAAGAATAAATGGATAGAAGAATAAAATGCAAAGGCAATTGGAGAGGTTGTCAGGAAATTAATGTTATCAGAAGCATATTTTTATTAATGCTTTACATTGGCAGATGAAATGTAAAAATGGCCAAGAAAGGCAGAATGTCCTGAATACCTGCTATTTATAACAGCTAATACATACAGTAAGAAAGGAAGCATTTCCTTGAATGTGGAGCCTAGTGCTTGCTATGCCAGAAACACCTGTTTTTATTTTTTATGACTTCTGAACAATTCCTTCACTGACCATAGTTATGTCAAGGTTTAATTTGAAAGACCTGATGCTAGTGACTTCTAAATGCTTTTTATATCATGCATTTAGGAAATGGTAATGTTTCTTTGCTATATTTCTTCTTAGGAAACTCTGCCTCATAATAAACTGAGAAAACCTTTGTTTAACAGAAACAGCATAAAAGCAATGGCACTTAATTGAGTATGTCTTATATGAGACGAATATTACAGACCTTCTCTAAGAAATTGCAGAAGATAGCTGTCATTGTACTTTTTCTATAACATTAACGCCCAGGGAATACAGATAAGTAGTCAAAGAACAAGAATTCAAATCCAGGTCTTTAGAGTTCGAGTCAGGACTGTCAATTCATGTCTTTAGACGAAAAGAAGGTACAATGAAATTGTGAAATTTATATGGATTGTAAATGTTTGCTCTTTACTATTATATTGCATTGAATGTCTAAGTCCATGCCCTTCAAACTCGACAGAATCAACCTTAGTTGGTGTAGCTCAGTGGATTGAGCACAGGTCTCAGAACCAAAGGGTCACCAGTTTGATTCCTGGGCAGGGCACATGCCTGGGTTGTGGGCCAGGTCCCCAGTAGGGGGTGCACGAGAGGTAACCACACATTGATGGTTGGTTCTCTCCTTTCCCCTCTCTAAAAATAAATAAATAGAATCTAAAAAAAAAAAAAAAGAGACTTCATTGAATCAGTTGTTACCCAATTTTTGAAACATATCTCACGTGAGGCCATGCTGTGGCATTATGAAATATACAATTATGCAACATAGGTTTGCAGTTGTAATTACACAAAACAGTTTATTCTTGTACTATTACTTAGTAATTAGTGCATTATTTTCTCAATGAACAACTGCAAACTTACTTTTGCTCTACTCTGTATAAGTAGCCTAGAGCATTTGGTGGCTTAGAATAAGAATATTGTTAAAGATTTTCAGTATTTCAGATCTTAAAATACATGGGAACATTTACAAAATAAAACCTTTATATGTGCATAGCACTTTTATGGACATTTAGTGGAAATGTTCTCTCGAATACTTCCTCAGACAGCTTGAGGCACACTGCCGGTGAGAATCCGGCTATGGCCTCTGCACAGCACCTTGACTCGATGCTCCTGAAAACCAGCACTGATTTTCTCTGTTTTATTGAAATATGCAATATTTAGAATGAAAAGCAGGCTTTGAAGGACCATAATTGTCAACAACATTTAATTTATTTTGATAATTTATGAGAAGAGAATCATCATTTAAAGTAAAAGTTTTAGAGATTCTGCGTAATCAAACGCCCATTGAAGAGAATTCAGAGTGCACCGTAAAGTATATTCTACATAGATCACAACTGAAGATAAATAAATTCTGGTTTAAATTATGATGTGGTATTCTGGTATGGTGTAGTGTATCATACAATGGTTTCTGATGTCAGATAGCCTGGATTTTCTTTCTTATTCTATTTGCTAGTTGTATGACTTGGGGTAAATTAGTTACACTCTCTAAGTCTCGCCATCCTCATCAGTAAACCAGGGGTAATAACAAAATATAATAATTTTTGTTCTCTTTTTCCTTTCTTTGTTTGTTTTGGGTATGGAATGAGAAGGTGCATGTAAAAGTTTAATACAATTTCAGACATAAGTGTTAGTTCCTTTATTTTTGTTGTTACTGTTGTTTATAACAGAGAGAAAGGACACATGTGGACTCACTCAGGACCATACTTTTGTTTACTGTGTTGAGTTCATTTGATTTGGAGAGGAAAATAAATATTTAAATGGGACCACTGTTATCGGTCTCAACCTCTCTTTTCCTACATTTGTTGTTTGGAGGAAATTATGCAATGTATGCCTTCTGCCGCGGGCAGAGGCCGGTCACTGCCGTGTCCTGGATGTGGAGAACGCTGGCCTCATGTCTTCCACTCCCACTCTTTCCCCAACGGGGCCCATCTGCCCAGGCGCTGCCGCAGAGTTGTACAGAGCTACCCTGTGCCTGATGGAAACAAGGCTTGGATGGAAAGGCCTTGTGGCATCGTTAGTGCACTGAATTGCTACCATCTGTCTCTTAGCCAATGTTAAAAGACAAAGAATAAAAAAAGGGAAGTGGCATTAGAAAATGAAAACATCATTTCATAAAAGCTGTGGTAAAAGTGTTGTTTATAACCTCCCACCCTCGCCCTCCAACACGTACGTGTGCGAGGAGCACGGCTTGCACCCTCACCATTTCAAATTCCCGGATCCACAGCTGGCTGTTACACAAACGGTTAGAGGTTAATGAATACTTTCTATGTTAACTAATGTCTGGACCCCCACATGCAATTTTTGGTAGAAGTCTTAATGGCACTTTGATATTTACCTTATATATATATTTTAATGAGTATTTTAAAACTATTTTTCTCGCAACTGTATCTGTCCTAAGGCCTAAAGAATGGCGTTTTAAGAGAAATTCACATAATATTAATGACTTTAAATATTGTGAAAATCGTGACTTTTCAATACATAATCTGTTTTCAGCAATCTTAGTTATCATAAAGGATGCTAAAATGACCTTCGGCTTTTTATTAAAAGGTGAATTAAAATACGCCATAATGACTGAGCACAGAATTAAGAAACCTTGAAGTGCATAGGTAGCAGTATTAGAGGAAGAAGCTGCTGCAATTTGAATTGCTTTGGCAAGAAAAAGTCAGCTAAAGTGTGAAAGTCAGAGAAATATTTGATGACAGAGTCCTGGCATAAATAGTTTTGCCCTACCTTTCAACATAAAGAATCCCCAAGAGTTTAATGAACAAGTATAAAAATGATGAATGCTAACATTATGTACCGACCACGGGAGTGACTGCCCTCTCCAGGATGCGACTGATGATTTCCAAAGTGTATCCCGTTAGTGGAATACAAGAAGAGAAGAACATGTTATGAGCTTTAAACTGTGTTGGCCCCAAATTACAAATATCTAACTCCCTATGACATTGAATTTCAAGGAGGGTGGACCTGTCTATGCTTTTTTTTTAATATTTTATTGTTATTTATTTTTTTAGAGAGAGGGGAAGGGAGGGAGACAGGGAGAGAAACATCAATGTGTGGTTGCCTCTCACATGGCCCTCACGGGGACCTGGCCTGCAACCCAGGCATGTGCCCTGACTGGGAATCGAACCGGGACCCTTTAGTTCCCAACCCACACTCAATCCACTGAGCCACACCAGCCAGGGCTGTCTATGCTTTTATTTAGCAACTTATACCTTTATATCTAGCCTAGAACTCCTCAGTAAATGTCTTGAATGAAGACTGCATTTATCTGGATGAATGATTTCAAAATAACCTGTTTAGGGTTCGCAATATATTTTCTCTGTAGACTTCCTTGGCTCTCAAAGGCAGTGTGCAAGTCAGTGAAGAACGTTGACTGGGCATGGAGACATCTGCTCCTGACCTTGCCAATACCTAGTTTTGTGACGTGAGGGCATTTTTAGCTTGAACTTTATCAAGGGAATAGAATCAACCTGCTATACTATTCCTGGACAGTACGTATTGGCCACAGAGGTGGGACAGAGTAGCTATTCTCCGTTACCGGTATAGCCCTGCTGCTCTATTTAGACTTCCACTTCGTTTCCTGCTGTTATCAGGTAACTGTCTCCTCCATTTCTCTGTAAGTTTATCTAAGGGTTGGATCTTGTCTTTATGAGCATTGACGGTGTCTGTCAGAGAGCTTTTGTATACTCCACGAAATAATTTCTTCAGTAACAACAAAAGTACCTTTTATTAATACCTGCATTTCTAGCTGAAGGGTGTTTGTTCCTATTCTGATAGGACGTGCATGCACGAGTTCCTGTTTGTTAATGAGGGGTTTACTGTCCTGACACCGTGTGATCCCAAAGGAAGCACTGGGCCTCTGGTTCTTCTGTTTTCTTTAGGCATCTCAAAATATCCCGTAGGATTTATCTAGTCTGCAAAGTTTGTCGCTCAGAGTACTTTACAAATTCAAATTAGATCACTTTAAAGGAGCAGGCATGCTGTCCTGAGCCATGGCCCTCACTGTTGCTTCATCCAGCTGCTTGGCTCATTTCCATAACCTGCCTTGTTCTTGCAGGCCCCGAGTGTGCACCCTGCGCAGACAGATCGGACTGGGCATTGGTGACTTACATATCTAAAATCAAAGTGATGTCTGTTGGCCTCAGGGGAGAGCCTGTTGAATCTATTGATTCTCTTCAAAATAGATGTGGAAAACTAAATAAAGATGAAAGAAGTAGACATTTGTGACCCTACATTTTTTTAAAGCATTAGGTCTGAGACTGTAACACAGGTCAAAGACAGGTGTTAGGGAAAGACAATAAACTGGCATCAGAGTTCATTATGTAAGAGTGTGGGCCAAAAGCAGAAAAATGGGCAATTTATTCTGGCAGAAGGAGGAGTAGGTACCTGTGTGCAAAGACTGTTAGACAAAAGAAGTGGATTGTCCTATTCATCAACCAGTGCATTTAAATAAAGGTCATGCTGCTGGACAGAAAATAATACATTTTTCTCAGCATCTTCTAAATGTTGCTTTCTAAAACAAAGAGGGCTCTTTCCTCATCATAACTCCAGAGCTTCCCTAACCCCATTAGACCCATGTCATCCATATGTATAGATGTTTTAAAATATTTTAAATTGACTTTAGAGAGATACAGAAGGGGAGAGAGAGAGAGGAGGAAGGGGAGGAGGAAGGTAGGGAGAGAGAGAGAGGTTGGGAGAAAGACAGACAGACAGATATTGATTTGTTGTGCCAATTATCTGCGCATCCATTGGTTAATTCTTTTATGTGCCCTGACTGGCAGTCAAACCTTGGCGTATCGGGATGATGCTCTAATCAAGTGAGCTATCTGGCCAGGGTATGTATAGACATTTTTAAGCCATTTATATTTTTGAGATTTAAAACTTCTTGGGTTGATATATGTATGTTCGCAGTAAATAGTTGCTGTTCCTTAATGTGATGAATGCAAATACCATGTGAACCACCCGGTGTTGGGCATGATCTATGTAGACACACACCCACGTTGTCCCCTTACCCTTCTCGTGAAGTTACATATGTACATATGTATCTACTTTAAATACTGTGTTTTTGTCAGAGTTTCAGTTGCTCTGGTACAGTCAACATCTTGCTTAGAAATGACTAGAAGCCTAAATCTAAAGTCAAAAGAATTTAGTGGAAAGAATGTTTGAAAAGGAGTCTCAAAAATCTTAATTCCAGTCCCAGAGCCACACCTTGCCAGCTGTGTTGTTTAGAAAAGTTTATTTAATCTTCCTAAAATCCACCTCTCTCATTTATAAAAATGGGATAATAATATCTATTCTGTGTACCTGGAAGGACTGTTGTAAAGGTCAAATAAATTAATGCATTATAAGCTCTATTGCTATTCTTCATATTATGCCAAGCAATGTCAATATTAGGAGGGAACCCTTCGGAAGCAGATAGCCAGACCTTCAGATCTGTAGAAGAAGCAGTAGTGGTCTAATCCCCTGAGGGAAGCCAGCCCAGCATTTATACCTGCTGGGTAAATTCTCGCTTGTAAGGCTTTGTCACTTTTCCAAAGGGCTGGTCAGGAAATTAAGAGAACAGATTTAAGTAAAATTGGGTGATGTTTCCCCTGGATCTTTATACTTGAAATTTTTCCACTGAGACACAGCTGATCTTTTCATTTTTTTAAAAACGATTGTAGCTGAGTTTGGCTGCCTATAGTCATGGCATGAATCATGTTTATATTCTGAAAAGATGGTCTCTTTCATCTGCCCTTTCTCTTGCCCTCCAACAGGCAGCTAAGGTTTGAAAGTTGTTTTTTTTTTTTTTTCTCAAAGGTATATTCTCCTCAGCTCAAAACTCTGGAGTTCTGAGCAAACATATTAACGAGCCAGTAACAAGTTTAATTTCAGCTTTTCTGAGACTATTCAACATTTCTTATTTCTGGTAGAATTTGGGTGGAAAATCAGAATCATGACACCAAATTGCAACATATTTTATGAACCATTGCAGTGCTATTTCAAAGGGAAGAGAAACTGCAGAGACGGTTTTGAGCCCATATGGAAAGGAGCACATATGAGCACAGTGCAGTATCAAAACCCAATTTATACCACAGGTTTTGTGTATTTTGCATACAGACAAGCCAAATGTAGTTCACATTGAACAAAACTCCTTTAATAATAAAGTCCTTATGTGGCTACAATTTAGTGCCTTAAACATTGCTGCTCTGTGTCTGTTCATGATCATAAAATAAAAATATTTCAGACTCCAGAAGATCCTGTCTGTCTAGACTGGTCTCAAAAAGGATACTACATTGTTTGATAATGGAAGTTGCAATATTTCAGCTTAGAGGCAGCTCCTTCTAAAGTATAGATCTATTTGCGCTGGGTCTTGAAGCCAAAAAGGTATCATTTCTGAAACATAGTTTACGTGTATGTAACAAAACGGCTATATCAAAAGCTGGGTATTCATTAAGATTTCTGAGTGGTGTTTTGTTTTGTGACTATTAGATAAAAAGGTTCGTTTCCCTGAACAAGGTTCACTTTCTCCTATCGGTTGGGTGAGTGTTTTCTGAATACATTTACTGAGCACCTTTTATAACAGTGATACAACAGGAGACTGTTGGGAGTATGGAGGAGGAAAGCGTCTTTAAATAAGTA
The DNA here is from genome assembly GCA_004026765.1 of Micronycteris hirsuta. NCBI lineage: Eukaryota > Metazoa > Chordata > Mammalia > Chiroptera > Phyllostomidae > Micronycteris > Micronycteris hirsuta. The sequence goes on along the minus strand of PVJI01000234.1, from coordinate 205,385 downwards.
ATATTTAAGCTCAGACTTAAAACGTTAAAGCTAGACTCACCCTGTGTATGGCTGGGCTTTATGATATCTAAGGTCACATGTGTAATTCCATGTGCGCATGACTAATCTAGTACTCTCCTGTGGCTGGCTTTGCCGTGTTTGTTTACGCCTTTCTTTTCTAGTGTGAGGACTTCCCCTGTTTCTGCTGCTGTTTTCGTCCCTCCCTATTCCGTCGACTGTTTATTGCATTTTCTTTCCCTAACACTTCCATTCTTGTCTCATGACAAAAGCATTTAGATTTAGGAGATCAGGGTATTGTTCTTATACTGGTTCTGTTAATAAATGTGTGATTATGACCAAGTCACTTAACCTCTTTGGGCCAAAGTTGCCTCATCTGTAAAATGAGGATAATTATGTGTTGTAACTATTTCATGGGTACTACAAAACAAGTAATATTCCACTTTTAAATGTACTAATACATGTGAAAGGACTCTGAGAAGCAGAAAGTAGGCTGAAAATATAATATGTTGGGATACCTTTACCCTAGAAGAGGCTGACAGTCTTACAGGTGATATAAACCCCAATTTACTGCTATTTAAAATCACCTTAAATTTTTTTTGTTTTTTTTAAGAAAAATGGTAATCTAATGGAAGTAAAAGACCCTATCCTATATAGGGTGTTGTTTTCCATCCACGATACCCCCAATATGTTATGTTGCTCTTACATATACTATGTCATTTTGGGAGATATTAATAGGGGTTAAATATTGGAAAATAAAGTTCCCTTCCAATTTATAGCTTTTTTATTATCTGAGATTATTTTTTCTGAGAAAATTATTTCAGAGTAGATTGGCTTTCCAAATTACAAAGAGATTTTTATTGTTTAATGACTAAAAAGGTATCCTATACCTTTTAAAATGGAAATAGACAAGTAATCATGTTAGTCCAGTATAGTTTACTAGCAAGGTATCAGAATCAATTTATATACTTAGCAAAAACAGACTAATTAAATATATTGTGATAGTTCCACTTAGTGGAAAGCTTTGTAACAATTGAGAGTATTGTTGTGAAATTGACACTTATTGACCTGGAAAATACCTGAAATATTTTACTGAGTAAGAACAATGGGTCACATAAAATGTCCTACTTTTTAATAAAACATATTGATAGATAAGATCATATAAAAAGTTCTGAAACACAGTACATCAAAATGTCATTTTTATTTATTTCTTTTTTATCTTTAGCTATTTTATTTTATTTTTATTTTTTATAGTTACTTTATTGTTCTTCAATTACAGTTGTCTGCATTTTCTCCCCTCCCTCCTTCTGACCCCATCCAACCCCACCTCCCTCCCTCGCTTCCACCCTCCCCCTTGGTTTGTCCATGTGTCCTTTATAATGGTTCCTGAGAACCCTTCTCCCCACTGTCCCCTCCCCCTCCCCTCTGGCTATTGTTAGATTGTTCTTTATTTTTTTTTTAATTACTTTATTGTTGTTCAACCACAGCTATTTGCATCCTCTCCCCTCCCCTCTCCCCTCCCTGTTAGATTGTTCTTAATTTCAATGTCTCTCGTTATATTTTGCTTGCTTTTTTCTTTTGTTGATTATGTTCCAGTTAAATGTGAGATCATATGGTATTTGTCCCTCATCGCCTGGCTTATTTCACTTAGCATAATGCTCTCCAGTTCCATCCATGCTGTTGCAAAGGGTATAAGCTCCTTCTTTCTCTCTGCTGTGTAGAATTCCATTGTGTAAATGTCCCATAGTTTCTTGATCCACTCATTTATTTGCTCATGGATCAGAAGAATCAACATCATCAAAATATCCATATTACCCAAAGCAATTTATAGATTCAGTACAATCCCTATCAAAGTACCAATGGCATATTTCACAGATATAGAACAAACACTTCAAAAATTTACATGGAACCATAAATGACCCCAAAAAGCTGCTACAATTTTGAGAAGAGCAAAGTAGGAGGGATCACAATACCTGATATCAAACTGTATTACAAGGACACTGTAGTCAAAACAGCCTGGTACTGGGATAAAAATAGACAGATAGGCCAATGGAACAGAATAGAGAGCCCAGAAATAAACCCAAGACTCTACAGCCAATTAATTTTCAACAAAGGAAGCAGCAGCATAAAATGGAGTAAAAATAGCCTCTTCAACAAATGGTGTCGGGAACTCTGGACAGCATCATGCAAAAAAAAGAAACTTAAGCACCAACTTACACCATGCACAAAAATAAATTCAAGGTGGATAAAAGACTTAAATATAAGTGGTGACCCCATAAAAGTCCTAGAGGAAAACATCAGTAGGACAATATCAGACATTCCATGCAGCAACATCTTCACTGATATGTCCCCCAGAGCAAGGGACATAAAGGAAAGAATAAACAAATGGGACTTCATCAAAATAAAAAGCTTCTGTAATGCTAAAGAAAACAGTATTAAAAAGAACCAACCATATGGGAAAACATATTTGCCAATGATACCTCAGACAAGAGTTTGATCTCCAAAATATATAAAGAACTCATACGACTCCACTCCAGGAAGACAAAAAACCCAGTTTAAAAATGGGCAAAAGACTTGAACAGACACTTCTTCAAGGAGGACATACAGAGGGCCCAGAGACATATGAAAAGATGCTCGGTATCGCTAGCTGTCAGAGAGATGCAAATTAAAACCGTGATGCGATACCACCTCACACCAGTCAGAATAGCCATCGTAAACAAAATGTAATTTTAAGCTAAGCCTTCTAGTAATTTCTGATATTTTTTATCTTTATATATACCTTTACATATGTCTAGACTTTTGAAAGTTAGAAAATTCTACTTTATTGTTAGACAAAGCAATAAAGCTATTTTCAATTTTTTTTAAAGATAGGATTGTGTGAACTACATTGTCTGAATGAGGTGCTGTTCCAAAAAACACTGAGATTATTATATCCAAAACCAGATTTGAGTTATTTTCATTATTGCCATTATTTTTAAATTTTTCACATGTAAGTTTCTGTTTGTTATGAATTGGATGATATTTTTCTGACCTAACTTTTTGGCACCTCGAGACTAAGATCTCTTGCATATCAAGTGGTATTCTAATAAGGAACTGAATGTTTTAAGAGGACACATATACTCACAGGTTGCTATTCTTTATACAGTAATAATTGTCAATCATTAAGAAGAGCAATGGGGACTTGAATTTTGGGAGAAGCATTAAGTTATGAACAGGTGTGGAAAAGAAGGCAAGGTTTAGACTTTAGAAACTTCAGATTGAAGTACCCCTTCCTTTTGATTACTTCTAAATGCCTTAATGCCAATAAAGCAAGGGCAGGAGAGAACAGGGCAAAGTAATTGTGCAGAATTTTACTTTCAGATCTGGATATGTTGACTGATCTTGACTGAGCATTGGTTGTTTATCTGGTTCCATCCTGTACAGAATTCCATTTCTTATATTTATTTGTGGAAACAAGTTTTTAATAGGAAAAACTAGATTTAAAAAGTAGGTGTGTTCCAAGGTTAGAAAATATCAGTTTATTATTGTCAATATCATCTTTCTAGAGTCACCAAAGTGATTATCAAATCAATGAAACTACACATTTGGTTTCTCTGTGGTTGGCCCTTAGTCTTAGGTCTTCTAACTCCAGGAACTACACCCAGTCTACTTTTCATTTTTCTATCTTGACTTTAAATAGGGTGGTTAACTGCTGTTTTTGCTTACCTTCCTAAAATGGAACATTAAAATAAAATAAAAAGTTGTAATTTCAGTTTCCTGTAATTATTCACTAAGATGAAGTTTGGGAGTATGCCTATCTTGAAGTTCGAGGTAGAAGGCATCATAAATAGTCTGTAAAGAATGCCATTTAATATGCCTCCATTCTTTTTCTGAAATACTGACAGCTGATAATAGAATTTTTACTTAAAGAGGATTAAAAAGTGTGAGTCTCATAATTTTAATTGTGATTGTGTTTAATGACTGCTTTCACAAGATCAAGTTTAGGACTCTGTAATGAGGTTTTATATCACATTTAAAGTTCACATTTTGTTATTAAATTGATTGCTATGTAATCATTTTAACATTCGTGTAAGATAATTTTGTGAGGGTGTTTTTGTGAACATGTGGTGGTGTGCCCAGTGGAAGTTCCTTCACAATTTAAATACTGTGTTAGTTTCTTTTTTCTGATAATTCTGTGGAGGAGTCATAGCTTTGTTAAGGAGATCCCGGTACTTTTTTATTTAACATAGTGAATTCTTTTATTAAATTTATATAGCAAATTATTTTTTAAATTCCTACCTTCTAATCTTATACTGCCTAGAACTGTTTATTGAGAGTTAATGTTGGTCATAGATTTAAAATAAGTAGCATTGATACAAATAAAAATCTGGAACTCCACACTAATTGGGATTTGATATTGGCCTTTAGACTCATCATTTAATCAACCACTTGCACCCCTTGCCTGGACTGTACAGCCGGTAGTGGTTTTGTTTCCTCGCTCTCATGTGGCAGACCCAGAATTTTGTTATCCATTGAAATACGCAGATGTGAAGAACTTCCTCTTATTATGAGACATAAATTTTCATAAGACAGATCAAATCTCTTGTTTAATCATGGTTCACCTACTTTAAAAAATTTACACAGTTTTTCCTTTGTATGTTCTTAAGCCAAAGGGAGCGTGAAGAAGTCATAATAGAAGGTTAGGGTTAGCTAAATAGCCAGTCGCACTTTGTCTTCAATAAGTTCACCGATAATTGTACCACACACTGACCACAAAGATTTGGACAAATGAAAGTATTCCTCTCTTTTTACTTTGTGTTCATGTTTTTTAATTTTTAATTTTTATTTATTTTTTTATTGTTTTAAAGATTTTATTTATTTTTAGAGAGAGGGGAAGGGAAGGAGAAAGAGAGGGAGAGAAACAGCAATGTATGGTTGCCTCTCACATGGCCCTCACTGGGGACCTGGCCTGCAACCCAGGCATGTGCCCTGACTGGGAATCGAACTGGGACCCTCTGGTTCCCAGCCCACGCTCAATGCACTGAGCTACACCAGCTGGGGCTGTGTTCATGTTTTCTTTGTAAGTTAAGCAACAAGTGTATTGATTGGTTTTCCTGCTTATGAGTACTGTAGCTCCTATTGGCTTGATGGCAGAATCTTAGCTTGCACAAAAATTGCCCCGTAAGACTGAGCATTATTCAGGGGAGCTGCCTTCCACTGTGCTCATGTTTTTTAATCCCAGCTTTTTCTTTTTCTCCCTGTCCTCATTCTCATCCTCTCCTTCCCATCTCCACAGTAGCTCTCTCAGGGGCTGATGGCCGACGGGCTGATGTCTTTGCCCATTCCCTTAGCTCTGCTGATCACAAGTGGCCTCACCTCTGTAGTATAGAAAATGAAAGACCTTGCTCTCCCTATTTGCAGGTAACTTTCAGAAGTGGTACAGATTCTTTAATTCTTCAAATACAGTGGAGTTCAGACTAACGGTTCAGACTTCACTGCAAAAGTTCAAGGATAGCAAAGGAAACAAATAGCATGGTAATTTATAAATGTTGTTATGGAAATCTCAGATCCTAAAGGCTTAAGTGTATTCACAGGGTCTTTTAGTTCTTTGCTGTTTTAAAATACTGGAGACAGCTTACTCTCTATCAAGTGGAGTGGTTCCAGTGTCTTACTGCCTCTGTGTTATGGTCCAGATTGCAGAGGGTCGTGCTCAGAGACCTTCCTCTCTCCTTATGTTGACATGATTTGTACTGTAAATTTCCATACTCCAGAGCATCCCCTTCCTTGTAGTCTCACAACTATATAACCATACCTGCTTGTATGCACAACCACAAGGTTGGGGTCCTGTCCCAAGTACATAACTGAACCCAGTGCATTCTAGATTGTCTATCCTTGATACAATCACCTGCCTGTTTCAATGTGTTTCAATTCCCTTTTAATTGATGTAAAGTGATTTTTACGGTGTTATTTCCAAATTTCCTGCAAACAACTGGTCAAAGAAGCAATGATTTTCAGCCATAGAAGATTCTCTGGAAGTAATAGTTCACCATAACATTTTAATACATTTTAATGAGTGAGAGTATTCACTCATTGAAGAGGTACAGCCAACTTCTTTAACCACTGAGATTATTCACACCCCTTCTGACTTACATGCATCAGGTTGTTCTACTGCTTTTAGGCTTTAGAGAATGAGCAGTTGTTTGCTTCCTATTAATCTAACCTAACCAGTAGGGCCAACAACATCTTCACCAATCGGTACAGAAAGTTGTAATGCAAATTTAAATAAAAGCTTAGCACCTACTCAAGGCATCTACCAAGTGTCATTTATGAGCTGCATATGATGGGCCCACCTTATATCTAAAAGTATGCAGAGTTTTAAAGCTTATTCAACTTTTTGTCTACTAAAGAAATGGGAGTTATATAGTTTTAAAAATGATTTATTTAATATGGAAATTTTAGAAATTCAATGTAAATGCTCTTAACTGAACTTTGGCTGGCTGTCGAAATAAGTGGAGTGACAGAATTTTTAGCATTGGTGCATTTATTTATTATATTGTGTAATAAAAGACTTTTTGGAAAAATATATTCTTTCTTTAAAACACCTAAACAAATGGTGAAATTGCATCATATTGGGGGGAGGTGGGAAATCAAAGTAGAACAAATATCAGTGTGTGTGAATTGACAGATATTGTTTATGCTTCCTTTCCTTTGTTTTCTTCTTTCCTTCCTCTTTCCTTCCTTTTTTCTTCATCTCATGCAAATTATCCCCCACCCCAATCCTTAGTTCTCTCTATTTTTTGTTGTATTATTGCAAGGGCTTTCTTTAATCTTCTATAATAGCTTGATGACCTTCATGTCCAAAAATATGTATTTGTGAGATGGTTGGCCATAGGTAATGCATGGTTTCTGGCAATGAAAGAACTACTTAATCTGTAGAGAAAGAAAGAAATATGACCCTGGCTTTATTTAGTATAATGCTGTAACCACACTGAAAAAGACCATGTCTCTTGTTAATTACAACAAAAGGCTTAACCACTTGCGCCACTTAAACTGATCTTTAAAAATAAATTATAAATTTATCTTATTAAGTAAAAATATAGAATATTTATCAACAAGTGGGAGAGCAGACACATATGATTTTATTTCTTCTCTCTGGGATACTGCTGAGTTTCATCGTTTGTATATAAGAAAGAGACAGAGTGAAGGGTAGATGTATATATTTATTATACTTGTTTTTGATGGTGGCTAGAATTAGTTTAGTAATTTTATTGATCTTAAAATATTTTTTAAAGTATTCAATGCTTATTAGTACTTTCACTTTCCTTGACTATGCACGCACCTAGGTCGCTGATGGGCCCATTCATTTGACCCTTAATATATTAAAGTTCTCATTGAGCAGCATTGTCCCACAGTCCCACTTTGCAAATCCCAAATCTCAGCACTGTTCTTTGCCACGTGGTAAATCGTGTTCCGGGGTGGTAGAGCAGAACAGCCATTCACTGTTGTAAACAGAGGGAAACTATCTGTTTTCTAACCCCACTTGTAACCTATTCTTATTTTACTTAGGGATATAAAAGTACCCAATTTTGAGTGAGACATTCTGCTAGAAACTGCTCCAGATTTTGTGAAATGCTTGGTCCTTTTGATGCTCTCCTTACATTCTAGTAAACTTGAATTCATAATATGGCACCAAATAAGCATAGAGAGGAGACTAGTCCCTATTATGAAATAAAAAAAAATCATTTGCTTTTACTTGACAGCGTTGATGCTGGCTTCTACTTCACCTTTTCTTTTTCCTTTTTCCTCCAACTCATTTATAGAAGATCTACAGAAGACTGTTTAATTCCCTCAGAATCCTTTAAAAGAATGAAACTGGATCTTAAATATATTAAAATACTTTGATTTATTCTGCTGTAAAATTAATTCTCTTTGTGGTCAGCTATTTTACAGTATCTTGGCATGGGGATATATAATGTATTTTTTAAATATACTTATTTGGAACTTGATTTATTTTTTGGCTCAAATATTTGAGCCCATAGAATATCTCACATGGGTTCCAACGTCAAATTTATGTCACCCTCAGAAAACAATGACGCTCAGTTTTTGATTAGAATATTGGAGTCCCTTGTTTAGTATTTTTTCAACAATTAAGATTTTCACCTAGTCATGAAAGCTAGCTGGCATCAGCCTTGAAATTTTTTTAAAAAAGCTTGATTTTTGACAGTCATTTGTTTTTTGAAGTAAAATTTAATTTTTTTCTAGAGAATTTTAGAGCATTTGAGATGGGTGACTGAAGTCATTAAATAAGAGAAGATAAATCCAGTCTGACAGTTTAAGATGGCACAGTGTTTATGTACTAATGCATATTGGTGAATTATATATAATTACCCAGTGAATTGGGAAACTACGCAAGTAGTTAAATATAATTATTCAGTCTGACATGAATTTTTCCCCTCTTTTGTGAATGTAGAAGTAGGCAAAATCTTGTAGATGATTGGATGATTGTAAATTCTTACTTAAATTCAATATATTTCCTCAATTTTAAAAAGTCAGTATATTTTTTTAGATATCCTAATTTGCATAAAGTAAGAAAAGAGGGGACCCCAAACTATACACACACACATACTTTTTAAATTTTTTTATTTTCAATTACAGTATACATTCAATATTATCTCGTATTAGTTTTAGGTATACAGCATAGTGGTTGGACAATCATGTACTTTACAAAGTGTCCCCCCAATATTTCCAGTGCCCACTGTGCACCATACATAGTTATTCTGTATTATTGACTACATTCCCTAGGCTGTACTTTATATCTCTGTGACTATTTTGTAACTGCCAATTTTTATTTCTTAATACTTTCACTCCTTCACCTCTTCCACATAGTCCCTAAACCCCCTTCCCCTCTGGCTACCATCAGTTTTTTTCTCTGTATCTATGAATCTGTTTCAGTTTTGGTTGTTCATTTATTCTCTTATTTAGATTACACATATAAGTGAAATCTTATGGCATTTGTCTTTCTCTGACAAAATTTTCTCTTAGCATTATACCCTCTAAGTCCATACATGCTGCTGCAAATTGTAAGATTTTATTCTTTATTATGGTCCAGTAATATTCCATTGTCAATATGTACCATCACTTATTTATTTATTATTTTTTTATTTTTAAAGACTCTATTATTTTTAGAGAGAGGGGAAAGGAGGGAAAAAGAGAGGCTGGAAAACATCTATATGAGAGAGAAAAATTGATTGGTTGCCTCTAGTATGTGTCTTGGCCTGTACAGAAGCCACAATCCTGGCATGTGCCCTGACCGGGAATTGAACCAGGGACATTTTGCTTTGCAGGTTAGTGCCCAGTCGACTGAGCCATACCAGTCAAGGCTACCACCACTTTTTTATCCACTCGTCTATTGATGGGCAGTTGGGTTGCCTTAATAGCTAGGCTATTGTAAATAATGTTGCAATGAACATAGGGGTGCATATATTCTTTCAAATTAGTGTTTTAGGTTTCTTTGGATGTATACCCAGAAGTGGAATTGCTGGGTTATAAGGCATTTCAAGTTTTCTAGTTTTGATGTTTGAGGACCCTCTATTGTGTTTTCCATAGTGGCTCTACCAATCTGCAGTCTCCCTTTTTTCCCCATTCTCACTAACACTTGTCATTTGTGTACTTACTATGATAGCTGTTCTTTTCCTTTTAAATATATTTTATTGAGAATGCCATTAGAGTTGTCCCAGTTTATCCCCCTTTGCCCACTTCAGCCTGGTACCCCCATTCCCTTCAGCAATACCCACTCTTAGCTCATGTCTGTGGATCATGCATATAAGTTCTTTGGCTTCTCTGTTCTCTATACTATTGTTATCATCCCCCTGTCTATTTCGTACCTACCCATTTGTACTTCTTAATCCCTGCACCATTTTCTCCCTTCCCCCACTTCCCCTGCCCAGCTGCTAATCCTCCAAAAGATCTCCATAGCTATGATTCTGTTTCTATTCTGCTTCTTTACTTACTTTGTTTTTAGATTTAGTTGTTGATAGTTGTGAATTTTTTGCCTTCTTATGTTCATAGTTTTGATCTTTTTCTTACATAGTTCACTTTAACATTTCATATAATAATGGCTTGTTGATGATAAGCTCCTTTAGCTTTACTTTGTCTGGGAAGCACTTTATCTGCCCTTGGATTCTAAATGATAGCTTTGCTGGCTACAGTAATCTAGGTTGTAGGTCCTTGCTTTTCATCACGTTGAATACTTCTTTCAGCCCCTTCTCGCCTGCAAAGTGTTTTTTTGAGAGATCAGCTGATAGTCTAATGGGAACTCCTTTATCAGTAACTCTCTGCTTTTCTCTTGCTGCCTTTAAGATTCTCTCTTTATCTTTGACCTTTAGCCTTTTGAATGTCTGTATTTTTTAGTAATTATAAAAATCGAAGGCCACTCTCATTTTATTAGAGGAAAAACATTGCCCAACTTTACTTTCAGTAATTTATGTTTAATGATTCAATATCACTCTATTCATAGTTGTTATAGTCATAATGTAGAAGTGTTGAAGTTGTGCTTTGATGGCCATTTGCCACTTGAACATCTTAGGACTTTAATAATAGCTACAGTGAATGCAGTCTTCTTCTATGCTGTAGTGTGGCCTCCAAGAGTATAAATATGCTTGATGATCTTAAGTTGACACATTCTGTTCCAATATTTTTTAATGCATAATATCTGTCTGGTGAATATAACTGTAATGTGCTCTTGCAACTTTGAAAATAGTACCTGAAAAGGGAAAAAAAGTCCCCTTTAAGGTTTTAGAGGTAATGTAATATATTACTTTTTCCATTATAGGAATAGAATTGTTTGAATAAATGTAACTGCTGTATGTACATGAACTAAAGTGTAAGTGAATTCTTTAAGCAACTTTCTGAATGGTAACCGGAAACAGAAATACAGAGTCTGCTTCACCTGGCATTTTTTAAAGGTACCGTTTTTAGCTCTACCTTTTTAAAGAAATTGATAATATAGGATTATGGATTCATATTCTTGGTAACTTGAGAAACACTCTTCTTGAGGAATATTACCAGTTTTTATAATATATTACTTTGGTAAGCTAGAACAAATTATTTAATATTTGCTAAGTGGCTGAGATAATTTTTGGAGATACTCTAGTTGAGTAAACTGATGATGACTTTAGAGACAGGAATCCGACCCAGATGACTTAATAAGATATGTGATTGTATTGATTTAACTAATGAATTGCAGGGGTATATCTGGTTTCAACAGCAGTTTTAAATAAGATTCAAGAGGCATGATTAGCATCTCTTTCTCCATTTCTTGGCCCTGCTTCTTTAGTGTGGACTCTTCTCCAGTGATCCAAAGATGGTGGTCACTGGAGCCATGACTGCACACTTTCTCTTTCAAATTCTGATAGGTAGGAGAAAGGTCTTCATCCCATATTATCTGATAAATATCCTGGGACCAATGCCCTGGTCTATGACTAGCTTGATTTGGAGAGTATACCTACCTTAGTCAATCTAGAGGGCAGTGAGGATGGGATGTACTGACTGGTTGATGTCTAGATGGTGTGAGGCCAATTTCTAATTGTTGGGATATTTGGGCTGCTATTTAGAAAAATCAGTGGATGCCAGAGTGGCAACCAACAGGTCTTCGCTGCAGTCATGGTTTATGTTTCATTTTTGTAGCTCCTGGACTCTGAGACTATTGATGGATTGAGAGGGATGCACCTAAGTTTTTGTGCTTTGGACAGTGACATTAACACCTCCACCTTATTTTTCAGATCTTTTCATTCATTAATCCACCCATACAGTGTATTGGTAAAAGTGGAATGAAACATTATATACCTGGAGCAGAATATAACATAATTCCTTTAGACCTCCTCTAAACCTGGGGCTGTTTGGAGAAGGGTATTTCCCATTTCTCCACCATTAACAATGTGAAAGGGTTTCTAAGGAAGAAAACCTTGCTCTCTGGTCTAACTGCAATGCTCTTCTCACTAAATATTTTTTTTAATCTGGTTTCTAAGATAATTTTATTTCACCAGATAAATACTTCTACTTCGTTGAGTCATTTAGGAGCTCTCGGCTCTACGTAACAGAAGACCAGCCTAGCAGTGACCTTAATCAAAAGGACACTTATTTACTTACTTAATAACAATTCCAAAAGAAGGTGGTACCTGTGGTGGTTTGGCCTTGTAACTGAATTATCAAAGACTCATTCCATTTTCAATATCATTGCTGTGTATGTTTTTTAATTGTAGGTAATAGGATTATGTTTAGATAAGTTGGCATCAGGTCCTGACATAGGATTCAAAGACAGAAGTACAGTGGATTGAACAAATATTCTTCTGAAGTCACTTAGGAAACCTCCCTTATACCTCCTAGCTGTAGGACAGACTGATAAAATGTCAGGGTTTCAATACCTCTAGTAGGGACTGTGCCAGGAGAATGTAAATTAGAATAGTTGTGTGGCCAGCATCTCCCACAACTCATTAAAGGAAATCATAGATGGCTCCTTTGGTTTTTTATGGAGAGTCATGGAAAGAGGAGGCTGGTCTTACAATGAACACTTTGTACTGAGATCCACTTTCTCTGTTTTGGTTCTTGTACTTATTTCAGTAGTTTTGAATTTGTAGAATAGTGTCATTTTAATAAAATATTTCATATAACTGTAGCTAGATTTGCTAAAGTTGTTATCCTCCCATACTTGTTCAACTAGGGCAACTAGTGGTAAAAACAGGATGTATCAAAATAAATAATGTAGAAAATTAAAAGTGTACATATATGATATACACAAACAGGATAGAATATATATTTAGATATGTGTACTTGATATCATGTATAGTGGAGGTATACATTTTCATGATATAGCACAACTGAGGAATTCTAGTAATTCAAATGGCCTCATTATATTTACCTTTAATGCCCTGATTTCCAACCTTTTCTTCTTTATAGATTCAAATAGGTAAGACTATCTTTCCATTTGAATTATGTTAACAGTGTAGTGTTTTAGCAAGAAATGCTTTAGATCTATTTTCACCCATAGAAAATGTTAGCATCATCTCAGGGAAATGTTTGCATCATTTTTCTCTTTTTCATACTTTATCTCTGACTAAAGAGATTCTTATCATTGTACCAGAATTAAATGCTTATGACATAAATAATTTATTTCACTGGTCATTTCCAACATTAGACAATAATTAGCATGCTTCATAATAAATTATAAGAATATGCATTATAGCAATACTTATCTTTATGGTATGGTCATAATCTTTATTCTAGTAAGGCATCCGTTTATAAGTTCTACATAATAGTTTTTTTTTTCCCTCATGTCATGAGAATCAAAACTTCTAAATCAATTTTCAAACTTTTGAACTAGGCATATATTTGAGTATTGATATACCAAAGAGTCTCTCCATGATTGTTATCTATGTTCAGGTTGGATAAATTTTTCAAAAAGCAATAAAGGAAAATTTAGTGATTCCAATATAATATAAGAAGATAGTAACAGGAGACAGAAGAAAGAATGTCTAGGCTGATAATGCAGCTTACCTCTTAAGAGCTTTGTGACTCTTCGGTCACTTACTGCTTGAGGTCTTTTTCCTTGATCTTTTCTATAAAATGACTGTTATGAAGATTAAATGAAATTATCTCTGTAAATACTTAGCATAGTGTGTAAAATATGATAAACATTTAGTAACTGTTAGCACTTCTCACCATTTAATTTTTGGTAGTTGAAAATACACTGCTTTGTGGGAAGCATCAATTTCATGCTCTCATGTAAAAAGAATTGGCAGTTTTAATCATCATTAATTTTTAAATCATGCAGCTAAGAAGAGAGGTGCAAATATCTCCTCTTTAAGTAAGTGTGATGGAAATGGCTTTTCTTCAGTGTCAGTTGACTGGTATAAGGTTGTAGTCAAAGTGTAAAGCCACAGTAATACTGAAGTCAGCATGAATCTCCATAAATAAACAAGTACAACTTATAGAGAGGCCAAAATCTCTTTATAATTACAATAACCTTAACACTTTTGATATATACTCATTTTTCATTTTGGCTAAAGTATAACATATTAGTTGGAGAAAGAAAGGAAATTTAATTGTTTGTTTATTTCAGTGATAAATTCTTCTAAATTTGATGACAGGAAGTAATATAATAACAAAACAATCCCTGGGAGTTTTGCAGCTATAGTTATAAGAATAGTAATATTTACTACAGCTTTTCTGGAAGGCCCTGATAGCAGTATGGAAATGAGGTGATTGTTTAACTAGATAGAGAGCATGTACATGTTTGTAATTATATTTTGCTTATATAGAAATGTGTGTTTATGTTTAACTGTGTATCCATAACGAAAATTTTTTTTCAAAAACTCGATTTTAAGATTGCCTACACATAGTCCATTCACAGTCTCTACTATGCTATACCTCCGAAGCATAGTGTTGGAGTGAATAATACAAAGGGCAGAGGGTCTGCCTGGGGGCTTGTCTTTTTTAAAAACAACTGTTAGAGATCTAAAGTCAAGTAAAGAAAATCCTAATTACTGGGAGGTAGTTAGCTGTAAGGCAGGAAATACTGAGTTTAAACCGGTGGAGCCTTAGATGACTTTCTATTCATAGAAAAAGCCTGTGCTCAAAACGCTCTTTTTTCTTCAGATTACACCACAGGAAAGAGCCTTCTGGACCAATAAGCTAAGAACCATTTTAACAGAATGTATACCTGAGTGGTTTGACTGTATCTTCTGACTTAGAATTTCTTAAGATCACCTGTCCAATTGGAGGCCCCTAAGGGACGGAAAGAAGGGATCTCACAGACAACTCAAGTGACCACTTTTATTAGCTTTCTCTGCTCAGTCCCATCTACATTTAGACACACAACACTTGCCTCAGAAAGGCAGAGATGAGCAGAAAACTTTTGGTAAATTGCTGCGACACACTGTGTAGTAGCTGGAGGTTTTGTGAAGTTCAAGACACCAAAGTCAAGCTCAAGTGCTGGTTATGTTAAAGGGAAAAGAGCCACAGAGCTCACTTACCAGAAGAGAATGTGGATACCTGGAGCATTTTGAAAGCTATCAGCATAAAACACAATTTCTGTTACATTTCTATTAAATCTATTGAGTAAGGTCTTCTTGATTTTACCTGCAAACGTATGATTTAAAGCATTTGCTCAGACATTTCTCAAATTGATTTATTTTCATTTCCTCACAATGATATTAAAACTCTGCCTTTTTCTGTAAATGGAAGTATATAAATACCTGAGATGCTTAGAATTCAGACTTATGACTTCTTTTGCTTATTATGGCTTACACATTTGTGCTGAATATAATCTTAGCAAATGCCTTACCTATACATTCCACATCACAACCTCATTCATAATGAGAAATTAATAGACACAGATATGAGCCTGATTAATGCTGTTGGTTCCAAAGATTTGTTTAGTCATTTTTTAAAATCCTAACCTGAAGATACTGATTTTTAGAGGGAGGAATGGAGAGAGAGAGAGAGAGAGAGAGAGAAAGAGAGAGAAACATCAGTGTGAGAACCACTCATTGCTTGTCTCCTGTATGTGCCCTGGCCAGGGATTGAACCCCCCAATCTAGGTAGGTGTCCCGACTGGGAATCCAACCCACCAGTCTTTGGTGTAGGGGGCGACACTCCAACCAATGGAGCCACTTGGCCAGGGAAAATGTTCACTCACTTTTTAATACTTGAATCTAATTTCAGGTCTTTTGCTTAGAATTCAGATCTAACAAGGAGTTAACATTGTGGAGGGGTCAAGCGTTGTGTGATTACTTCTAAATTCTACCTCTGGTCTTCCTATTTGTTACTAGAGCAAGTAACTAAATCTCTTTTCACCAGTTTCTCCACTTCATAAATGTGAAAAGCTGTGTTGTGGTTTTTAAGGATGAAATTGGTTAATGAACTTAAAACTTTCAGACAGTGTTCAGAATATAATATAATTTATCCTTTCCAAGTTCTACATTATATACATATTTTAACATGTGAAGTTGGTTGCACCATAATAATTGTCTGTTAATTGAAATAACAACATATTTTTCTTTAATAGTACATAAAACTATGTTCTGTTTTATAATCAGAGACATCTTCATTACATTTGTTGAAATATAATTCATAGATGGTATATAAATTAATATTCTGCCCTTTAATGAAAGGTGTTTTAATATCATATGAAAATGGAAATAGGTTCTCTTTAACTTTAGTTCTTTTTCCTTTTCTGTGAAGCTATTATTTGGTGCTGCCAGCCATTGTTTTAATAGTAATGGCTATCTAAGTTTCAATCTAGGCTTCTTTTGTTTTTGAAATAAATAAACATGTGTAAATATTTATTTATAAGTTATTTTTGATGAATGAAATATAAGCCTTGCAAATATAGAGCAAATAATAGAAGTACTGAAATTTCTACAACTGAACATCAAGTTGATGCTATGATTTTGATAAATCTATTTTCATATCTAACCAGTTTCCTATAAAACAGTCAATTTTGTTATGATACATCATTTAAAAAAAAAATAAGAATCAGCCCTGGCTGGTGTAGCTCAGTGAATTGAGCGCGGGCTGCGAACCAAAGGGTCGCTGGTTCAATTTCCAGTCAGGGCACATGCCTGGGTTGCAGGCCAGGTCCCCAGGGGGGCCACATGAAATGCGACCACACATTGATGTTTCTCTCCATCTCTTTCTCCCTCCACTCCTTTCTGTCTAAAAATAAATAAAATCTTTGAAAAAATTAGAATCAAGTATGGCATTGATAATATATGTTATATGTTTTTAAAGGGGTATTTCTATAGCTTTTCATCTAAGGTAACCAATTTTTTGTGGCTGAGTAGTATGGATGTGTGTGTAATTTATATGTGCAGTACCAAAAGGATATTGTGAAATAGGGGCTATTTATTTTTTTCATAACAAACAACAGCAAAGCTAGCTTAATAACAATTTTTTTAATATTTCTTTGGGAAATTACGTGATGCGAGAGACTTGTGTTTGAGTGAAGTGATGAAAAATCAGAGCCAAACAGGATGTGTGGGGAGTCACAGGATCTGAAACACAAGGTAAAGTCCCTCTTCTCTCAGAACAAATGTCTGCGGTGAACCGAGAGCCCAGGCCAGAAACAAGGACAGACTCATTGCCCTTTCAGGGTAAATGTCTGCAAACCTCGTTATGAGGGAGGTTCTGATGCCCTGGTGCGCCTTTCAACGGACTGGTAAATTCAGTAGATATACGAAATAAAAATCGGCAGTTGGTAGTCATTTTCTTGCTTTATATTTTGATAGATAAATTGCATAAGGATTTAAAATTCATCCGCATAAGGATGATACATACTGAATTAGAATTAAGGGATTCATTTGGTCTTCTTTTTCCCAGAAAACCAAGATTACTTCCTGTCAAAACAGTGTCTTGAGAAAGTGTAAATAGCAAAAGGCTTTACTTGAAACTTTATTTGGAAATGAAGACTCTCATATTTCCAAAATATATTATTATTGTAGGATACACTTTTGTGTACCTTTGTTTCTGAAAGAAAGTAAGTAGCGTGCTTTTCACAAAACAAAACTTGTTGAATAATGTTCATAAAATATTACTTTGTGAAAGTAGCAGTGCTCAAATATGTAATTTATGTGTCTCTTTGACCCATTAGGTCAAATCAATGAGCCTGTTTTTGAGTTTGACACTGTCTGTTGTACTTTTTCCATTATAGACAATTTATTTTAAAACTGATCAGTTTTATTTTCTTCATAAAATGGATGATTCTGATCTCTGAGTGGCAACACTGAAAACCATTACTAAAGAGATCTCAGATATATTTTTGGAAAAGGGAGTTTCTTTTGTTTGTTTTCCTGTATTTATTTTGTTTTAAGATTTTATTTATCTATTTATTTATTTTATAGAGAGGGGAAGGGAATGAGAAAGAGAGGGAGAGAAACATCAATGTGTGGTTGCCTCTCACATGGCCCCCACTGAGGACCTGGCCTGCAACCCAGGCATGTGCCCTGACTGGGAACCAAACTAGCAACCCTTTGGTTCACAGCGTGCACTCAATTCACTGAACTATACCAGCCAGGGCTGTTTTCTTGTATTTCTTTAGATATATTGAATATACTGCCACCCACCAATCAGTGTATGATTTTGGCCCTATGCCTTATAGATGCTAAAGTGCAGTTTTCAAGCTTTTGTCAGTGGAATAGGGATGTCTATATATACTTTGAAAAACTGGGAAAAATCAAAAACACTGAAAGTTAATTTCTACTTCATTAATAGTGATGATAAATTTTTGCCTCATTTTTGGTTTCTCCCTTCAACCTTTGCAAAACTTTAGGGTATAGCCTTTTATTTTTTTTCTTAAGTTGTTTTTAGTTTTTACTTTGTTATTTTATTTTGATTTTTTATTGTTTTCTCCCCCGTTACCATTTAGTTCCCTTATATCCCCCCTCACCCCACATATAGTTCTTATTCCTAAGAAAATACTTTTTTCCTTCTGTTTTTCACTTGAGTCATATCTCTTTAGTTGAAAGTACAGGGTATCCTGGGGGAAAAGAGGGCTTTTGCATGAAGATGCACTAAATTTCTACCTTCCTTTTTACGTTAGATTGCCCTATTCTGTCATTACTGATGTGGAGTGCAAGGGTGGGAAAATAATTTTCCTTCTACCCGTCTGAGTTCTCAGCTGACACCCCTGTAACAAAACAGATGAAGAGAAAGCCAAACAAGTTTATGAAGATGTATATATAATGCACTCATGAGAGACACCCGGGGGGGGGGGGATTGAGTAACTAACCAAGGTGGCTAAGAATTTAGTCTTATGTACTATCTTAATAGTAGAAGGTTAGGGAGGTGTAGACCTGTTAGGGGAGAATAAATGAGTTTTAGGAAAGATGAACAGGGCCTTTAACAGAATAGGTGGGGGGTATGATAGTTTGTGACGAACTGTGTCCGGGTGTGATGTCAACTCAAGTTTCCTCTCCTGTTTTAAGTGTCTGTCTTCCCTGGCTGATGCAAAAGGATGAGGATTTCTGACAGCTGAGTTCCTTTTGGAGGCTCTGTTTTAGGTAGGTACAGGAGCTTAGAGAAAGCCTCTCCCTGCATTTGGTGTCTGTTGTTGTGTGTGTGCACACAGCTCAAAGTGATCAGTATTTCAAAGCAGCATATTTTGGGGTGGGATGTCCTCAACTCCTACAGTCATATTTTGGGGTGGCATAATCTGCTACCTTTGGATGGTTTGTTTTAATTGTAAGAGGTTCTTGTGAGGATTAAATCAGATATACTCTGGAGGGTGCTTAGTGCTATTCCCCATGTTACGACAACCGCCTGTGCCACTGTCCAGTGTTAGAACACTTGCCATTTGCCAGGCTTTCTGTGATGCGTTTTACTTGCAGAATCTTGTATAATCCTCCAAATGGTCTTTTTACATGCATGGAAACTGAGGTGTAAAGAATCAGCTCCTAAAGATTATATAGCTGTTGTGTATATTAGCTAAGGCTTCTAGCTATTTTTAAAATCTTTCTAATGATTTATGCCATTTTTGTTACAAACTAATTTGAGTGTATGTTTTAATTATTGAATATTCTTGAATTAATTGAAAACCTGTCCATGCAAAAGATATTAAATGGCTTCTATTTCTATGTGCTCTCCTTTTTTTCTTTCTTCTTTCCCCCCTAAAAAGTATGATTATATCAAGAAAGCTGTCATGAATGTATTATAATAATATTAAGGGGGGTATTATCAGATTAGTTCCATTTATACCACATTAACCAGCCTACATTTGTGATCCATCTACTTGGGCACACAAGCTGCTTGCTGCCTGGTGCTGGTAGAGATAACTGTTAATTCCTCTGTATCCTGTTTTTGAATTATTTCATTAAACAAAAGCTTTTGAGTATTCTTTTGTTGCCTGGAAAAAATGGTTAGATTTTAGGAAGTGTAACTACTTTTGTAATTCACAAATTCCAGAGCCTTTCAAATGTATCATTCACATTCTCTGCTCTACACACAATCAGTCATTATGTCAGCAGCTGTCCAGGGAGCCTCACTTCAATTCATTCAGCCAAATAATGTAACCGTCAGGATAACCCGTTGCTACATTAAAAATAATAATACAATTAAATTTTAAATAGCAGAGTTCTTTACTTCTGTAGTTAAACATTAATTACTTACATTCAGTAGAAATCCCATTGTACATTTTGACAGGTAGGGAAAAGCAATATCTGTGTTGAAACTGAAATTGATTAGATTGATATGTTTTAATAATAGAAAAGGTTACAAAGGGTTCCATTGCCAAATAAATGACTTCAAGTGATTTATTACAGCCTAGCATAACTTAATCAGATGTTGGCTTTTGTTATTGTAGTTTAGCGAGTGAGGAATCAAAAAGTCTCTAACCATTTGAATAATTATAAATTTTGAAATCACTTTAATTAATGCACATAAATATCACACGTCCACTTTCCTACATTAAAGATAAAAAGCGCATTACAGGTCGAATATTTAGCTTGCTTTTGAATATGTGATATGCATGTGATAAAATTGGGACACAGTTACTTTAAATTACAGCTCAAGTGACCCCCTCCCTCCTCCTGCCCTGCACACCCTCCCCGTCATCTTTCCCTGCTGTCTCTGGTGCGTCAGTTCTGGTATTCCAGGGCAACGTTCTGAATGCTGAAATAACACTTCATATATTATAATAAAATTATAAATAATAATACTAATTTATACGGCATCATTATGAGGCTGCGTCAGCGACACGTTCATAGAACTCCTGAGATCTGTATAATGTTGTTAATTAGTGTCACCCCAGTAAGTTCAATAAAAAGGAGAAAAAGAACTTATTTGTGTAATGTCAGGTTCTTGTTATTTTAAATGTCCTTGGTCATACTCTTCTCTACTAGATGTCTTAAATGAAAGCCCCGTGTTTCCCTTAGCATTCTCACTTAATTTTCTTCTTATTCTAAAAATAAAGGAAATGAGATGTAAATGCCGACTCAGATTATTAGGCTGCTGGCAATTTGCTTTTAAATCACATATGGAATTAGAGGCATCAATCTGTATGCTCAGCATTGCCACCTTCTGCGGAACACTTTATATCTTGGAAAAGATCTGTTTTACTTTTGGAGTCCGTATCAACTTGAACAAACCACAGGCTTTATGTGCATTTAAATTCAGTTTGAATTACGTGAAAAAAAAAGCTGCACATGTCAGATGATCTTTTGGTAAGGACCTGGGGAACGCTCCATAAAGATTTATATTGTGTATTTGCTCAGTTATTAAGCTTGCAGGCAAGAGCTTAATAATTAGCAGGTCACTGTTCATTAGCAAATTCAAAGCAATTGAGATGATATCCTGAAAGTTACCAAGAACATTTTGTTGTTTATGGTAAAAAAATGCATATGGCATCTATTATTATAATTATTTTATTATTATTATTTATTATTTCATTTCAAGTTTTTATCTATTGTCTTAGTTATCATCACATATTGGGAGGGATCCAGTTTAGTTTTATTTTTGCAGACAAAATTAACAGTATGCTGAAGGGTGGATATATTTCACAGTTAAGAATATATTTCTTACACTTTATAATGGATAATTCTCACAATTTTCTTACTTATTTTAATTAAAGAGTGAACTTAGGTGATGTTTAACAAATTCTTAGAAGTCGTGTTCACTAAGTACCTCATCATGTATAATGCCAAGATTTTATCGCCATGTAATCCCAATTTATTGATGTCATGGCCTTCATTCATTGTTTCAAGGCAAATGTTTCTAAAGGGTTACTATGATTTTGCAAATACTTTAAAATCTGCCAAACAACTGTACATACTCTAAGTGCATAAATCTTCCAAACGAATCTGATACAGGATTAATATGAAGCTGGAATGGGCCAGCCTAATGAATGCCAAGCTTAATGTACAATCTATTTTTTGAATAAATCATACAAGAAAATTGCAGAGTGTGTAAATTACATAGCCATCATAAATCAATATCCTTTAGATTGCTCTGCCTTAGATAAAGGGTAGCACTGCAGAGGCCATGGCATACTTGAAAGTGACGAGAGGAAAGCAGTTAAAGTGAGAGAGGAACACCCATTAAGGAAAGGAAATGCTCAGAAAATTATTCTAAAAGTTGAGTACACAAACGACACCTCCCAGGGCTGTGGCTTGACACGGAGCACATGGTTGAATGGGAGGGCTGGTGCTGGGTTTCACTCTGTGACTGTTGCGGAGCTGAGTGAAGGTGTTGGCACTGCTCCTGCAGATTTGCCCCAATGCTTAAGAAAGAGCTCTCTACATCACGCTGTTAATTTCTTTTTTTTAAATAATTACTTTATTGTTGTTCAATTACAGTTGCCTGCATCCTCTCCCCTCCGCTTCCCCCTCCCCCTCCCACCCCATCTCTCTCCCCTGCCTCCCTCCTCCCCCTTGGTTCTGTCCATGTGTCCTCTACAGTGGTTCCTGAAAACCCTTCTCCCCACTGTCCCCTCCCCTCTCTCCCCTGGCTATTGTTAGACTGTTCTTAATTTCAGTGTCTCTGGTTATTATGTTTTGCTTGCTTTCTGCTTTTGTTGATTATGTTCTAGTTAAAGGTGAGATCATATAGTATTTGTCCCTCACTGCCTGACTTACTTCACTTAGCATAATGCTCTCCAGTGCCATCCATGCTGTTGCAAAGGGTATAAGCTCCTTCTTCCTCTCTGCTGCGTAGAATTCCATTGTGTAAATGTACCATAGTTTCTTGATCCACTCATTTGTAGATGGGCACTTAGGTTGTTTCCAGCACTTGGCTATTGTGAATTGTGCTGCTATGAACATAGGAGTGCATAGGTTCTTTTGAATTGTTTTTTCAGGGTTCTTAGGGTATAATCCCAGTAGTGGAATTGCTGGGTTGAAAGGCAGTTCCATTTTCATTTTTCTGAGGAAATTTCATACTGTTTCCACAGTGGCTGTACCAGTCTGCATTCCCACCAACAGTGCAGTAGGGTTCCCTTTTCTCCACATCCCCTCCAACAGTTATCTGTTGCTTTGTTGATGATGGCCATTCTGACTGGTGTGAGGTGGTATCTCATTGTGGTTTTAATTTGCATCTCTCTGATGGCTAATGATGTTGAGCATCTTTTCATATGTCTCTGGGGCCCTCTGTATATCCTTTGTCGAGAAGTGTCTGTTCATGTCTTTTGCCCATTTTTTAATTGGGTTTTTGTCTTCCTGGAGTGGAGTCGTATGAGTTCTTTATATATTTTGGAGATCAAACCCTTGTCCAAGTTATCATTGGCAAATATGTTTTCCCATACGGTTGGTTCTCTTTTTATTTTAATACTATTTTCTTTAGCCCCACAGAAGCTCTTTATTTTGATAAGGTCCCATTTGTTTATTCTTTCCTTTATGCCCCTAGCTCTAGGGGACATAACATTGAAGATGTTGCTGTGTGGAATGTCTGAGATTTTCCTACTGATGTTTTCCTCTAGAACTTTTATGGTGTCACGACTTACATTTAAGTCTTTTATCTACCTTGAATTTATCTTCGTGTATGGTGTAAGTTGGTGCTCGAGTTTCAGTTTTTTGCATGTAGCCGTCCAGATTTCCCCACACCATTTGTTGAAGAGGCTATTTTTATTCCATTTTATGCTTCTGCCCCCTTTGTTGAAGATTACTTGCCCGTAGAGACTTGTTAATTTCTTAATGAAGATTTTGAACTCATTGATAAAGCTGCAAATCATGGTCTATATTCTAATCTCAATCTGGTATAAAAAATTGACTTTCATGAAGGATACTGGTAATCTCTTAAACATATTTCACTATGGACCATATACCCATTTTTTAAATATAAAAACAAACCTTTCCACCCACTTTACATTTGTACTGGCTACATGAAGAAAAATATTAGCCAGCAATGAAGAGATTGGGAGTTTAAAAAAAATATGGACCATACAGGAAAAACAAGTTTTGTGAAGATATAGGAACATTTAAAAAAAAAAAAAAAGCCTTTTACAGGATCATATTAACTGCCAAGAAGTTTTGCCAAACAGATTTTTAAGGGGAAGATCGGGCTATCCTAACTGTCCAAATGTTTTCTCACGTTTCAAACAAGCAGCTGCTGGGTGTTCCTGCCAGTAGTAAACCTTTCAGGCAGAATGTGAGCAGCTGCCAATCTTGTGTCAATATTTTAAATTCACTTGTAACCATCTTAACTGGTGTTAAAATTTCTCTTTCCCCCCAAAAGACCAACAGACAAGTCTTTTTGAAGCTTCGCCTCCCTATACGAGGATGCTCCCCTACTGGTGAAATAGTTTAATAAGCACTTTTGGTAGAGAAAGAAACATCTTTGGATATTAGGAGTAAGAACAAATCTCAGTTTGTTGATGAGGACCAATCTAAAATAGCAAAAACATTAACAACCATAAGAAAAATATAATATTGTATAAGGCATGAATAGTTCAGCAAATACGTGTTTGTGTAATGAATGTATTTATTTAGTCCTTATTGCTAGAACTTTTTTCTTGTTTTTAAAGAAGGAATTCCAGAATTTGACCTTCAGAAACTTATAAATCAAGATTGACAAAGGCAAGAACTAAATGCCTAGAAAATCATTTGAAGTTCTCTATTAAACTTATACACTGGAGAACAATTGCATGCTTGATCCTTAGATTACTGTAAAAAGATTATATCATAATCTGTGGTCTGAAGGAATAGTTTTCTTTAAGGTAGATGAGAATTAAAAGTGCGTGGTATTATTACAGATATAAATTGAGAGGGTAAGTTGAAAGAAGATTGTGCTTCAGATGAGATTGGCTGTAACTTTGTTTTGTTTCCTATTAAAAGGGTTATTGATGATGGGCAATATTAAGGAGAGGATGATGAGGGGAAGAGATGAAGGAGCAGTAAGATGAGGGTGAGGTATAGGATAAGAGGTGACTTGTTTACTTGGAGAATGAGAATTTGCCCCAAGTTAAAGATGGTGAAATAAAGTCTAAAAGTGGACACTTTGAAGCAAATGGTTGAAAATCTCTTCTGTCCTTGTTTATTTTTTTCTAACAAATAGGTATTTGGAACTTTTAAAATTAAGAGTTGAGGAATTTGCCCGGCTGGTGTAGCTCAGTGGATTGAGCGCAGGCTGGGAACCAACAGGTCCTGGTTCGATTCCCAGTCAGGGCACATGCCTGGGTTGCAGGCCAGGTCCCCAGTGAGGGCCATGTGAGAGGCAACCATACATTGCTCTTTCTCCCTCCCTTCTCCTCTCTCTAAACATAAATAAATAAAATCTTAAAAAAAAAAAGGAGTTGAGGAATTTGTGGAACTCATTATTTACTTGAAGTTTTCCCTTTTTCTTTTTTCATAGTGCTGAAGAAAACTCCTTTAGTGATGGATAACTTTTAAAACACTTAATTTCACCTCTAAAGTTTTGTGAATTTTTATTTTTCAGGTTCAAAAAATGACTCACATATCATTATACATATTAATAATGTTTAAACGGTATTTACAAAATAAAATCCTGATTTATTCACATTAGATTAAGAGAAAACTACAAGGTAATGTAATTTTTAAAACCCAAATTTCTAGAATTCGAGAGATTAGTGCAAATTCGGTGCTCTTTTAAAGTAGTTATTTTGGAACATTATACACTTATTCTTATCATGAGGATAAGATATTGCTGAATCATTTTTAAAACTTCTCATTGGAATTGTCTTTATAGCCAGTAATTGAAAAGAAAATTCCACTGCTGTGCAAAAACCTGCATGAAGTATTTTTTTCCTGTCACTCACTCAGCTGGACTCAAAATATATTTTGACTTTTCAGAAACTGAAACTTGTTCCCAAAAGATAGGAATATAATATTAAATGTAATATAGACCTCATTGACCCACCACTGATGTTTTGATTAACGAATATGAAAATGAATTCTAATAGAAGTGCTAAATTCAAAGAAGAGTCCCAGTATGTCTTTATAAATAAGTGGAAATTTTGCTGTATTGTGTCATAAAGTTTAAGGCAACTTACAAGGAATTACATTTCTTACTATGTGTAAATTCCAATAAATTCTTAAAGAATAAGAGATTTTCTAATAGCAACTTATGTAACTATCCTAATTTATAATTTTTCCTTTACATGGAAATTTTTAGTAAAATGTGAACGGTTTAATACACTGTGAAGAGAAACTAGAGTATATATAATTTTTCCTTATGGCGTTAACACACCAAGCATTTGCTTCTTGGGAGAGCAGCTTAGATACTAATTGTGCAGAAGTTTGGCTCTGAGAGACAGAAAGCCTGTTTTGAAAGATCAGCTCCCCAAAGGGTTGCCAGTTCGATTCCCAGATCAGGACACATGGCTGGCTTGTGGGCCAGGTCCCCAGTGGAGGGCATGTGAGAGGCAAGCATGCATTGATGTTTCTCTCCCTTCCTTTCTCCCTCCCTTTCCCTCTGTCTAAAAAAAAAAAAAAAAAAATACAATCTTTATAAAAAAAATAAATGAGGGCTAATTAGTGCATGTGGAGTATTTAGAATGGGGCCTGGCACACAGAAAATGTTATCTAAAGGTTGACTGTTATTAAGGTGTCTTTATTTTCCCTTACTAGCAAATTTAGTATTAAATGGTCCTCTTTGTGATTTTCACCTGAAAGTAGTTGTGACAGAAACTTCCTGGAAAAGTATTGTTATGTGACTAAATCTGTCATTTTCTTTGATTGTTTGGAGTCTTATCCTTTATAATAAAAACTATTTAATAAGCTGTTTATGGATTTAACATATCAAGTGGCAGCATTAAGTATCTGAAATGTGGGATTTTTAAGATTAGCACAGCTTTCTTTCTCAGGTTTTAACATTAATTTTGTGTTCTTGTTTTCTTTTTATTGAATTTATTGGGTGACACTGGTTAACAGAATTGTACAGGTTTCAGGTGCACAATTCCACAGCACATCATCTGTGCACTGAATTTTGTGTTCTTAAACGTAAATGGTTAATATGGTTTGATTCTCTCACTTAATAAATGCTAGGGAATGCATACTGATTTTGGATGGTCCCCTAAAACATGGATTGACAGAAAAAGAAAGATAATGTTACATCTTGTAAAAAAATCACAATGGAAAGCAAGGTACTTAAACACAACACAGAATCTCTGCTCTGTTCACAGGGCAGCATGCTCAGTATTAACAGATGATAATGGATGGCTTGTTTCTTCAAGGGTGTGAACACGTTCATTCTCTGCCTTGGGTAGCAGCTGTGGCTGCTGTGCACAGATGTGACAGACTCCAGGTGAATGAGAGCTGCACGGGTGTTTGTGTAGCCTCTGCTGATAATTGTTGAATATGTGTGCAGTAGCCCTCCTACCTTGCTCTTCTGCATTCCTGTGGTAAAGACTTCATTGTGTGATTGGTTTTGCCTTCAGGTAATTGATTCAATTCTTGTTTCCCATTTTGTAGTGAAATGCATTTGCTTTTAATTCCATAGTTGTGCACTCTTGAGGGGGATACCCACTGTACTATTGCAGATGAAATTCTCAGGGAGCTTTAGGCATCGAGGCATCCAGCTTGTTGGTTTATAATATTTGGTAAAGTGTTTAAATATCCCATGTGACCTTTGGGTTATGCTACTGAAAACCAAACTCTTGAATGGCAACAGGCAGTGAAGAGGCATTTAAAAAATATTTTTAAGCTCTATACTTAAAGTTTTTTTTGTAACTTCTCACACTTATTATTGCATGAATACTTTTGGCTTTTGTATGCTTATTATTCTGTTTCTATTCTGGTGTTGGGTTATAATTTTCTGATTTTTATTTTAGAAGTGAGTGAGAGAGAGAGAGTGTGTGTAGGTGTATGTAATAACGTGTTTCTGTGGATCTGTGTCTGTTTTAACAAGCTCCAAAGGGCCTTGGAGTAACTTCTCTTGGGTGTCCTCTCATTGATTTAACACCTTATTAATGGGTATCACTAGTATAGGGAGTGTTTACTGAAATCCCGGAGCAGTAAAGAGTGGCCTGGAAGTGCCCTGTTCGGACAGGCAGCACTGGTGCTTGCAAGGATCCTTTGTTGTGGATACCACTGCCCAAGCTGGAGGCAAAGAAAGCAGAGTTCCGGGCATTTTTATATCTCATTAAGTCATGAGACATGATTGAGTAATTAAATTCTGAAGACAAGGTTGTATTATTCAAAATTAAAAAAAACTAGTGTTTGCTATTAATCGTAAGTCTTGTGCCTTACATAAACCGTTTTCAGGAATAATTTGAAATACTTAGTTCTTTGAAAAAGCAGATTTGCAAATAATTTTTTCAATGATTTTACTTTAACCGTATAATAAACAAGACACGCAATCCTTCTGTTTCTTGCAAAAATGAGTTTTAGTCTATATTTTGGCTTTCAGTACTATGTCACATGTATTAGAATTTTTTCGTTATTATATTGTTACAGAACTTGTAAAGCATCTTGTTCCCCTTCTGAGGAGAGTTCAAGGGTAAAGTATCAAAGCAACTATATTATATATGGTGTTGTAGAATGCGTGATAACACCAGTGAGGCTTCTGTTTCCATGAGTATGTGCAGCTAGTGCGGGAAACGGTAGAGTTGGTAAGGTCTGGGGGAGCTGTTTCTAAAGGTTAGCTTTTAGTCAGCTTTAATGATTTCTCCCTTGAGGATAGGTACATTCACGCTTTCCAGATCTTCTGATTTTAAAAAGAAGTAGGGCATCTAGATTTCCATGGGAACTTTCCTATTGAGTCAAAAAATGTTTTTTCTATATTCATTTAATAATCAATGGTTCATAGGAAAAATAGATGTACAGTATCTTTCTATAAACCTTTTGGTTTTCTTCCTCTTGTATCAGCGTCAGTTTTGAAAGATTGATACATAATTAACATAAAATAACCTGCACACCTGTTAAGTGTTCAGTGATTTTTGACTCTCGTATACAACTGTGTAACCACCTAAAACAAAATTTAGAACATTCTCATTGCCCCAGAAAGTTCCCTGCTGCCTCTTTCCAGTCAATTCTCCACCTTCCACTTACATTACCATTTTCTAGACCTTTGTTTTAAAGGGCGAAGAAATCATGTCTTTACATCAGATGGTGCTCAAGTGTTGCAGCAATCATTGCTGTTTCCTGCTAAAAGAAAACGAGACGAACTCAAGTCTGTGGTTAAGGAAAGGAGGGAAAGGAAATAATGTTCATGCTTACTCCATGCTACATTATTTCCATATTGAATCTCTGTGTGTAAAAATTCTTTAGCTTTTTAAAAAGATTTTATTTATTTACTTATTTTTAGAGATGGGAAGGGAGCGAGGGAGAAAGAGGAGAGAAACATCAGTGTGTGGTTGCCTCTTAGTGCCCCCTACTGGGGACCTGGCTTGCATCGCTGGCATGTGCCCTGACTGGGAATGGAACCAGCGACCCTTTGGTTTGAAGGCTGGCACTCAATCCACTGAGCCACACCAGCCAGGGAAGAATT
The DNA here is from genome assembly GCA_004026765.1 of Micronycteris hirsuta. Lineage (NCBI taxonomy): Eukaryota > Metazoa > Chordata > Mammalia > Chiroptera > Phyllostomidae > Micronycteris > Micronycteris hirsuta. The sequence continues at coordinate 175,982 of PVJI01000234.1, read as the reverse complement.
CTGAAGTTTTTAAAGCAGCATTTTCTAGATGTAGGGACTGAGTTTCATAACTGAAAAGTGACTTTCCCAATGTCAAACAATTAGTGGCCAAGGTGAGAAAGAACCATAGTTTTAAAGATTGTTTTCTGTTTGAAATATATTTTTGAAAAGTCATATAATAATGAAAAATGGTTATATATGATATTACCACGTAATGATAGTAATGCCTAAAATATCTTGATCATTTATGAATTGCCTACACCATTCTGAACTACCATTTCGAACCTTACACTCACACTGAGAAGGTCATATTTTTATTTTTATTTCACAGATTAAAAAAGTAGGTATTAGAGATACTTGCCCAAATTTACATATCTAATATATGAAGGAGCTGGAATTTAAACAGTGGTCTTTAAATTTAAAGACTGTGCTTTTTATGAAAGTATTTTGTTGTTATATTTTAATACCACTGATTTTGTTTTGAAAGAAAACTTTTTTGATGAGTTCTTCATCCTGTCACAAATGTTCATAAATTATAGATATCAATTAATGATATGAAGTATGAAAGTATGCAAACAATATAATGTTCTCAAAGGTATGGAAACAATCTTGCTGAAAAATGATATAGTTTGTATACTCATATAACTTAATATTAGAAAAAATAAAGTGCAATTAAATAATACAGCATATTGTATTGAAGGATGAGTTTCATAGTCCAGACATTGGATAATTAGCCATTTTGAGATTTTATACAGTTGGTTGGGAATTGAATAGTACAATTTATTTATACCCTTTCTTCTATCTCATTTGCGAAGCCACTGGGAAAGTAAAATAAAACTGTCATCTTTGGAATTGTCAAGGCTAACTTAGAAAATGTAGTTGGTTGAAAAAGGGAGGTATCTAACTCCTTGCCCCTAAAATAGTGTCATGATCCATTTTGTAGAGGGAGAACCTGGAGAATCCAGATCTTCCTGAGAGCATGCACAGGACGTGTCCTGGTGACTTCGTGCTGGGAAGAACAATATCTGTGGTCATGCAGGTCTGTGCAGAAGGGAAAGGGCCCAGAGAGGGCCCCGTGTAGGAACAGCGACCTTCGCACAGTAACTCTTCTCAGTTCAGTATTACTCACTGAAAGCTGGTCTCTTAGAATTCTTCTCCTCCTTTGCTGGGAACAAATAGGACATGGAGAGAGGGTAGGATCTTCCACTCTAGCACTGCTCCTGAAATGGAAAGGTAGTAGGGGGACAACGGCACTTTCCTGGATGGGTGGCAGTGAGAAGTGGGGGAGGGGAGGGTCACATCTATGTTGGTTTGCTGCTCATTGCAGTATACACCTTGAGGTTTCCTTGTAAATTACAACAAAATGTTTGCATATTCTACTTGAGTGATTTTAAGGCTTCCTAAGGGGACATTTAACTACGCCTAACCTGTTCCTTCACTGGAGTCTGCTGCCAGTGTGTTAATTTCACCCTGGTACCATAACTGCATTTGAATTCACAATAAAATAAAAACCATTACTGAAAGCATCAGTTATTAATAAAAATAAGGTCTGCAAATCTTGTACTTTAATTAAAAAGTAGGAGCTATTAAAAATGAAAGATTAATGGAGTCATAAAGTAAAACAATTAAAATGCACATGTAAAACCGAATGAAATAATAGTTCTGAAGATTTACCTTGTCCTAAAAGGGTCTCTGAAACTTTCTTCTCAACAATAGACTTCAATTCTGAAGGTCATGAGGCCAGCTGAGTAGAAATTTTCACAGCCAACATTACTGACTTGACCATACGGTGTACAGATAACTGTCTTGTTTAAAAAGATAATGTAATGGAAGATACTATTAAGTTTTTTCCCTTTTCTTTTCTTTACAATAAAATAAAAGATGCATTTATTTGTCAAGTTCTTCAGTTATGGTTTTGTTGCCCCTGTAGACTAGAAAAGTGCTTCAAGTTGTGTGGCTTCAGAGTAAATTTCAAAAGATCAAAATTTATTTTTGAGTTATGAACATGTAGATCTTTAAATTTATTCATTTCTAATTGATTTTCCAGAGGGGGGGGGGTAGGTAAAGGAAGAAAGGAAGTCACATCTGTCAATTACTTTCCTGGAAATCTATTTGAATTCAGTAAATTAAGAGATGATTTGGTCTGCTATGTGGTTTAGGATCTGAAGTCAAGACATCTGGTACCCTAATTTGGTTCTGCCACAGTTGTACAGTGGGAATTTGGGTCAAATCGTTTAAACATCCGTCTCTTCCTCTTCCTCCTCCTCCTCCCCCTTCACCATACCCTCTTTTCCTTCTCTTTTCTCCGGTTTAACAAGCCTCTACAAATTAAGTTGCAGGAGGGTAACCACAAGAGTTTGTTACTTGCACGTTATCTACTCATTGTCTGTGTGTAAAGTTAGCAAGACGGTTACTTCCATCATAATACTCCTGTATTGCTATGTAGCCATGATCATTTATCCACACTAAAAATCTCGTTCTTATGTACACTGCTCTCCTAATGAATCATGTATGGCATAGCAATATCTTCAGATAAGAATAACAACTCATGCTTTAAAGAGGCTGGGAGAAGAAAGAAGGTAGACTGCTGATAAGTCATTGGTCCAGACTATTAGTGTTTCGTTGTTTTCACCAGTGGACCTACAATAGGCGGACATTGTCCACAAACACCTCACTACCGCAATCTCCCATCCAATACAGTGGAAGACAGGATTTGGTTGTCCCATAAATCATTTTTCCAAGAAAGCAAGCTGTTCTTGCAGTAGGATGGCAGATGGAGCAGCTTTTTGCCAGTAGGGGGTTTTGTTCTCTGCTGCCAAGGATATTAAGGAAAGAAAGAATTATGCTAATTTATCTGTTTTTCTTCTTTTCTAAGCAATTTTACATATAAGGGACTCACTCATTTTAGGATCTAAGTTGTTATTTTTTGGCACTTGGTGCCTACCACAAATTATGTGTGCTGAATGTATGTGCACTGTTTAATCTTTAAACATTAGGCACACATGCCATTTTTGGTAAAGGGTCTTCAGCTTGCTGAATTTTAAAAAGTCACGGGATGGTTAAAATCTAGAGCATATTCCAGGTAGTCTCTCCTGCTGCCCAATTTCTAAGGTCATGAGCAGAATATGAGAACTTTTAGGAAAGCAGAGATTTTCTTTTCCCTAGCTAAAACCTAATCCATAAAACATGTATAAAAGGGACTGACTCTGATTCTGATTGCCCATTCAGTGATTGTTTATTTATTAAATGATCAGGGACATTGAGAAGTAGAGTGCTTAGGCTCTTGGTGAGCTACGCTCACTGTGTTGGCTTTTGATATATGTACAGTTTTGGTGTCTCTCCTGACTTCACTGCCTAGATGCCAAATCTATTTTTTCCTTTTTTTCACTGTGAAGAATACTACTGATTTTCTGTTCTTTGCCAAGGGCATGGGTTGTTTCAGGGTGTAGTCAAGTGATCAGTCCATCGGGACACGCAATTAAATCCTGCTCTTTGGTGACTTCAAAGAGAATATTTTGCTAGAATTATTAGTTTTTTCAAGCAGTCACATGTGTATTGAAATTGCAAGATCAAATCCAAAATCCTTTGAGCTTTGGGGGGGATAAAGATATCATGAAAATGCTGAGCATCCTCATTACACTTAACTACTTTCTAAGAAAGCCTTTTTCCATGTCCTCTAAGATCAGCTTATTTTTTTTTTTTTTTTTAGAATTCCTTTGTTCCTTTTTCTTTCATCTGCTGCCTTTTACTTATCCCACTTCAGGGAAAAATGATTGAATCACCTCAGGTCGAGTGATTGTGGACCCTACAAATTTAGTGCTGCTAAATAAATTATGTATGCTCTATAGGTCTTAGAAAGAGTAGAATGGGTATATTCCAGTGTACGTTGTGCTTGCACATACATGAGTAGTTCATCTCTTTGGTATCTGTATTATTTTGACATGAAAGGAATTAAAAAGGTATCCAGGTCCTAGGCAACAACATTCTACTCTTTGCTGAATTTCAACTTTATGGAAAATGAGTCTGTTTTCTGAGCTTCTCATCTTGACTGTTGAATGATGTTGACAAAAACCCAAATACAGTCTCAACCTACTATTTTTAGTGTATTATTCAGGATAGCATAGACCAGGTTGCAGTGAAAAATGAAAAGTTTCAACACTAAAGATGGGTTTCTTGGTTGTGTAAAGTGCATATCGGGTGATACTCTTGGGCACTTCTCTATTCATCATGTGTAGACTCAGGTTGCTTCCATTTTGATGTCATTCCTTCTGGAATATATGGCTTCTCATGTTGCTGTAGTAGTTTACTCAAGCCCAAGGATTCATTACTTGGGACAGTTTTGCTCTCCAAGAAACATTTGACGATGTCTGGAAACATTTTTGATTATCACAGTTGAGGGTGTGTATGTGTGTGTGTGATAGCAGAGGTGCTGCTAATCATTTTATGATGTGCAGTGCAGCCTCCCACAACAAGGAAATACTCATTTCCAAATGTCAGTAGTACTATGGTTAAGAAACTCTGCTTAGCATTATTGTTTTTCATGCATTGTTGAAAATGGCACCTATTATCCAATCATCTGCATACTCATTAATTCAGTCATTGGATACTTAGTGGATAACTGCAATGATAAGAATTTGTAATTAATGTTTTTAAACAGGAATATATATGTGGGGACTTGATGTTACCTGGGGTATCAGGGAAATACACCTAAAGAAGGGATGTTTAAACTGAGGATTGAAGGATAAGGGATAAAGTTCTCAGAGTAGCCTGGGGAGGGGTGTGGCGAGGGAGCAGTGTTCAGAGCTGAGGTAGCACTCCTGAGACTGACAAGGATAAGGTCCAACTTTTCAAGACACGAACCTGTTCGTTCTTGACCAAGATCTTAACTCATAGGTACCCTTTCCCTTAATCCCCTCCATTACTTCTGATTTGGTATCTCGTCTGATGGTTGACCATGGACAGGAAGTGTTTGATTCTGAGTCCCAATTCCAGGACAAAGAATTAAGGACTGTGCTTCATAGGTTCCCCTAAATGACTCAAAGTTATTAATAGGATGTTCCAATGTTCAGCCTAGATAAGCCATCAATACCTCAGGACATTAGGCCTGGGCTCTGTGTGAGGTCAGGAGCGCAGACTCCAATGGCAGTGTTACAAAGTGTACTTCAAGTAATCTCAAAGGAAAGGGTGCAGGGTACAAGTAACCAGATTGGGCTTGAGTTTAAGTCTTAGATATATAGAATTAATGGGACTCTTCCTCATACCAGAAGCTTCTGGAAACCATGAAAGGAGATAAGGAATGTAGAGCTATAACAGGAGCAAACTTGTTTGGCTTTCATGGGGCTTTGATTGTTGTTTTTTAAACTGCCATAAAACCATTTTCAGGCATATCAGTTTTAGTAAAGAGTCCTCAAAATGATAGTACTTCTTAGTAGAAAGTTAAATGCCAAAGACTTTGTCTCTTTTTCTCCCCATTTTTTCACATATATGTATATAAATACAGTTCCAGAATATCATAATTTAACCTTATGTATATAAGATATTTATTGAGCATCTGTTGTGTGCCAAATGTGTTTGAGACACTGGGATAAAACAATAAATTAAAGTTTATGACTGCTCTCTTGAAATTTAATTCTACTTGAGGGAGACACTATGAAAAGAGTTATAATTACCTTAGTGAATAAAATAATTCCAGATAATGTTAAATGTAATTAACGTAGACTAAAAACTTCTGGTCAAGATGACGGCATAGGTAGACACGCTTTGCATCCTCACACAACCACAAAAAGAATAAAAGAATTACAACTGAATCTCAAAACAAGTAACACCCAGAGCTGTCAGAAAATTGAACTGTATGGAAGTCTGAGAACAAAGGATTTAAAGAAGCCACAATTATCCAGATGGGTAGGAGGGGCAGAGACACAGAGATGTGGCAGAGAGGAAAGGAGACGCGGTGTGGTGTGAGAGGCAGCAGTGGAATGGGAAGGGGTGGTCCCACATTCACGTGTGGTGGATAAAAATCAGGAGGGATACCTTGGGAGAAAGAGATCCCAGCACCAGACCAGACCACACAGCCCAGGGTTCCAGCACCGGAAAGATACATCCTTCTAACTCCTGGCTGTAAAAACAAGTAGGGGTTGGAGCTACAGAAGAAGCTGCCAGATTTTCAGGAAACTTTGCTTAAGATCCCCACACTGTCTTAAAATGGATATATACCCACCCACTCTGGGATTCAACACCAGGCCAACAGCTGGAAGGGTGCCAGTTGCATACCAGGATTGGGTGAAGTGACGAAAAGGGGTGAGTGCTGGGCAGTGCTCTAGAAGCCAGGCAATGGCACAGTCCCTGCTCCGAGCCCTTCCCTCACACAGAGTCAACAATGTGGGAAGTGGGTTGCCCCACCCTGGCGATTACCAAAGTTTCTGCCCTACACAGTTTACAGGTGCCTTTTACAGGGAGTCAGAGCAGCTATGCCTAGTACACAGACACATACACAGAGAGGCTGCCAGATTGAGGAGACAAAGAAATATGAACCAATGAAAGAACAGAACAAAACCCCAGAAAGAGAACTAAACGAAACGGAGATAGCCAGCCTATCAGATGCAGAGTTCAAAACGCTGGTGATCAGGATGATTAGAAAACTCATTGATTACGGCAAGAACATAAAGGAGGAAATGAAGTTTACCCTAAATGAAATAAAGAAAAATACATGGGGGACCAACAGTGAAGGGAAGGAAATGGGGATTCAAATCAATGGTTTGGAACATAAGGAAGAAATAAACTTTCAACCAAAACAGAAAGAAGAAACAAGAATTGAACAAATGAGGATAGTACAAGAAGCCTCTGGGACATCTCCAAAGGTGCTAACAACTGAATCATGGAGGAGCCAGAAGGAGGAGGAAGAGCAAGAAAATTAAAACTTACTGGAAAAAAAATGGCAGAAAATTTTCTTAATTTGGTTAAGGAAATAGACATTCAAGTCCAGGAAGCACAGAGAGTCCCAAACAAATTTGACTCAAAGAGTACCACACCAAGACGCATCATAATTAAAATGCCAAAGGTTAAGGATAAAGAGAGAATCTTAAAAGCAGCAAGAGACAAGCAGAGAGTTACCTACAAAGGAGTTCCCATAAGACTATCAGCTGACTTCTTAAAAGAAATTTGCAGGCAAGAAGAGACTGGTAAGAAATACTCAAAGTGATGAAAAGCAAGGACCTAGTACCTAGATTACTCTATCCGGCAAAGCTATCATTTAGGATAGAAGGACAGATAAAGTACACCCAGACGAGGAAAAGCTAAAGGAGTTCATCATCACCACACATTACTATATGAAATATTAAAGGGATTTATTTAAGAAAAATATGATCAAAACTATGAACATTAAAAAATTAACATACTCACAACTATCAACAACTGAATCCACCCCAAAAAATCCCCAAAAAGTAAGAAACAAGCAGAATAGGAACAGAATCATAGCTGTGGAGATTATTTGGAGGGTTATTAGCTGGGAGGAGGAAGGGGGAGAATGAAGGAAAGTATGCAAGAATTAAAAAATATAATTAGTAAGTACAAAATAGATGGGGATGTTAAGAATAGTATGGGAAATGGAGAAGCGAAAGTACTTACTTTCATGACCCATGGACATGAATTAAGCGGGGGATATTCTGGAGGGAAGAGGGTTACTGGGCAGAGGGAGGCTCAGGGGGAAAATTGGGACAAATGTAATAACATAATCAATAATATATACTTAAACATGTAATTAAAATAGAACAAGGTAAAGATATGCTGAATGTTCTGGGAATGAGGTTCACCTGGGCTCCCCATTAAGGAGTAGGATTTGGGATAAGATCCAAATGATAAGAAAGAGGAAGCCTCTTGAGGATCTGGAGGAAGAGCAAATGAAAAAGCCCTGGAATACAAACCGATTTGCCTTATTTCAGGGGCAGAAAAAGTCGGTTTGACTGGCATTTAGTTTGGTAGGCGAAGTGGGATAAAGTATAATGTTAGAAAAATAGGCATGGTCTAAATTATGTAAGATCCCAAAATGCCACAGTAGGAAATCTGAATTGTCTTCTTTTCTTGCAAATCATTTTGAAGAGTTATAAAAAGGAAGAATGACGTCTGATTCACACCATAAAATGTCATTCTGGTTACTGGCTGGATAATGATCTGGGGTGAGTTGGGGTAAGAGTAGAATGCAGATCAGTTTTCTAGGTGAGGGATAATGATACATTTCTAGAATTGAACTATGAAAAGAACTAGTGTGATTACGAAAGTGATCTGGAATTGCTCCATTCAGTTCTGTGTCGTTTTTGTGTTTTTAGGATTGTTTACCTTAGGATCATTTTGATTATTTGAGTATATTTTTTTGCCAACCTATTAAGTGTCTTATAAATAATGTGGGCTATCTTCTTTCTCTTCTCTTTCCTTCTTTATATTTCTGGGAACTATGTAAAGGGAAGTAGAGAATTTAAAGTCATATTTCTAGTGTCTCTTTTTCAAGATTCATTTTGTTACAGATTATAGTAAAATTTCTGACAATATAGAATTGAACAGTATAAATAGATTTCTTTTGAAGTTTTTTCTTAAGGCTTTGAAACTTTTAAGCTTCCACCCAGGGCTTAATCTTTTGTGGGTATTTATATTTTATCTAGAAAAGATATAAAAGAGAAGTAAATCCTGAAACTTGTAGATGAAAGCACTATTGATTTCTAAATTCCCTTATAGCTCTGAACACTTTGGTCACTTTCTGACCGTGTGATTGTTTTGTTATAAATCACAAGGCTGAATTACATGTTGTTCAAGTACATTAGTATGTTTGTTCGAGCTAAATCTGCAAGAGGATCTGGCAGATTACTATCCTAGCTACTGGTACTTGTTAAAGTAGCATCAATTATTTTAATTTTAAAGTATAAAGCAGATTTTTGGAGGACTCATGAAAATACCCTAGTATATTATAAGACACTTTTGAGCCAGAATTAATAGGATCCTTACAAAGGCTCTGCACCATGTCATAATTCAAGGAGCGGTTAGAGTGCATTCATTATGTACTGCCAGGATCCTTAAGGGGTTTACAGAAAGGCTGGAAATGGATCTCCCTACATCAAAAGCTATTAACATGTTTTTTCTTCCTTCTTGCATAAAGCATACATTAGCAGGTTTTTCTTCGTGTATTGGGGTTGGTACTTTTTTGAAGGGCACAGTAAGAATAAATTGTGAAATGTGAATGCAGATTAGTGGTGAGTGAAGTAGCTTATTTCTCCGTCATATTTTTTGACTGAGGAAGGAGAAGTAAAAGCAAAGATTGTAGCTTCCATCCTTATGGGGTAACCGGGGACTATATTAGCTTTCCAATCTGCCACACTCCCAGTATTAATTGTAAAATATTGTGTCTTAAAATCTTTTCACTCTTTTTCATTCTGATCTGAAAACCACAGAATGCATTGGTTGGTGTGGCTTAGTTGGTTGGATCATCATTCTGTAACTAAAAGGCTGCAGTTTTCCTTCCCAGGTGGGACACATGCCTGGGTTGTGGGTTCGATCCCCGTACAGGCAAATACAATCCCCAGTCTGGGCGTGCATGGAAGGCTTATCAATCAGTGCTTCTCTCTCTCATCCTCTCCCTTCCTTTCTCTCTATAATCAATGAAAAAAAATATCCTCAAGTGAGGATAAAAAAAAAGGGGGGAAAAACTCAAAGAGCTGTTTTTTCTGTGTATGAAAAGAGAAAATATATAGGATATTATGGTAAGTAAAATAAAAAAAAATATGTTCTGGTTAACTTTGGAAGAAGATTGTTAGAAGTAACTCTGGACAAGGACACTCCAGAAAGGGATTTAACTCTGTTTTGTTAATGGGCCAAAGTTTACCTTTCAGAACTCTGATTCTCCCAGCAGCAAAAACTGCCATAATATTGAATACTTGCCTTACCTTTATGTCAAGATTGTTTTGAGGATCAAATTAAGTAATGCTTGGAAAAATCTGTGCATTGTGAAGTAGTATAATGCCATTAGAGTTCTCATGATTTGAATCATCTCTCCTTTCAGAAGAATTAACTACACATACTACAGTGTCTGCTGAAGTCTTCTCCTTTTGTTTTATGGAGTTAGCCCATGCTAGTCTACAAAATGAAATGGCACTCTGAATATGGTCTCTAAATAAGCAGCATCAGCGTCCCTCATCACCTGATAGGTTACAACAACAAGTATAGTGCATACCACTATTTTGCCCAGTTACATGATGCAGGCCCAGGCCTGCAGTGTCCAAGGTGTCATGGCCGAGACACAAGACCCATTTACACAGACTACTGAGTACTGTGGAGAAAAAGGGATGGCACGGTCACTCTCTCAGGAGTAGAGCACACTGACCCTTGCCTTGACAGGCTTTTATTGTCTTTGTGGGTACATTACATCTAGGATGACCCTCATTTACTATGCACAGGTTCGCATTAGGTGGTTACCTTTTAGGGATAACAAAGGAGCAGGCATTGCTAATTATATCAAGAAAGAAGAATATTTGCAAATGTAAAGGGAAAGTGGTTAAACTGGTTATACTGGTTCCTTGGAAGGTTTAGCACGGATTTTAGGATGTTACTTTAGAGATATGCAGTAAACATTTGCTGCCTCAATCCAGGGTGAAGGAGTTTTAGCAAAAGCAAGTCTTGTAGCAGCTTAGGTACAAAGCAGACCAGATTCCCCATGGGAGAACCCATCCGTGGGCGTGGGCCCCATGTCGCTCTCCACTGGTCCCTCCAAGTGGGAGCTGGGCCCACGTCATGCAGAATGGTCTCCCATAGTTACAAACTCTGTAAAATTTTGATAGAATGAAAACTCCCTCTGCCAAATTTTTGATTTGTTTGGCAAATTTAATAATTCACAGAATTTAAAATATTGTAAGTAGAATTGTGTTGACAGTCACATTACTAATTAAATTTCATGTTTATTTAGCAATTATTAGTTGTCAGATATTTGCCAAGTTCTATAAATTAATTTTCTAATTCAATCCTTATAGCAATCATGCATTGTTATGTCTATTTTAATTTTCAAAAACCAGACTGTTAAATTTAGAGATATTAAGTAACTGGTCCAGGTGACAACAGATTTGTAAATGATGTAATAAAGATCCAGGCTGCCTGGTTTTAATACAAGCAATGTCACCCCAATAAATTCAATTGAAAAAGACACCGCACACTCCTGAAGTGGACAACTGGATAATATACATGAGATGTTCTAACGTGCCTGTAAGGTATATGTAGCTCCAAAGACACTTCAGCTTGATATATTTTGATCAGTCTAATGAAGTTATTATTCTAAATGTGGAAAAATGTGCCCCAAATATGACCTTATTCTCCCTTCCAGGGTCTTTTTTCTTTTGGTGAAAAGCTAAGAAAAGACTAACATAGAAATGTAGCATTTTCAGTAACTCAGAAAACACCACTCAAGGAAAACACATGACAATCTTTCACTTCCATTGCATTTTGGTGAAAGAAAAATTCAGCCTCTCTACAACCACTTGGAATAAATTACTAAGTAATTTGATAGAAATCTCCACGTCAGTATGACTCTCTGTCCCATATGCCCAAGATAGTTTAAAGTTTATCTTTTATTCTGTTGAAAACCCTTGTTATGTTTTATATGTTTATACTGAGAGCTAAGAAAAGGATGGGAATATCCGGTTAATTCCTGAAAATTGCCTTTGCCAAATTGTGTTAGTGCAGAAATTCTTTCCCATTATCCCGTGTGCTGTAGCTGATGTGCAGTTCTGGGCATACAAGCCTGTAATGTTTAGAATTAGTGGGCACGGGTTCGATCCTAGCACACTATTTGTGAGACTGATGGATTGAGATTCGGTTCATCCCACTGAGCTCAAACTTGATCGTACCTAAAAATGAGAATGACTATTAAAAAAACGTTTTTGTAATCTGTTTAAGAGTGCTATGTAAACTATTAAATACTATAGAAATAATTAAATTAATTAATGATATTATTTTCTAATAAACTATATACCCCTAGCAGTTGAGTAAGGTGCTCATATCTATTAAAGTTTCTTACATTATGTACATAAAAACATTTGCTTTATGTGTGTGTGCTTTAAAGAATTGCTTTTCCTCTGTTGTGAACGCAATGTACTCCTTACCCCACCCCGACCCAATTTGCATGTTGAAGCCCTAACCCCGTGGTGAATGCACTTGGAGGAAGGGCCAGTGAAGGAGTGATGAGCATCAGAGGAGGCCCTAAGTTCGGGGCCCTAATCCAACATAGTGCTAATGCCCTTATGAGAGGACCACCTGAGCTCTTTCTTCCCTGTGAGAACACAGTGAGAAGACAGCTGTCTGCAAGCCAGAAAGAGAGGCTTACCAGGAACCAAATTGGATGGAAATTTGATCTTGGACTGGCCAGCCTCCAGAACACAATAGAAAAAAAATTCTGTTGTTTAAGCTGCCTAGTCGGTGGTATTTTGTCATGGCAGCCCAGGCTAACTAATATAAACCTTCGATATACTAGTTTATCTCAAAATGGTTCTAACAAATAGAACTAGTAGGAAATTAGTAACAGGAAGTTATGGAGAGAGACAGAGAGACAGAGGGAGAGAGATGGAGAGATACAGAAAGGGAGAGTCAGAGATTGATTTTAAGGAATTGGCATGGGTTAGAGATTCAGGTAAGAGTTGATGTTGCAATCTTGAGTGGTTACTGAGGTAGAATTTCTGTGTTGCAGCCTAGAGGTAGAATTCTTTATTCCTTTGTTCCTTTCATGGGTATCTCAACCTTTTGGGGTCTCCGAGCCACACTGGAAGAAGAAGAATTCTCTTGGGCCACACATTAAATGCACAAACTCTAACGAAAACTGATGAGCAGAAAAAAAGGTTTTAAGTACATTCACGATTTTGTGTTGGGCCGCATTCATAGCCATCCTGGGCCCTGGGTTGGACACCCCTGCTAAGTCTTTGCTCTAAGGGCCTTCAACTTATTGGATGAGACCCACCCATATTATGAAGGGCAATCTGTTGAGTTAATTGATTTTAAATTTCAATCACATATAAAAATACCTTTAGAACAATATCTATACTAGTATTTAGTCAAATTGTTGATCATCATTGTTGAACTAAGTTAAGGTAAATGTAACTATTACACTGCTGTTACAAATTACTACTGATTTAGTGGCTTAACACAAATTTGTTACCTTGAAGCCTGGAGGTCAGAAGCTTGGACTGGGGCTCACTGGCCTAAACACGAGATGTTGGATTTATGGAGGTTTTAGGAGAAAATCCATTTCCTTGTTGTTTCCAGCTTTTAGAGGCTGTCCACAGTCCTTGGCTCATGGCCTCAACACTTCATCTTCAAAGCCATCTTTTTCCTGCCATTGTTGCTGCTGAAAATCAGGCTTTTCCATGGGATTATGAGGAAAGCATTCCAAGCACCCACACACAGGAGATTGTGATGTGGCAAGGTTTATTTGGGTGGAATCTGCCCCTGGGTTTCCAACGTCCCATTTCCCTTTTTCACGCCAAGGAAAAAGTCCAACCCTGTCTTCAGTAAGGCCACAACAAACAGCAGTGTCCAGGGTTTCTGTTTCATATCAAAGCTCAGACCTTTGCAGCCTACGCAGTCTGCTGTAGGCCACAGGTGGCTGCTAGACCCACTCGGGTCCCGTGTTCCTGGGCAGGAGGAGAGCAAGCAAATGAATGGAGCTCATGCGGGTCACTAAGTGAGAGAGAGAAAGTGATTCTTTGTTTCCCTGGGGTTATAACCAGGAGCTTTTTCAAAATAACCAACCAATCAATTTACCAAGTTTTTGAGGGCTTACGATGGATGGGTCTACCTCATAATTAGGCTGACGGCCTCTATGCTCAACCACTGCCCCCGGCATCCCCCCCCCGAGTGTGGTACCTGAGGACGGACAGTGCTCCTGGGGAGGTTTCCTGTGCTCCTAGGATTAAGTCTCCTCGGTGGCAGTCCCCTAGAGTGTGTGAAGCTGCAGCGTCCTGGCTAAGCAAAAGGCTTATGCTCTCCAATTTATTAAATTCACTGTCTAATACCTTTGCCCTCTTTCTTACTAATAACTAATTACCTACGGTAACACTATCTCTGTAGTTCTATCTCATTTGTTTCCTTCTTCCCTTTATAAAGGCCTTTCTGATTAGCCCCTACCTGGATAATCTCATCTATAGGTCAGCAGATTTGCATTCCTGAATTCCATTTGCAAACTTAATTCTCCTTTGCTGTATAAATAAGATATTCACAAATTCTGGGGTTTAGGACAAGGAGGTCTTGGCAGGAGGCGGATCACCTCACTGACAGATCTTCATGGTCAAAGAAACATGTCATAATTCTTGAGAACAGACCTTCTTTGTTGAAACGACCTGAGTTGGCATCCTCAGCTCTTCTTCCTAATTGAGCTCATCTGGCAGGTGACTGCATTGTGCCTCAGTTTTCTCATGTAATTGTTTTTGAGAGGCTGCGTTGATAACTCGTAAAGCACCTGAAAGTGCGACTAGCACACATTGAGAAATTGGCTCATTAAGCTGCTATTAGTTTTATTACAGATTTCAACTGTGGTTGGTCTAGAGCATTAAAAGTAATATAATTGGTTAGGGGGAAGGAGATAGGTATATAATAATAATTAGTTTCTTTTTTTGTCCCTTTAAACTTCCCTACCCTCAGCAATCACCACACTATTGTCCATGTCCATGAGTCCTTTTCGCTTTTTTCTAAATCCCTTCACCCCAAACTCCCCCACCCACCCCATTAGCTGTCATCCTGCTCTCCACCTAATACTTAGTTTCTTTCATAGGTTTTGTTTAGGTTTTGTCCAATCCAGGGTAACTCACTTCTTCTGTTTTAAGTTATCGTGGAATCTAGAGGCACTGTGACCTTTTTATATATGCATATGTACCTACTAAATAAAAGATACTTCATACTTGGAAATGGAAATGCAAGGTTAAAGGGCGTATAAGTGTTTGAAATAGAGGTTTATTGTGTTCTGCCTTTCTCTTGATTTGAAGGAGGAGGTGGGAGTTTTAGAAAAAGATATAGTAAGGTAGGATTGAATATTTTTAAGAATGTATAGCACTATAAATAATTAAGTCTTCTTATAGAAAATCAAAAGCAAAACCAGATTTGATTACAAAATTGACTTAAGGCATAGATTTGTGTTTGTAAATTTCTTGTTGGAAATGAGAAGTAATCTGCTAAGTATTTTACCTATTATTATTTTAAAGATTCTGTTTACTTAATTTTAGAGAAGGATAAGGGAAGAGAAGGAGGGAGCAAAACATCAATGTGTGCGAGAAACATCAAGGAGTTGCCCCTACCAGGGCCAAACCTGCAACCAAGGCATGTGCCCTGATGGGGCATCCAACCAGAGACCTTTCGCTTTGCAAGTGATAGCCAGCCCACTGAGCACATTGGTCAAGGCAATCTTCTTTATATTGAATATGAGAATATTTACAGAACATTTTGGTTTGTATTTTTAATTTTAAGATTTTTGACAGCAATGCTACATATTAAACTTTTTAAAATTTTTTTGCATTTTTCTGTTCTGGCTCTTACAATTCTTGTTTATGAAAAATATTGTGAATTTAGTATTTACATTGGTATAGATAGGGAGAGGCTAAATTTTAACCAAGCACATGGATAATATAATCCATTAAATCATGCGTAAAAGGAGATGCTAAATCCTGAAAGCCTCAGATACTGACCTTATTATCACCGTGATAATAGAGTTGTTATTGTGTGGAATTCTGACTTTACAGTTTACTTTATTGAAGGCGTTACTTAAAAGTATCACATACAAAATTTGTAACAGATTTTGTATTGTTCTTATTTATGATATAGTGCAATATTTGGATATTAACATATATCATATACTAAGGCAGAAGTACTACTAACATGTGTAGAGAGAACTTTTTCAGAAACTCCATAGAAAACGATCACTTTGAAAATCGCATATGACTTCTCATTTAACAGGATTTACATGTTTCTGTTTTTTTAAATTTAACAAATTTTTTTTAGCACATTTCAAAACTAATACTAAGTTCTGAGGACTGGTTAACAAAATAGAAAAGATTCTGCCCCTATGCATTGTATACTGTAGCCCTTTTTTCCTACTGTGGCAATATTTTTGATCTTTCCTGGTAGTTATAAGGTAATATTCTTTTATTACTGCACACATGAAATAAATTAGATGAGTAAAACCATATTTAATATAATAAGGTATTATGTAAAAAGGTAATTTTAAACTAATGGGATTAAATAGCTTGCTATGAGATAGGAAGAGAAGTGGGCACAGAGTGAATGAAAAGTTATTGATTACTTGTGTATTATGGAGCATCATGTCCCTTTAGGAATATGAGCACTATTTACCCCTGGTATGCGGGTAGCTTTTATCGCAAGCTAACAGGTGGAGCGGGCCATTTTTGCTAATGTTTTGTGCAAATGAAAACATTCAGTAAAATTACGATAACTTTAGTTTTACATTTTTTTCAATGAAACTTTTTGTGATTTACTATAAAATGTATACTGAATTATTTTTCTTAAATTTTAAACAGACAAATACTGGAAAACTCACTGGAAATTGAAATAAAAGTAATAAAATATGTAAAAATTCCAATTTATTCAAAATATTTTGAAAAAAGTACGTAAAATGTGTAAAAAAAGAAAGAATGAAGTTTTCTTTCTTAGACTTCATTGTAAAAAAAGAAGAATGAAGTTTTAGTAGTGTTTTTTGTTGTGTTAATTGTATTTAAAAAAGAAAGAATGAAGTTTTAGTAGTGTTTTTTTGTGTGATAATCGTTAAAACATACATACGTAATTCACCATTGTCTGTTTTAAAGAGACCCAAATTTTGTCCTTTGGAATTCGTATATCTGCATGTTAGCATCCCTTTAGAGCAATAAAAACGTATAAAAAGAAATGTATTTATCCGTTACCCGCATTCTACCGCTAGTCTACAAAACACGTATTTATACGTGTCCTGCACTCTGCCACCAGTCAACGTAAAACGTATAAATACGATTCCCGAACACAATGTATTTATATTGAAAAGTACAACATTAATATAGTGCATTAGGAACTATCACTGCAGGGAAACTGGGACCTAGAGAGTTAAATTGTTTGCCTGTGGTTATACTGGTGAGGAAGCAGGTCCCCCCTGCTGGGACGGGTGACCTGGTGTTTCATTCCAACATAAGTACTACTAACCCAAATAAAAGCTGACGACTTGGTTTGGAAGTTACCTGTGCTCCTAAGTGAGATGAGTCTGGTGTCTGTATGTTGTTAATATGTACTGGGTTCTGAGGAATTAGAAGCCTCTTCGGCTGCACTGATGCATCGATGCATCACCACACAGGAGGAGCCCTCTGATCTCAGAACCATTGTAACCTATTGGAAATCCACGTGCAGCTAAGAAAACAGACTCATAGTGTGTGTCTCAATGGCAATTCTAGGGAATGGATATGCTTTTCATATACTAGGTTTCAAAATATGCACTTAAATCTTTGAGAATAGTATAGGAAAACTTTTATTACTTTTTTGAGAAATGTAATTTTGAATATTTGTAAGCATGAAATCATTTTCTGTAGTTGAAATTTACTGGTAAATTTTTCTCCTTAATTTTTACATACCTGAAAAAATTGCCAATGTGAAAAAAAAAACGTTTATTTTGTTAATCTAAAAAGTGCTATGTATTAAACAAGATTTTACTTATGTAGTTGCTATTTGCCATGTGCTGGGTGTAAGAAAATGAATTTGCCAATCTTATCCTCAGAAGCTAAGTATTTAAAGATTTATTCACTTCATTTAATGTTGCCTCAGACATGTTAGGAGATATCCGGTCCTTTGCTGTGTTTTGTTTTATTAGCTGTTTAGACCAGAGGAACTGTTTATAATTATCTATTCATTTAATTTATTTTAGAACCATTACAAAGAAATCATAAAAATGAAAAAAAATTAGGCAGCAAATTAATGTTACTTCTAATATATCTTACCATTAAGCTACAATTAATGGCTTAATGTGGAAAAACCCATGAACTTTTAGATAGGTTTTATTTAGAACAATTTGATTTGATTTATGAATTTCTTTAGCAATGTTGCTGATAAGGAGCTAACCAATTACCCAGTTTAAAAATGTAATTAAAACAAAGAATTCAAAGTTTGACGTTCAAATATATCCAGCCAAGAATTGTCTAAGAATTGGTATTATCTGAGAATGGTGTTTTTGGGGTAACCTATTTTTGTATTTTGTATAATCTGCTCTAACTTCAAACATGAATTTATATTCGTATGAGCCCAAGCTTGGGAAAATATGTAAGACAGATTTGTAGATATACGGTGCTCTTTTTGCACTGAAGGTTATCAACAGTCTACAGAGAGCTGCATAGTTGAAACATTTTGGTAAGCACAAGACTGACTAGCCATCTGACTGTATTATTTTCAGTGAAATCCCTAAAATACTTGGAAGATTTTTCATTATGAGTTTAATATTAATGAGGAACAGAGTCATCATAATTAAAAATTACCACTAAACCAGTTCATTTTTACTTTGAAGATAAAATAACTAATGTTAAGGGAAATAATATCATTTTATCTTATGCGCTTAAACATGGTGAATGGGTAGTTATACTGAAAAAGCTAGATTTCTTTTGGAAAATTAAAAATTTCCCTTCTTTGGGGGGAGCTTTTGCTCAGCTGCTTTGGGGTAAATTTTCAACACAGTGTGTGCTAGGATTGAACCATGAAACTCTCATTGAAGTTAATGGGAATCTCTGGGCTAAATCCGGTCATGCTGTGCGGAAAATGTACCCCCTAATGTTTGAGTAGTTTTTCAGCTATCATGGATGCTAAAATAGAGTTATTATGGTCCACAGTATAAATGTATATTTAGATAGTTTTAAAAATATTTATTCGATATGGGGTTACACGAATTGTGATATAGAGCACCAGTCTAATACACTACCTCTTACTATTGAAAATAGTAGTGTTCAGTGAACTAAACTATGCATTTTACTTCAAACAAGACAGAGATGCTATGCTTCATTTTGACTTTATTTTACTCCTTGCTATGATTTGGAAAAGAAACCACTACTGCACAAAGTGAGAGCACCCAGTGGATTTGTTAATGTAATGCCATATGTTAGAAGTATTCTTAGAGCTTCCCTCTTTTCCCCAATTGTCCTTATTTTTAATCTAAGTATACTGAAGGCTTCAAAAATATTCTATCTAGTATAAGTTACACATTAAGTTTTACTCATTTTTTCCCTCTTCATTTTGCTGGTTGAGGCAAAGTACTTATACATATACTCTGTGAAGTGTGCTCCCGGCTTCATTATTTTTGTGTGTTTTAGTACAAATAGATTTTTTTTAAAGATTTTATTTTTATTTATTTTTAGAGAGAGGAGAAGGGAGGGAGACAGAGAGGGAGAGAAACAGCAATGTATGGTTGCCTCTCACATGGCCCTCACAGGGACTTGGCCTGCAACCTAGGAATGTGCCCTGACTGGGAATTGAACAGGGACCCTTTGGTTCCCAGCCCACGCTCAATCCACTGAGCTACACCAGCCAGGGCCAAATAGATGTTTTTTTAAATTATATTATATTGATTATGTTATTACGGTTGTCCCAATATTTTCCCTTTGCCCCCCTCCACCCAGCACCCCCTTCATCCACTCCCTCAGGCAATCCTCACACCATTGTTGGGTCATGTGTGTAGGTTTTTTGGCTACTCCATTTCCTATACTGTACTTTACATTCCCATGACTATTCTGGAACTACCTATTTGTCCTTCTTAATCCCCTTACCTCTTCACCCATTCCTCCACGCTCCCCTCCCATCTGACAACCATCAAAATGCTCTCCATAAACATGATTCTGTCTCTTCTCTTCTGGTTTGCTTAGTTTGTTTTTTAGAGTAAATTGCTCATAGATATATATTTATTGCCATTTTATTGTTCATAGTTTTGATCTTCTTTTTCTTAAGTCAGTCCCTTTAACATTTCATATAATAATGGTTTGGTGATGATGAATTCCTTTAGGTTTTTCTTGTTTGGGATGCTCTTATCTGTCCTTCAATTCTAAACTATAGCTTTGTTGGGTAGAGCAAGCTTGGCCATAGGTCCCTGCTTTTCATGACTTTGAATATTTCTTGCCAGTCCCTTCTAGCCTGCAAAGTTTCTTTTGAGAAAGCAGCTGAAAGTCTTATAGGAATTCCCCTATACATAACTATTTTTCTCTTGCTGCTTTTAAGATTCCCTCTTTAACCTTTGGCATTTTAATTATGATGTGTCTTAGAGTGGGTCTCTGTGTATCTACCTTTTTTGGGACTCTCTGTGCTTCCCAGACTTGCATGTCTATTTCCTTCACCAGGGCAGTTTTATTTCATTTTTTCAAATAGTTTTCCAATTTGTTGCTATTTCTGTACCCCTTCTGGCACCCCTATGATGCAAATGTTGGAACTCTGAAAGGTGTCGCAGAGGCTGGTTACAATATCCTTTTTTGGGGGGATTTTGTTTTCTTTTTGTTGTTCTGATTAGTTGTGTTTTGCTTCCTTGTGTTCCAAATAGATGATTTATCCTTAAAGTGCTTTGCCACTCCTCCTTTTCTAAATGCTTAATTTAGAGAAATTCAAACATATTGTAAAGCTAATTTATAAGATTTTTACTCCCTTATATGTTGTTTTTGAATGATATTCTTTAGTTGTAGAAACTTGTGACTTTTTAAATAGTCAATAAAAATAATTTTTGATTATTGGTGGATCAATGATGATAGAATATTTCTTATTTAATACTTTCTGGTTAACAGGTTCCAAGTAAGAATCATCCTGAGTTTTGCTTTGATTGTTATTGTTTTGTATTTGTTTGAAACATCTTTGATATAGGAAGTTTCAAAAGAAATATAAGAAGGAAATTTAATCTGAAAATGCACATTAAATGTGATAGAATATCATAGTGATATAGCATTTGAGTTAAAGGAAATGTATAGTTTTGAAAGTATTATATTTACTTTGGTAAAGGAAACATAGATTACTTCCACAATAGGCTTAATTTACAATATTTAGCTTTCCCCATGTCAAGAACTCTTTCATTCACAAATGATGCTATTTAATATTGCTGTTGGGTAAAATCACCACTAGATACTTTCCTAGAATGGTTAATAAAGCACTTGGAAGTGGAGCAAAATTACACATTTAAGAGCGATGTAAACTAGTTTGGACTTCTGTAGTTCAAAATACCTCTGTATGCCATAAAGAAGTACCTCCTATTTAGACTAAAGTTGGAAGTCTGTCGTATTGGGAGAGGTCAGTTCCAGGGACAGATTTTGTAGTCATGAACATACAAGTGGCATTTGAATTCTAAGATTATAGAAGATCACTGAAGTAAAGCAAGTGGAATAAGAGGTGAAAAGTCTAGAGAAACGATACACATAAGGTAAAGGGTACAAAGAGGATTTGAAAATTTAGGAAGAGATTGTGAAAATAGTATATAATATGGAAGAAACAATTTTAAGAAAGATGAAGTGATCAACTAGTGCTATTGACCTATCAACTGAGAAAAGGCAAGTCAATTAATTAATTAATGAATATGTTCAATAGTTTGAAAGAGAATTTAGGGCCTTAAATATTGAAGTATGAATGGAAAATGAAGAAATGGAAGCTGCCATTAAGACTCTCAAAAATTATGTCCAATTGGCCATGAGAACAAGAATCAAGTACATTGGTACCATTGATGTAGAGCAGTAGTTAAAGGAGAATATTTTTTGTTGATTATTTTGTATGGGCAAGATTTGTGTTCACTTTTCAATAGGAAAATGTGTTCATTTATAGTCCAAAGTGGGTCATCTCTGACAGTGAAACGGGCTATTAGAATTTACTCCAGGACAATAGGCATATCCTGGAGCTTTGCCCAACAAAGTAGGATATAAAAGATACTCTGTTTATAGGTAGAGGGAATTAAGCCTAGTAATTTTTAATTCTAACCTATTGGGTAGACAGGCTGGGGTATCATAGAAAGCTTTTAGGATTTTGGATGATATGGAGACCAGAAACAATGTGACATTTATTACTAAGATAATTGGATCCAATGACACTTACCCCATGATTTGTCACAGTGTAGACAAAATTTGTAAGGCCTATGCCAATTGTTTCATTAAATATTAAAGAGTATTTTCCTTGCAATGAAAGGGAAAAACATAAACACAATATATGACATTGTAAACAACTTTTGCATAGGCAAGTATTCACAGCATATAAAGGGATATGACAAAGAGAATACCATGTATCACAGGCAAACATAGCCAGAAGTGCAGGGTTTTTTGTTTTTGAGATTTATTTATTTGTTTGTTTTGAATTAGTTATTTTTTTCAAATATAATCTGGGCAATCTAAGATTTAGTAAAATCTTTACTTGCATATTTGAAGCTCTCTTTTTTCCCCTAAAGTATTGTCCTCATAAATATGGTCAGAATGTTATGTAATATGATTGGCCTCTCTTCATACTAGGAGGGTTTCATTTGGTTTAGTTTGTTATACTATTGAATTCACCTGGTCTTCCTCCTCCCTTATTGTGTACGATTCTCCACAGTCCCTGAAAATTGACCTTCAGTCAGTAGTGTGCAGTGATTCAACTCCCTCCATAATCAGGGCCGCTCTGTGAATGAAATTCGTCGTGGGGGAGTTGATTACTATCTCTATTAGGACTGACCTGGTTGAAAGGGCTGTCAAGCTGCCTGAAATTTGGATGCTTTGGATGTGAGCCATAAAGAATTCTTTGCTCACCAAAAGAGCTGAATTGAGCTGAGATGAAGGACTGAGGTTTATTGATTTCTTTTCCCCTTTGCTTCACAACAGCTAGAGAATAGTATACAAATTTAAAGGCTCGCCCCTCAGTATTTAAGTAAAAAAAAACACTACTCTAAATCTTCCTGATATGATTTCACATCATTTAAAAAAATAAATCAAGTTTTATAACTGAAAAAAATATATGTATTTACCTAGCTAATAGAAAGCCAAAGAAATTTTTTAGAGTATTTATTTTTGCTTGTACCTGCTCTTGAAAGTTGATAGTAACCTTCAGAGTTTCTTTCCTATAGGGATCAAACCATCCTTTGTTTGAAATGAAAAATCAGTCCTTCAGTGTTTCACTGAGTCTTTTCTTCTTCTTACTTTTTTTTTGTTTCTTTTCTTATTTACTTAAAATATAATCATTAGTTTTTCTCCTGATTTATTTTTAAAATAAAGATAAGTCAGCAATATAGAAAATTATAGAGGAGAATAAAATCATCTGATATCTCTACAAAAATAAATTTTGTTAACTTTAGGTCACTAACCTCTTAGATATCTCTTTGTGCTCATATAATTGAATTGATGATGTTTGTAAGGTAAACTGCTTTTCTTTACTCAACATTACCACTTTCTAATAATTATAGATCTGTGTTTCTTTTTATGACTGTTCAGGATTCAGTTACTTTACGGATTTTCTAATGGTGGGCATATGAATGTGTTCCCATTTTTGTAATATCATAATCAAAGCAGAGTAATAACTTTGTCTTATTTATTGTTGGTGTTAGGACAGAGCTATTCAAGTTGAGCACATAGAGATGTGTGAGCAGAGGAAGCCCCATGTCAGGCAACTTAAGGATGTTCACTGGAGTTGGGCCTCCTTTAGTACTTGGAATCAAGAAATAAGTTGGGGTCACTTTTCAGCACATTTCATCTTCTTAGCTTTATTTTGGCATCTGATGGGAGTTTTTGCCTCTGAGTATTTCATGGAAAATGAGTGCTCCACTACTAAGTTTTCTCACAAATTAAAGTTGATTAAAATTTTTAGCATTACAGTTGTACCTCTGAACTCATCTTTAATTCCTTCCAAAACTGTTGACGAGTGCCCAGGACTACTGAACTGTTCCCTACCCACCCTGAGACTGACAGTCTGTTTCTACAGGATACAGGGGTGTTGAGTGGCAAGCAAAGTGCAGTGTGCTGAAACATCTTTTTTCTCATCAAAGTGTAATGAGTATAGGGTCTGATGAGTTCTGAAGCAAAAGAGTACTGAGATATGACTGTATTTCCAAAATCCAAGGAGAGAAGCATTATTTGGTCAACATGGTCAACTGGCTCTTGCTTTTTCTAATCATTTAGGTTCAGGGAGGGATAACGAACATTGCAAACTTAGCAGGAACAATTGAGATAGTATAGATGCAGGCTTTCTAATGAGATGGTGTGATGATGATAGAGAGCATACTTGTGCATGGATGTATTTCAGTGCTCATCTGATTATTACCATAGGGTAAATACCTACAATTAAAATTTTAAGATAAAATGTATGTATTATAAATTTTAATGTATCCAGCCAAATTGTTATCAGCAAGGATTTTCAAGTAGACATTTTTTCCAATATTACCTAAATGTTTTTTTTTTTCCTTGATGCTTACACCAGCAATACTTATTTGTCAATCTTTTAACTTGGAACCTATAATAATAAAAAACTTATGACCACTTACGTTTGAATAAAATTTCTTTAACAGTGAAGTTAAAAATATTTTACATATATTTTCCAGTGTTTTTCTTCTGTTTATATTTTCATGAAAAATTTTAGTGGTTTCAGTGTTTAATTCATAGGAGCTTTTTCTTAGTATTTGGATTATTACCATTTTGTATATCATTGATTATAAGTTATTTTCTCACTTAGATTTTCTACCTTGTTTATGATGGTTTTATTATACAGACATTACATGTTTAAATTTATTCAATTATTAGTCAATGGGACAATTTGGGTTTGAAGGCATATAGATTATCAAGGCTAACTTTAGCTGTAAATAATAGTTTCTGATTATGCTAGGTATAAATTGCTGGTACAGATATAAAAATTTTACTTTCAGAGTTTAGTTGTTTTTCTAGCTTGAATGAATGAGTTGAAATGTAAATCAGTCTTTTCTTTCCTGATTCAGGCTATTAGGAGCACTAACTTTGAATCTGTCTCATGTGGCTGTTATTTTTTTAAGATTTTTAAAAAATATTTATTTTTAGCGAGGGGGAGGGAGGGAGAAAGAGAAGAAGAGAAACATCAATGTGTGGTTGCCTTTCATGTGCCCCCAATTGGGGACCTGGCCTGCAACTCAGGCATGTACCCTGACTGGGAACCGAACTGGTGAACCTTTGATTCGCAGGCTGGCGCTCAATCCACTGAGCTACACCAGCCATGGCTCATGTGACTGTTTATAAAAAGTGGGCAACTTCACTTTCCTATTGGAGTAAAGTCTCTTAAATAGTGTGGTTTCATTTCATCTGCTGTAAACCAAGACAATTGGGAACTGTAACTTTTATAA
The DNA here is from genome assembly GCA_004026765.1 of Micronycteris hirsuta. NCBI lineage: Eukaryota > Metazoa > Chordata > Mammalia > Chiroptera > Phyllostomidae > Micronycteris > Micronycteris hirsuta. The sequence continues at coordinate 150,694 of PVJI01000234.1, read as the reverse complement.
GTGTGTGTTGAGCATCTATACTTTATTAGACTATTTACATGTGCTTTTTATTTACTTATCTATTATTTCACACTTGTAAGCTAGGTTTTATTGCCTGCTTTTTAGATGTGGACAATCTGAGGTTCAGACAAATAAACTTTCTTATCATTGTACAGTTAGTGTGTGATTGAACTAAAATGTGGATTTAGTTGTATCATTTCTAAAACTCCTCATTTCCATGATTCTATCATATACAAATAAAAGTGATGCAGACCCTGTGATCTAGAAACTTGGTTTCTTATTGGGAACAGCCTGTATTTAGTGGATATGTGCCATGCAGGCCAATGATTCATATTTAGGATGGCAACACCCCTCAAGCTTTTGAAAATCTGCAAGAACATTTTCATTTGTTACGTTGACTAGGACCTGCCACCTGTATTTAGTAATTGGGGTACCAGAATGTTAAACATTTTGCAATGGCTACTTTAGCCCCCTGTAACAAAGAATTTTTTCCCCATTGGCACCTGCACTGTTTTTCCCTGTGATATCTCTGAGCAACATTCTTCCTGTTGTATTACTCCTGCATAGTAAAATGTATACAATGCCTTTTAGCTTTGATCCTTTAATATATGTACTGAAAACTTCCCAGAGTCATAGAGCCAAACGTAGGGGCCACCATGCTAATGGGACAATAGCTATTACCATCCTTTATCATCTAATCCAGAGTTTAATTCTAGGCACATTTGTTTATGAAGAGAATTTCCAAAGCCTTGATGGTACTCTAGATTTTACCTCATAACCTGCCCATGCTATTCATACTATCTGACATTTTCCCTCTCAGAATATTTCATTGAGTACTTACTTCCCTCCTACTATCTTCTGATAATAGTTAACTACCAAGGGAACCCTGCATTCATGCTCTTTCATATTACTCTCTCTTGGATCACATTCTTTTCTCTACTAGCAATGGCATTCCCATTTTTCTTTACCTCAGTAGATCTAAACCACTTTTTAATATGGCGTTCAGTACTTACTCCTCCTGGAAGTCTTCCCTGAAGCCCAAGGTGTAGGGGAAAGAGTTCCTCATCTGCAATTCCAGAACATCCTGTTCCTATTGCTTTTAAGGCATTTACCACTCTTACTGTATGTCAGTTTTCTGATCTTGTTTTCCCTCTCGCTTGTTAGATCCTTGAAGATACGGGATAATGTTTATTTCAGTAGGTAAAAGATTATTGAGTACTTACCCTATAATTGAAATTAAATGAATGTTTGAACTGTTCTTGATGATTCTATCACCTGGGTAAAAACTTTGAGAGTGATTTTGTAGCAAGCTGCCCCTTGCACCAATTCAAAGTATCCCAACAGTGGATTGGGTCTTGGTATTCTTTGCATGGGAATGAACCTTGTAAAATCTTAGCATATGTCCTCTTCGCAAAAGAGATATTTATATGGCTTTAAATCCATCATGAATTTTTAAGTCTATCATCAAATTTGGCAGTGGATACATTTTATGGATTATAAGGCTAAATCTTTGTTAGAACTTACTCTCTGCAAAGGTTTTGTTCTACTTAAAAAAAACAATTAAGTAGTTTGTTCTAAATAAGCAGTTTATTCAGAGTAGAGTATAACCACATATACTTTGTAAGTAAAGTAGGAATAGGAATTAACACCCATAAATAAGAGAGAACACTTGGAAATTTTTTACTGACTTCTATTTCTATCTTGCACTACATACATTGACTTAAATGCAAACTATATCTTTTTAAAAAATATATTTTATTTATTTATTTTTAGAGAGAGGAGAAGGGAGGGAGGAAGAGCAATGTATGGTTGCCTCTCACATGGCCCTCACTGGGGACCTGGCCCGCAACCCAGGCATGTGCCCCAACTGGGAAACGAACCGGGACCCTTTGGTTCCCAGCCCGCGCTCAATACACTGAGCTACACCAGCCGGGCAAAACTATATCTTGATTAACCCCCCAAAAGAGAACTTAAGTAGGTCTGTGCAACTATTATAAATAATACAAATGTTTGAAGTTCAAAAGTGCAAGAAGTCACTGACAAAGGGCATTTGTGGATAATCAAAATTTTTTAGGTTCAAATTGATAAAATGTGAGGCAGTTACCTCAGTTTTACAGTTGTATTACAAATATTTCTAAAATGCTTTAGCATTTTAATTTAGAAGTAGAACATTATGAGAATCATATATCTTATTTGATATAAGATCTTTTAGTGCCTGAGAATCATTTTTTGAAATATGAAATTTTTAATTGTAACTGTGGGTTATAAATGAAATTATGTGGCATATCTCCTGAGTCCAGAATCTACTCTGGATAATAATGTTTTAAGAATAATTCGTAATGTGTTCTTGTGATTTATTTGTCTCTTAAAAACTATGTCTAATAAAAAAGTTTGATTTTTAATTGGGTTTTATTGATAATTAAGGTTTTAATGTGTCTAAGAAATATAATCTCTTTTGCTAATCAATGCTAATGATCAAAATGAACTTTGGAATCTTTGTTCAAATAAGTAAATGGTTATAGGTTGAGAGAAAAATAAAAATATTACTTAAATTAATAAAATGCTCTTTCTCATATATATATCTGAGCTTGCTTTTAGCTTATAAATATACATATACTTCTATATGATAGTAAGGAAAATCAAACTATTACATAATTCTAATAAAATGGGATGTTCTTATTCTCTTTATATAATTTATTTTAATTGGAAAATTTACATACAGTAAACATCAATGAAAATGAAACTGTCATCTCAAACTTTGGATTTATCTTGAGAAAACATTTGTTATATGTTAGACCAAAGCTAAAGAATTTATTGTGATTGAAGGCTCTGACAGTTGGGTTTCTGACATGGTGAAAGAGTCTGCATTCCATTAATGAGTGAATTTCTCACCCACGTGATAAATAGTATGCTGTACAAAGAAGTGAAATGATGAGATTTATTTCCTCTGCTGCAGGGAAATGAGGCAAGGTACATATGGATATCTTGACTTAAAAAGCTGTCTCCTTACACATAAAAATGACTTGTTTGGGTTAAAGTCCTGAGCACATGACAATATTTATTGAAACTTGATTTTCTTTGGACTATATATATTCATATAATCCTGGAAATGTGCTAAATTAGAAGCTGCCTTAATTTTATTTGAGTATATCACTTACATGTTGTTTCATCTATTCTGGACATGTTCAGTTTTTATTTAAACTTTCAATTTTATTTACTTTTCTGACCTTTGTATTGCCATAGCATCCTTCAATATAAAATCTCAGTTGCAAAAATACTTTTAAAAATCTGTATAGTTTACAAATAATTTAAGTTTATTTCTATATTCCAGGATTGGAATAGACTTTATGGAGCAGTGAGGATGAGGGAGAAAAATTCCACCCTTGGAACTTTGTAAATTTTTTCTCACTCTGGTGTTATCTGGGAAGAAATGCTGAAAAGAATACTGTGTGGTGGGCATTCGTTACTTATAGGAAAGTTTAAAAGGGTATATTTGGCATAGGATACAAGTAAAAGAAAGCATTTTCAAATTCAGATTAGATACCTAATGCTTTCAAAGCAATAATCAGAGTGCTAAATATCAATATTGCCCTCATGAAATGTCCGGGGCCACCTTCCTTTTCTCATGCAAACTGTGATCAGTTTCCACAGCTCTAGAAAATGTACCTTAAAGCCAGGCTTCTCCAGCCATGTGTTAGGACCCTGGGAAGATTTCTGCAGATGCCTCCAATTGCTTTTTACTCGTTAATCTCATTTTGGGGGATTAGGAACAACAAACATGAATAGATGGTTTTATGATGTGTATTTTTAAAAGACTCCTATACAGCATTATAAAATGTCTTTTTAGAATTCAATTGAATTAAGTTTGTGGGACAGCTTTGGTAGGATTTTTTTTTTTTATTTATCAAATTGGATTTAGAAAGACAACTGTCATTTAAATAGGTTAAATGGGGAAAATATCTGCTTTTAAGTCATATCCAACATAAAATTGAATACAATTTTGCAAATGTGTATACTTGATACATTTGCTTCCTCATTAAACATAAAAAGATGACTATTATAATACATATGACTTGAATTAATAATTTTCCCTTTTGAAAGCACATTAATAAACTATTTTTATGAAAAAATAGAGTGATTTCTGCTTTTCATGGAAGAGCTTGCTTAGAATAATAAATTAGTTTATTAAAAACTAATAAAATGTTGAGTTAATAACCAGTTATCTAATTTTGGTTGAAGAAACGACATTCAACGAAGCATGTCTTCATGGAGAATTTGTGTAGCGTTATGAAGATGGCCTTGTCGCTCATAAATGGAGGATACCTAGAAAAGCAGTACAGAATGCATGGATTCCTTGTTATTCTGTTTTATGCTTTAAATTATTCAGCTTTTAAAGAAATACCATTACTGTTTAGAATTATTTTTGTAATGAGAAATCACAGCATGCATCTTGAGAAACGGTTCCACTTCATCTTTTCTCGTTCATCTCCTACTATAGTTATAAATGCATGGGCACAGTGTATGGCTATTCAGGTCAAGTTCTCTTTCAGGATTAATGTTCTGGTGGTACAGTTTATCTATCTATTAACGCCACAAAATGTCAAAAGCTTCATTTTTTTAAGACTAGAATGTTGGTTCCTTTTTTCACTTAGAGCAAGTTACCGTGCAAAAAAGCAACAGATTTGACAGTTGCTACCATCAGAGCAAAGACTGGCTGATGATTTGAGGAAATAGGAGTAAATGTTCAAATATGTATCAGCATGCCCACAGTTTCTGTTTTTAGGACAATGCATGAGGAAAATGGAAACACGGGTCAGAATGATCCATGTGTACATGTAACAAAACCTACGTCTGCTTTCTAAATTTCAGGTTTTGAGAAATATTTTTTCATTCCAGTTAACTCTTTACATCTTACTCTTAAGTGATTTTTGTACTGCAAACCAGCATATTATTGTGATTGCGTGAAAGAAGCTTTTAGATGTATTATTTATATCTAAATATTTATTTCTGTGATGAAATGCTTTTCATTGATAATTAGAACTTTATTTATTGAAAACATTAACAATGATATCATGTATATGTGGAAAAGATGTTGGCTAGAAAACAAAGATTACATATATTAATAATGCAGATATAAGATGTATTCTATAAGTACATAATTATAATATGTAACAGACATAATTCATCTACAACATTGAAATTACTTTAAAGTGCTGTAGATATGAATGTGCTAACTTAATTGTGGTAACCATTTCCCACTGTGTACAAATCTTAAGTCATCACATTGTACACCTTTCACTTTTTTTTAAAGTACTGTGTATGTTATTCAAATCAATGAAAACCACCCAAGGCACACAGTTTCTAACTTGGACGTCGAATCCAAATAAACTTCCTGTCAAATCTCTGAAAATTCTCTTTCTTGTGAGAGAATGAATAGGGTGGACTTTGTTATTTTTTTCCGTTTTGGAGCTCAGTTGGACCTGAAGAATGATTTGGTTGTTCGTCACGTCCATATGGGATTGAAAATGCCTTCCTGGGCACCCATGTTGTGAGATTCTGGAGTCTGTTGTCCTGTAGGGTCGGCACGGTGGAGCCCCTGCTCCTTTCTCTGATTTTAAGTCTTTGGATAAGACTGTGCTGTCCTGAGAAAGTCTATCTGTTTAGAGTTTCCTCCTTTAAAAGCAGAGTCAAGAGTGTGGAGGGTAGTGGGATATTGTGGTGGCTTATTTTCCTCAGGGTATAAGTGTATGGGGAGGTGTGAGGGTGGAGATCAGGCTCATTATGGCTTTCAGTTTATTCGTTTGTTGGTCCCCTGTCAACCTGCCAGCCCTCTCGCTGGGATAACTGCTCTTTGTATAATAATCTGCCAACATTCATGGTGGTGGCATTCACTGTACCCATTCTACTGTGGAACTCTATTACAACTGGGGTTTGAATGCAGAGCTTCATGATATCTGGGTGTAAACAGTGTGCTGAGCCACAGAGGCTTCCTTTGTATTTCTTAGTCTTCTTATAATCCCCTCTTTAAAAAAAAAAAAACAAAAAAAAAAAAAAAAACTAGCCTTGAAGAGAGGATTTTCTGGAAATAGGAAGGAAAACACATGCAGTCACCACTCTGTGCCATAGTTTTATATTGTGGTGATTGAGAATGGGAGAGGCTTCTAATTTTAAAAACTGATTTGTTCTTAGACTAAAGTGGGCTTCTTAGAGGCTAATTTTCTACCTTTGAAGGTGTAGGTGAATTGTCCTTTGTTTTCTTGGAGTTACCTTGCCTGGCAGGTGGCCACGTTGATTATTCTTGGCGTGTGCTTCAGAAGTGCCTCTCTGATCCTGGAGCTCCTGCTTTGTTCACAGCACTCCTGCAGAATTCTTAACCCCGAACTGCCTTCTCAAAAGAGATGTGCCTTTTGACCTCTTTATGGTTGCCTCCTCTGAGCCTCTTTTGTTTATTCTCTTTTGTGTGTGGGTGTGTAAGGTGGTTTTGAGAATAAAAATAACAGAATCATCAATCAGCCAACAAGTGACAATTACAAATTCAATAGGGAAGGTTTGTTTTCCTTCCCTTCACACCTCCACCCATTACTTTGGAGGTAGAACTGAAGCTCTGATTTAGGAAGAAGAACAACACAATTGTGATGCTAAAGCAAACCAAGGGAAATGCCATGCCTCTGGTTCTTTCCCCCCCTGCACCTCCCAGGGAGCTTGCAAAAGCTTCGTGAAGATCAAGGTGCTCTCTTCTTCTGTCCCCCTTTTTCTTGTCTTTTGTTGCAATGTATGACTTAGATGAAATGATATGTTCACCTTTTTGTGTGTTAAAAATCAGTGTAAACTGATATTCAGATAATCACATTATAGTATTAAGAATATTTCTAGTAGTCTGCTTCACATTTGTTTTCTCTTTTAACTGAACTTATACATGACCATGAAAGTTGGTGCTTCCTTTGGAGATTCTTTGGCATTTGGAATTTGTCTGTTTATATTATTTAACCTTGGTTGTTTGGGCAGAGTATTGACCTGCATAAATTCTTATATATATTTACACACACACACACACCCTCTAAAGATACCAGTGTCTGCTGACATCGTAACAAGTACAGATGGATACAGGGCAGACCCTAGGCATTTAGCCAGTAATTAAAAGAAAAAAAAAATTCTTGTTATAGCACTGTCTCTTTAACTTTGAATTTTAATACATCTTCAGAGTAGCACTTTAAAGACTTCAATGGCAATACAGAATGGAGGAATTCTGTCTTCTTATTTTTTGTGTGTTTGTTTTTAGGTGGTTCTCAAACTTAAGTTTGACTACGTTTCATTGGCGTGTGTGTGTGTGTGTAAGAGAGAGAGAGATATGGATTGATTTGATTGGACATAGTAGGTACTGTTGTGGCACAGATATTTGCAAGTTAAATAAACACTTTGATTTTCATGCAAGAAGCTACTCAGGAACCATAGTTTGAGGATCTCTGAGAAAGTCATCATGTGTGGCATCTAACCTTAAAAATGTATTATTCTGTGTTGAGGCTCTGCTCATCAATGGAGCTGATTTCACGATGCATTCTAAATTTTGTCACCAGAAGAACACTTTAATCTATGAATATTCTCATTTTAATCTATGTTCTAAATATTGTATAGATAACACCATATATTGGTTTTCATTCTCATTAAAAAACTATTGAATGGCTATTATGTGAAAGTCGGTGTATAAATCAAAATGAACATTTTATATGAAGGCGTATTTTTCTAGACTTCTAACAAGTTTAAAGTAAACTAAAAGAAGATAGCAGTAACAATTTGATAGTTACAAATTAGTCAAGGGATGCAGCATAGGGAATATAGTCAATAATACTGTAATAACTATGCATGGGACCATGTGAATACTAGAAATATAGGGGGGCACTTTAAAGTATATGGTTGTCTAACCACTATGCTGTACATCGGAAACTGAGCCAAAATCATATTGACTGTAAACTGTAATTGAAAAATAACATTAAAAAAGAAACTCCAAAAAAAGGAATGGAACAGTATTATGAAAGTATATTTTACATTATATTGAGCTTATCAAATAACAGCATTTCTGTGTGTCACCAAACTTGACTCATAATCCTTCCGTTTCACACAGCTGCAGTAATGCCTAACCCATGCCCCTGCTCTCATTAAGTAGTATTGATGGTAGTATGGGGAAGATTTAAAAATTGTATTTATACATTCACCAATATAATATTGAAGGGCTGTCCCATCAGACTGACTCTAGCAGTGATTGACCCATTCTAGCATTTGCTCAGAATGTTAATTTCTCAGTCCTTCCTATTAAACAATTACAAGAATATTCCAAAGTCATAGGTTTATTTTCAGCCTTGATGAAAATATATGCACACAAGCCCTTAGCACAATGCTTCACACATATTAAACCTTCCATAAATGATGATTCAGGTGGTCAGGAGTGTCAAGGAAACACATAAATCTACAGTTTTGTTGATTGTGGGTACCAGCACAGTTTTGTTTAATTTAGATGTTTGTTAACCTCAACAATGCAGTTAAATTTAGTTTTTATTTTACACTAAAAGAGATCTGAGAGACATTTAAGCAAACATCCATGCCCCCATCTTTCTCTTCAGACACTGCGGGAAATATATACAGAATAATGGATCAGTTTGGCATTATATTTGTTGTATTTGATCCTGAAAGGAAACACACATCTTCAAGCTTACTGTAATTTTAAATGCTAAATTATGGTGCCTTAACTCGCAGAGGTGAAGGTCTCTGTCATCAAATGGCACCCAGTTGATAATCATTTGCACTGTGCAAGATAACTCTGTGTGCATTTTAAATATTGGTAGGAATATGGAATTTCTTTGTACTTAATTTTCAAAATATTTTTCTTCTAATTTGTTCTAGTCACAACTTATAGCCACACAGATATTTAAACCACCTTGTTGCTAAAATTGTCTTGCCCTTTGTATATTAATATAAATCGGCAAAGATGGTTCCATAGTTTGGCCGTGGTTCTGCATGATAATGGAGCCAGGGCGGGGCTGGGCTGGGGGCAGTGGCTGAGGGGGGGTGGGGAGGGCAATGCTAGATCTCCTGGTCCTCGGGTTTGTGAGGCTCTGGTGTTTTGGAGCTGGTCTGCTGCCAGCTGGCTTATTCTCAGAGGAGAAACTCTGGCAGTAACTCTTCAGACAGAGAGAAGGATTCAGTTCGGTCAAAATAACTGAGAAACTACATTATTGGAAACACTGTTAAGGATGATTCCTTTTATACTGGTCCTGGCTGCCTCGTAAAGAGGAAGCTGACGTGGCGCAGGTACCTAACTGTGCTTATCTACACTTTATAACGTACTCCATCAGAGGACACAGGGCTTTATTTTGGCAGCTGTGATGTGGTGATCAGGCTTGTATTTTAGATAGGACATGCATCAGAGCCATCATCCCTCAGATTCAAATGAAACTGGACATTCTGCTCTAGGGAATAATTCTGCTCCACTCATATCTGACTGCTTGCTGCTTACCAGCCGGTGGCCCGATTAGCCCTATTAATCCTCATTTTAAAGTCCAGCCCAAATATCACCTTCACAGCAAATCCTTTCTCTCTCCTACCATATCTTCTATGCTTCTCATTCATTATTATAGCAATATGTGATTTCTAATTTTTTTCTCACTTCCGCAGTGCAAGGAGAGTGCGATGGGCATTTTCACACTGTCTCTTTCTGTACAGCTTTATTTTTTTCAACTTCTCAGTATAATGTCAGGGACACATACTAAGTGCTTAATAAAAGTGGAATGAATGGATATATCGTTTGAATCCCTCTTTGTAAGGCAGACTTTAATATGGTATCACTGGCCTTGAATGAACAGGGCTGTCATTGTCTACATTTACTACATTAAGCAAGTGTGATTTATATCAGACCATCTCTCTTCAGCTACTTGTCTTGATCTGGATTATTACTACTCATCTGGTGAGTTCTGCTCAACTTTCTCCTTTAAAGACCCTTTTATAAAGCAGTTTTTAGCTGGTATTTAGCAACAACAGTAATAAATAACAACTTGTCAAGAGCCAAAAGTCTTTCTTTGGGTTTGTTGAATGGTTTTTCATAGTTTTTTTTTTTTTTTTTCTGTTCTCTTTGAATTGTGTCTGTGTGCGTGGGAGCTTGGGTGGCCCATGCAGTGGTGGCACTTACACAAGTTTGAGAAACCACTGTGACTTTGAAGGGAAAGATGGAAGTAATAATTCTTTTAAAACAATTTGCTTTATATATACTCTCTTAGATGCAATTGTGGCAAAATAAAATTGATGTTTTACAAATATATGTGTTTTGTCTTATAGTCAGTTTAATGAGTTGTATGCGGGCATTCTTGTTTTTATTTTTTTTAATTGCAAAACTATTTTGTTAAAGGTGTAATCGATTGAAATAAATATAATTTTTTAAAATACTTTATTTTTTTATTTTTAGAGAGGGAAAGGGAGGGAGATAGGAAGGGAGAGAAGCATCAATGTGTGGTTGACTCTCACATGCCCCCAACTGGGGACCTGGCTGGCAATCCAGGCATGTGCCCTGACTGGGAATCGAACCTGAGACTCTTTGGTTGTCAGGCCAGCACTCAGTTCACTGAGCCACACCAACCAGGCAGAAATCAATATAATTTTGAAGAATAACTATATTTTAGTATATTCAAAGCTATTAATCTATGGAGTTATTTCTTAACATGGGAATATAGTTAATATTTCCCTTTGGATAAATTTCACTTTAACATATTATTACAAAAATCATTTTGTGTACTTAGGAAAAAATTAGAGTACACGCACATATCAAGTTGAAAATATAAACCTCCAAACCTTCCCATTACCCATAAGTAAATGTGGTAAATGATTTAATATGTATTTTTCTAGACTTTTCTCTGTATTAACTGAGTCATATACAGGATACTATTTTTATATATGTAGTATGTGTCTCTGTATATCTATGTTATGTATAATACTAATTCATTAAAACATAGCTCAATTATATAGAATGTTTTTTAGATGTTTATTTTTTTTGCTTCAAAATTTATTTTAGGAATATTTCTGTTAGTATGTAGAGATTACTTTCTTTTTTTTATCAGTTTTATAGTTTCTTATATACAAGGTCTATAATTTACTTATTCAATCTGTATACTTGGACTTTTGTGTTGTTTTCTGTTTTTTCCTACTTTGTATATAACTAGCTGCGGTAGGCATCATGGTAATACTTATTGGTCCAAGTATTTTGGGGGACTATGTTTGTAAAAGAGAAATTACAAGGGAAATTATGAAATATATGAGGTCTGTCTGGAAAAAAGTCCAGCCATTGTTAATATAATGGGAATGTTTTTTGTGATATCAATGTAACCTGGCAGCCAAGGAGAGTGGACCAGAATGCACGCCCGTGAACAATGACTTCACTGTACTAGTCAATGGGGGTGGTAGACACCTTTGAGTGAGCATGTGTACTGTGTGGCCATTGCATTCAGAATGACTGAGTAGAGTAACGAGTCTGCATCAAATTTTTTATTAAGCTTGAGCATCCCTCCACGAAACTGTTTGAACAAAGCAAAAGGGCACAGCTATGGGCAACGGGTGACTGGCAGCTTTTTCATGATAATGCGCCTGCTCATGCGTCATGTTTTATTGTGAAACAGCAAATCACCCAGGTGACTTAACCCCCCTGCAGCCCACATTTGGTGCCCTGCATCGTCGGACTTTTCCCAAGACTAAAAACACCTTCGAAAAGGAAGAGATTTCAGACCCTTGAATTCAGGAAAGTACGATGGGGCAGCTGATGGTGATTCGGAGAACTGTGAGGTCCCAAGGTGCCTATACTGAGGGGGACTGAGGTGTCATTGTCCTGTGTACAATGTTTCTTGTATCTTTTATCTTCTTCAGTAAATGTCTCTGTTTTTCATATTACATGGCTGGATACCTTCTGACAGACCTCATATAAATGAATATTTTGCCAAAAACACTCTGTAAAATATGGGACCTCTTTTTTATGCATGGTTATTTTAAAACCAAGAAATTTATATTTTAGGTCAGGTACTTTATTGTGAATATAAAATAATGTACATTTATTATAGAAATTTAGAATTATAGAACTGTTAAATAATTTTTAGAAATAGTTTATATTATACCATCTAGAAGCAAGCACTATTGCTGTTTTTTTAATTTAATTTAATTTAATTTAATTTAATTTTTTTACTTTATTGTTATTCAATGACAGTTGTCTGCAAACTCTCCCCTCCCTTCCCCCTCCAATTCCACCTCCCTTCCCTGCCTCCCTCTCCACCCTTGGTTCTGTCCATGTGTCCTCTATAGTGGTTCCCGAAGACCCTTCTCCCCATTGTCCCCTCCCCCATTCCCCCTGGCTATTGTTAGATTGTTCTTAATTTCAATGTCTCTGGTTAAGCTTTGCTTGCTTTTTGCTTTTGTTGATTATGTTCTAGTTAAAGGGGAGATCATATGGTATTTGTCCCTCACTGCCTGGCTTACTTCACTTAGCATAAGGCTCTCCAGTTCCATCCATGCTGTTGCAAAGGGTATAAGCTCCTTTTTCCCTCTTTGCTGTGTAGAATTCCATTGTGTAAACGTACTATAGTTTCTTGATCCACTCATTTGTAGATGGGCACTTAGGTTGTTTCCAGCACTTGGCTATTGTGAATTGTGCTGCTATGAACATTGGAATGCATAGGTTCTTTTGAATTGGTTTTTCAGGATTCTTAGGGTATAATCTCAGTAGTGGAATTGCTGGGTCAAAAGGCAGTTCCATTTTTAGTTTTCTGAGTTAGTTCTGTACTGTTTTCCACAGTGGCTTCACCAGTCTGCATTCCCACCAACAGTGCAGTAGGGTTCCCTTTTCTCCACATCCCCTCCAACAGTTATCTGTTGCTATGTTGATGATGGCCATTCTGACTGGTGTGAGGTGGTATCTCATTGTGGTTTTAGTTTGCATCTCTCTGATGGCTAATGATGTTGAGCATCTTTTCATATGTCTCTGGGCCCTCTGTATGTCCTCTTTTGAGAGGCGTCTGTTCATGTCTTTTGCCCATTTTTTAATAAAATTTCTAGAGGAAAACATCGGTAGGAAAATCTCAGATATTCCACGCAGCAACATCTTCAATGATATGCCCCCTAGAGCTAGGGACATAAAGGAAAGAATAAACAAATGGGACCTTATCAAAATAAAGAGCTTCTGTGGGGCTAAAGAAAACAGTATTAAAATAAAAAGAGAACCAACAGTATGAGAAAATATATTTGCCAATAATACCTCAGACAAGGGTTTGATCTCCAAAATATATAAAGAACTCATACTACTCCACTCCTGGAAGACAAAAAACCCAATTAAAAAATGGACAAAAGACATGAACAGACGCTTCTATTGCTGTTTTGATGCATTCACTTCCAGTCCATATTTTCATATGCATAACTTCTACTATGTTGGTATCTCACAAATTTATATTCTGATTTTCTTACTTTTTCTTATAACATAGGCATTTATACCTGCATCACTAGAGACATTAAAATACCAACATATTGATTACCTAATAGTTTATTATATATCACTAGCATAATTCTTTAAATATATATCTATATTTTATTTTGATATTTAATACCTTCATTTTTGGCAATCGTAAATAATAAGGTAAATAGCTTTCATGTAAAGCTTTTTCTATATTACATGTTATCTCTTAGGGTGTATTAAAAGTTGTAGAAATATTATATCAAATAGTAGTTATGTTATCATGGATTTTGATTCCTCTTCTGAAATTATTTTCCACAAAGATTATACCATTTACAGCCCCTCCTTAGGATGAGAGCATGCCTGCATCAGCATGCTGCCACTGAAGGGTTTTTATGATGTTTGAAGGACTACAATTCATTTCACTTTTTTAAGTCCCAGAGTATTATTTTTTCATTTGCTACAGGCACTTCTTTGTAGTTTCGGCCTACAGTTACAGCTTGGGCTAAGTCTCTGGGGCCTACCAGTTGGCCAGAATTATTAAACAGTTCATGACTATTTACTTATTGTATAGCTTTGCCTGAATTTTGGGGGTTACCAATGGTAAACTATTGAATTATATACATAATTAATAGTGGTGATGAAAACCTAGGCTTTCTCCAGATAAATGTCATATAGATAAATTTCTTTCTAATGCTTATATTTCTGGATTACCCATGAGAAGACTCTGTCTTTTGTGTCCATTTCTCACACACCCCATGTACGTCTCATGGGAAAAGGGGGTCAGTGTCTTCTTAGGTTGCCGTTTCCTCTCTCATATTTTCCTTTTCTCGTGTTTATGGCAGACTGTATTCTTTTGAGACTTTTGTCACTGTTCACTCCTGACATGCCTGATCTCATCATTTTCTCATTGGGGTCAGTCTTATAGCTTTTCACTAAACCCTTATCTTTATTTTCAGTCCCTTCAGACGGCCATGGTTTTAACACATCTTAATGTTTAGGGCCAAACCATCTCATTACTTTCCCCATCTGACACGATTATCCGAAATCTTAATGATTACCAGATATTTATGCTTTCAAAACCACAAAAATCATACCTACTTTTCTGACTACAGTCTCTTATTCTTCCAACTTACTTTTTCAGATACTGTCTTAGCATCAATGCCACTAATGCGTCGATTTTCTTCCTTATCCATGTTAGACCCTGGGGTCTTCATTTTTGCAAATACTCTCTCCAAACCTTGCTCCTTCTCCCTGTCCCATCACACCAGCCTGGCAAGGTGCCTCAGCCTGCGTCCCAAGTGATATGTTGGAGGGACCCTGGCCAGGTGCGTCTCCAGTCCTTGCTTTGGTGGACTCAGTATTTCATGGATTCGATTTCATGGACTCAAAATTTCATGGATTCAATATAATCACCTCCACAAATTACTTCACTAATCCAGGCTACATCAATTGCAGTGTTGACGAAATCATTATTTTCTATAATATAATAGGCCCTAGACCCAGATGTTACATGAATAAAAAGAGTTCCACAGTCAACTGATTTTGACAAACACAGTATATTATTCCCACTACAAATTTACAGTCATAACATCATCTTAAAGGCTCTAAGAATTCCTACAGGGAGGAAAAAACAATGCACATTATTTAACCTAGCTTTTCCCAACCTATTTGATTAGCGATCTTCACACAATTAATTCATATCTGCAAACCTTGGGTTTAGTTAAATGCGATTTGAGAAATGCTAGGCTATATTATCCTTGGCATTATTTATTTTTGATCTTTAGTTTCATGTTTCTCTAATTCGCTTTTTTGTGCTTGTTCAGTCACTAAGAATATCTAGGATAGATACACTTTAGCGTCTTCACAATTCAGTAAGGCAGATTTATGCTACATATCACCCAGAAATAAAATAGTGCGTTGACAGTGGCCCTTCTTTAAGAAGCATTCTTCTGAGGTCAGCACTATTTTATGTGCTCTATCAGTGGAAGAAAAGAACAGTGTGTGTGATTTATTAACTACAGCGTGGCAAGTAATCTCTTATTCCACTGTTATCACTCACTGAAAGTGAAGGTTTCTTTAATACCTTATTTCAAAGTCACTTAAATGAAAAGGTGGATAACTTTTGGAGGGAGGGTGGGGTGGGAAATGTGTAGATATAATAGTTGCCAATACTTACTTTGCATAATTTAGTGATTCTGATAGGTTGCTTGAGTACATACAAGTTAAACAGACACAAGCAAGTAGAGGATTGTAAAGTTCAAAGGAAATGCAAACTTGATTAACAAAAGTCACTGTCAGAGACTAATTGTAATTCTGTACCATATGAATCCTTGAATAATGTCCCCTAAAAGGTCAGCCAAAGTCCTGCTTCTATCTACTGTTCCCTTGAAGAGAATTTTCAAATTCCAGTATTTCCTGGCATCATAGAAGTCAAGAGAGCTATAAGGCATGTTTTTTCTTTCTTTCACAAGTTAAAGCAACATGAGAGTGGTGAGAATAGTAGTTGAACCTAATAAAGTGATTTAGCTTTTAATTAAATTGACTAAGTGTATCACATGAGAATCAGAGGTCCATAAATTGTATGCATTCCCCGTTCACTTTCTTTGCTTGTTTTGTTGTCTTCAATTTATATTTCGAGACAATATTTCCAAATTTGAATTTTTTCTATATCGCTAGCATGTTATTCATGCCAATGCTATTAGTTATGCATTTTAAAATAATTATGTTGGTTTTATTTTAAATACGGGGTATAATTTCCCAAGAGCATAGCAGAAATAATGAATTAGTACTTAGAAATTTTTTTTTCTAGCTCTAATGATTAAATGATTGCTTCAATAGTGTAATTTTTCAACTCTACATAATTAATGACTCTGAATAAGCAATTAAATTATGTTTAATTTTGATAACTGTTATGATTAAATAATTACATATTTTGTTATTTCTAAAAATTAATTATTTTATTGGCTACGATGTTGATCGAGTTCTCACTCACTTAATTTATTGATTTTTGTTTTATAGGAAACATTTTCTCAGTCAAACAAAACGCCCATGGTAAAATCTTACGTTTATTGCACAGAAAAGAATAAACATTGGGTCTTCTTCAAGGCCAGTTACACATATAACTAACTGATGCAAGAACTGTCCCTAGAGGGCAGTCATTAGTGATACTTTCCGAAAGCATGCTTTCTGTGGCATACTGCACTTTTCTGTCTCTTCTGTCCTCTTATAAAATGTTCAACATTCCATGAATGCCTTGAAGAAAGTTATCAAAAGAAATTTCTCCATATTTACAGAGTGCACTTATTTGGTAGCAAAGTATTACATTTCAGAATAAATTCCCAAGTTTGTCTGTGCAGGGTGTACAATTTCATGAGCTGAAGAAGAGGTTTATGGTATCTTATTTACTTTCACTGGAGAAACCATCTAAGGAATTACTGGGTTGGGATGGAGTAGCTTAGGAGCTGCTCAGTGTGGATAAGACTGAGGGCTTTTTAAGCATTTGTTAAACCCGATTGAGGGCTCGCTACCTGCTAGGCTCAGCTGCTCCTGTGCCCTCCAGGAACGAGACTAGCAGAATAGATATATACAAAGTAGTACGGTTCAATAGCATAGGTGATCTGTCAGAGCAGAGTGGTTTTATAGGAACACATTAAGTCATTTCAGCCATGGGCACGACTTTGGAAGTTTGGAAGATGAGGTTCCATTTACCTTACCACAATTTCATGCTGTGGTAAGGTGGTGTCATTAAAGACAATTAATGTTATACAGAATCAGGCAGTTATATTTATATCAAACAGAAAGAAACACAAAAAATAGCCCCTAACTATGAAAAATTAGGGTGGCAAAGATGTTCTAGACCATATTATATAAAGAAATACTGAAAAACTGTTTAGCCTATCAGGGGTGTCCAACCTGCAACCTGCAGGCCACGTGTAGCCCAGGATGGCTATGAATGTGACCCAACACAAAATTGTAAATTTACTTAAAACCTTTTTTTTTTTTTTTTTTTTTTTTGCTCATCAGTTTTCATTAGTGTTTGTGTATTTAACGTGGGGCCCAAGACAAACTCTTCTTCCATTGTGGCCCAGAGACGCCAAAAGGTTGGACACCCCTGGGTGGTATGACAGCTCTGTGGCTGTTTGCAGATGCCACAGTCCATGCTCTTACTATTCTGTGTCCTCCTATAAATTTTCCGTGTGTGAGAGTTAATGCCGCTTTCAGAGCATCCTAAGTCACCTAAGGTGAGTGTATTATTAGGAGACTTAAGCATCTCCATTGCTATGCAAAAATTTTCAATATTGGTAATGAAGACAATTGTTTTAACCTCTTTGTGTGCTTTTCATTATACCCAAATAAAAATTTCCAGCTTCAGGAAGAAAAAAAAGGAAGTATTGTCTTTATTCTTTTTTCTGCTACCCGTAGGAAGGTATATTAAACTTGATTCCTCCTGGTGACTAAGTCACTTCCTACAGCTATAGGAAGGTACATTAGCTCTTTAAGGCCAGCAGGTATCATTTAATGGATTATTAAAATAATAGAGCCCATCGTGTTATTAATATACCATTCTGGTTTTCAGTATATAACTCATAATTACTTCGAATGGTGTTTTGAACTATAGTCCTACAGTATGATGTGTGAATTCACCTAAAGGAAGAAAGCCAATGCAATGTCTGCCTAGATTAAACCCCCTGATTCACAATTTAAAGTCTCAGAGAAAGTATCGATAATAGCTTCATTCAAATGAAAGGACCTATCATGTTGATTTCTTTTTTTATTAAGTTAAGTACTAGAAAATCTTGCATATTCTTTGAGAAAAAACATTGAAGTTCTGGGTTCAAAACCAGAGTCAAAAGAGAAGGATTTGCAAGTTTGATACATCATATCTTTTTTCATTAATGTATTTTATATGCGTTTTATATATGCAGAATGTACATTCATTCCATTTAAAACACCAGATCGAGATACTTCTTGAACTATTACTAGCAAATTTATATCTTCATTCTTTTTGTATCTTTCTAACAGACTATATTAGTATCTTTTTTCCTCATTTCTTTAAACAGACTCTGTTGGTGAATTATTCTTCCCCTAATGAATTATTTCTTGTTTATGATTTATTAAAAGCAGGCAAGCTGATTGGTTAATGTTTCCTCATTATCTGAAACCACATGAGAATAGTCTTAATTTTATCACTTTTTATATACATAATAAAAACAAATATTATTGAAAATATGGAAAACCTGGATTGTCAATAAGAAACTAAATCAAATTAAACCCCCAAACCCAGAGACACTTTTATTTCTATATGTACAAATGAATGTTTGTACAAAGTGATCACATTATGATTGTTTTCCTATGTAAGTGATTCTTCATTTTGAATGTATTTATGCCATAATTTGAAATTGCTGTGAGGGTAATTTAAAAATATGTATGAAGACATTTGTGAATTTTCTTCTTTTTTATTTAAAAGAATCACAGCTTGCTTTTTTTAACGTTCTCTAGTTATTCTTCTCTGGGTACTTCAATGAGATCGTGCAATAAATAGTCTTTATTATTGCAAAGCAGAGTTGTGAGAAAAGAAACATGGTGTATTCAAATGATATCCTAGTAGTGTTGCCAGAATAAATGTACGTTCTTAAAATACATTAACAAAACTTATATTCCTTGGAATGTGGAAGCATAATTCTCAAATTAAACTTTTACAAGACAGAATTAAGGTTATTTAATGGGTGCAAATAAATTTCTGTAATACAGAAAGCTTAAATGTGCGAAAGGGACTAGTCAAAGTTGTAAAATATGGTAGATATAATAATGAATTTAAAAACCTTAGTAAATCATGACTCTGCCATTTTATTTGACATTGTTTCATAAACTGGAAGACCTGGCAATCTGATAAATCTGTCTCTTAATATTCAGTTTTTAATTTTTTAATAGATTTTTCCTTTGTCTCTATTACAGTAGTTAGCCTAATCTGTCTTAAGGAATGTGGAAATCTGCAGTCTTGGAAAATTAATAATACAAATGTAAGTAAAAAATTGTGGACTTAGAAAGTAGAACCTACTTCAGCCAAATTTTTGGTATAATTTCAGAAGAAAACTGAAGTGAAAGTTTTGGAGGGTAGTTACTTAAGATATATACATTTAACTTAACTGCTTTAAAATAATTATATTTTTTCTATAAGAACTGATTATGATTGAGTCATAAGTAAAGTTTTTATGTTATCACTAGTTATCATCTGCAAAATGGCAGCACCATTTTACAAAATAACAAACCATTTTGAATCTTATGAAGTAATGAACATTGATAATATACAGGCTCTTATTTTGGCATTTAAAGATACCTTCCATGAATATGTGGAAGTTTTTCCTCCACAATTTTTAACATTTACAAGGTGTTCACTAAATAGCAGAAAACAATAGCAATTTAAATACTTAACTACTTGGTTTTTGTTTTACTGTGAGTGGAAATATAATAAATAAAACAAAGTATATTTTCTGTTACAGAAAATATAACACATCATTAATAACACATGGTTATTTTGACCATAAATTTCTGCTTCCTAAATGTCATACCAGAATTCTCTATAGTATATCTTTAAGGCTCAGCACACTATGAAACAGTGTCCCTTTATAAACTGCGATCAGTTCCTAACTTCTAGCTGCATCACACACAAGGCTGCAACTGTTTACGTATTTCACTTAATCCTCGCATATGTTGGTTGTAGTGAGGATTAAGTGAAATAAAAAATTAACAAATACCAGTATCTTTATAAACTAAGAACTGAAAAGAAAATACAAGACATCATTATTTTCCATTCAGTTGTGGGGTCAGTTTGGCTTTGTTCTCTGTAATATGTATCCATGACTTTTAAAGTTGTTTCTTACCCATAGTTAGTATTTGTTAAATGAATCAGTAAATGAATGACTGATTGTTTTATGGGTGGTGTTTTCACACTAAACCTTGCTCCTGTTCATCTTTGAGTTATTCATTAAAAGCATAAACATGCAGTACAACTTACATTTATCCTACACATTTATTGAATAGCCACTCAGAACCAGGGCTCACTCCTGTGTTGTCAGTATGTTAGAATATATTTTGTTGTTTTTATACTTTATTAGTTTCACAGATACATTGAGCACCTATTATGTATAGGCCAGTGTTGTAGAAAATGTTTCACAAGGGGATCAGATTAGAGAAGGGAGAATGGGTAGACACAATGCTGATGTCAATCAGAGAAAGTAATCTTGGGTTCTGACGTCCATGGAGCATGACCTGTACGTGAAAGATTTTCAGTTCAGTACCATGGCCACTGCGGTCCTTTTGGCTTTTCCGCTCTACAATGAAGAGTAAGTATCAAGTACAGAGTGTAATTTTTATGAAATGGTATGCCTCTTCTAAAATATTCTAATGGTGTATGTTCTTTTTGCCTAGGCAAATGGAGACCTTTGTAGGTCTTTATACTTCTGAAACTGCCTTTTCAGAAGTATAAAATTAAGAGCAGTGACACAGTACTCTTTCTGTTATTCCTAATTGCCACTGTAGTACATTCAGGCACCTCATGATTTAGATAAGTTATGAATTGAAGATATTAATGCCCACTAGTTCCCAGACTTGCAGCTTACCATGTCTTGAACGCAGAGGCACCGCTTCCATCTACTTGTCTGGCCCTGGTTCAGAAATCCTGGGAAAGGAATCTTTAGTCTACATTAGAGACATAGGCTGTCGCATTTCCCTGACAGGGTGTGCAGGCGGAGTGGTCCAAGGGGTCTGAGTCATCATTTTTTGTGTGCTGTTTTGAATAAGTAAATATATAAGTTTATATTTATATGTGTATTTATATATAGTTGAACCTTAAACAGTGGGAGGATTAGGGTGTTGACTCCCTCACGGTTAAATAGTTGTGTATAACGTTTGACTTGTTGAAATCTTAACTACATTGCGCCTTTCACATCCAAGGATTCAACCAACCATGGGTCGAAAACAGTCTTTTTGATATGTGGTTGAGAATTCATGGCTGGAAATGTGAAAATACAGTTTTCTACCCGTGGTTTATTGAATCCATGAGTATGAAACCCACAGATAGGAAGGGCCCACTGTATTTATTGAACAAAATCCACTTATAACTTGGACCAGTGCACTTCAAAACTATGTTGTTCAACCGCATGCATATGTTCATATGCATGTGCGTATTTATGTATGTGTGTATATGCGATGTGTGTGTGCCACATACACTTACCTATAAACACATTACATTGGGCAGGTTTATACAGTTTCTATTATTTTTAAAATTTTAAAATTTATTTTTAGAGATGGGGGAGGGAGAAAAAGAGGGAGAGAAACATCCCTGTGTGGTTGCCTCTCACACGCCCCCCTTTGGGAACCTGGCCTGCAACCCAGGCATGTGCCCTGACTGGGAATGAAACCAGCGACCCCCTGGTTCACAGGTCGGCACTCAGTCTACTGAGCCACACCAGCCAGGGCACAGTTTCTATTTTTAATGCATTTTATTTTATGTTATGTGTGTTTCCATGGAAAACATGGTAAAGAAATGCCATTTAGCTATTTAGATATTTGTAGAGATGAATAAAAACATCATGTAAAATGACCAATATTAATTCTCACTTTCATCCCAAGGGGATGTCTTAATAGGTAGCTTTATCTTTTAAAAACATTTTCATATAAATGTCTATATATGTTTGCCTATGCATTTTCTAAACAATTATATATACTTTTCTAAGTTAATCACTTACCACTTTGGGACAAAAGCAAAACAACTAATTTTGTTTTCTCATATATCATTTTAATTTTTATACTTACGTTTTTTATATCAAATTTCCTAAAGGATAATTGGCAAAGGAGGAATTTAATATGAGACATTAGCGCATGTAATTTGGGTTGCAAAATTTAGTACAGGTAAAACTGTCAAATGCTGTAAGACTGATTTGAGAAGTTGTGGGGGTTTTTTGCAGGTGTATTGAAAAGAATAAAAACTTGTAAAAATGAAAATTAATTTATAATTAGAGCAACAAAGAAGCTTGAACAAAATATTGTATGGTCCAAAAATTCTAATCGGTGGCTTTGGCATATTAGTAAACTAGTTGAAACATAGGAAGTGGAAAGAGTAAAGGATAGGATGAGGTAAAATCTTGACTAGAGAGAAAGCAGGTTGTACAAGGCTCCTTCCCATCATACTTCCCAACATAAATCCATTGGAAATTAAGAAGAATGTTAAATGAAACTATAGCGAAAGACTAATTAATTGGTTAATGGTGTTCGAAGATTCCTTTAGTGAGAAAGGAAGAGGCCGATGCCTTAGAATAGCCTTCTGTTTGTGACTCTAATTTTGTGCTCAATAAATATTTGTTGGTGCAGTGACTAGAATGCTGGAGACTTCCTGTATGTCTTGTGGTTCTCTGATACATAAAAGTAACAGATATGTCACCCTAACCTCAGAGAAAGCAGTATTTGTTTTCATCTTTTATTTACTTTGCACTAAAGAATTGATTTCTGGAAACATACACAAAACCTGGATAACCTCACACCTGTTAGAATGGCTATTATCAAAACAGACAAGAAGTAACAAATGTTGGTGAGGACGTCAAGTCAAGGAAGCCCTTGTGCAATTCTGGTGGGAATGTTAATTGGTGCAGTGGCTATGGAAAACAGTATGGAGGTTCCTCAAAAATTTAGAAATAAAGAAAGTCCCAGATGTACAACGGATAGACCTATGATTTTTCGACTTTACAGTGGTGTGAAACAATAAACGTTCAGTAGAAACCATACTTTG
Organism: Micronycteris hirsuta; assembly: GCA_004026765.1. Taxonomy (NCBI): domain Eukaryota; kingdom Metazoa; phylum Chordata; class Mammalia; order Chiroptera; family Phyllostomidae; genus Micronycteris; species Micronycteris hirsuta. The sequence continues at coordinate 127,439 of PVJI01000234.1, read as the reverse complement.
AGTATGGTCTTTCCCTGGGCTAGCAATGTGCAGAAAAGATGCAGTGAGTTGATTTTGTCTAAGTTGGCTAATGCAAGGGTCCTCAGTACATTTAAGGTGGGCTATGGGAGCTATACTACTTTGGTAGGGTAGGTGCATTAATGCATTTTTGACTCAAAAAAGTTTTTTAAGTAATTAAGGTTACAAGTATGGTTTCCTCTTTCTGATACCACAAACGGATTTAATAGTGTCACTTTTTTTAGGTAGAAGCTATACCCTGCCATGCTTTGTATTTGTCTCTGTTCTTTTTTCCCCAGAATCATTTAGTATATAAATAATAACTATAGTATCACATAGTTATTGGTTGTCTACTATGTACTGTGGGGTCTAAGCGATTGACTCGTGTTAACTCTTCATCCTCACAACAAACCTATGATACGGTAGTGATGCATTCTTTTTTCATAGGGGATTAAACTGAGGAATTAAGTGGCTTGTCTTAGTAATTGGAGGGTCAGGAATGGGATCCTAGGACATGCAGCTACATTAGCATTAGTCATGCTATTACCTCTAAACTGTGCTGCTTTTGTAAAATAGTTTGCTCCAAATAGCTAGAAGTTCTTAAGTAAATTACATGCAATATAAAATGGACTTTCAAAAACAAAATCGTTTAAGAAAACATTATGTTAAGGGTGATGCAAGTAATCATGGGAATGAAGGAAGGGTTAACTTGAGAAGAAATTTTAGTGACTAAGGTTGTTTATTTGGCAAATGGAGCAAGAAGGCTTATATACCCAGACAGAATAAGACTTTTTTTCCCTTTTCTGATGCTGTAGTGACCCAAATAGAAACCGACTTTGGACTCTGACTCAATAAGCTATTGTAACATATATAAAAATTTCAAAATTATTAATCAGGAATATGAATGATCTGCTTATTACCTCTGGGTTCAGAGAGGCCAGGACAGTGGGTTCTGAAGAAATTAGCATGATTTATTAGTAGTTCCAAGTTGTGTTCATTTCAATTTATCAGCATGACCTTCCTAAGGCTCTTTAAAAGCCTCTAGCATTCACCTTGAGTTTCTGTTCTGCCTTGGTTTGAGCACTGGGATAGTTTTATGGCCTCTTTTCCCTTCTCGGTTTGTACTTGTTGGAGGGAGTAGTCTCTGGTTTCAACTTTTGCTACATTCACAGTCTGAATTGATCAGAATATTTAAGGTCAATGGACCAGAATAATTTGTCTGTGGCCCTTTATTGCAGTTCTTAGAAGTCAAAAATATAAAGACTAGATTCATTTTATGAAAATAGGAATGTAGAGACCTTTTCTAATACTGAAGCTTTAACTGCGTAATGAGTAATAGTAAATGAGGCACAACTAAGGTTCAATATTCTCATCTTAAAATTTGATAAAATGAAATCTAATCTGTTTACTGCTCAGAAATGTAGTAAGGGTCAAGTAAAATAAGATATTTTCATAAGCTATAAACAGGTCCCACATCTGAGTTCATTATATTATTGTAATTGATTTTTGTTGATATTCTTGCATTTACACTACGACTATTCTAAAAAGATTCCTCTCAGAGACAGGTATTTTACTCTTGGAATAATCTATAACCCATCTGTTTTGATAATTTCTCAATCCTTAAATAATAATAATGTATTATTCACTGCAGAAATTGAGTTGGCTCCTATTATGTATAAACACACTGATTGTACCTGGTTTAGAAGCATTTTTTAAGTTCTTAGGAGAAATTATATATCAAAATATGGAAACCCGATTTAACTAATTTTTCTGCAATTGGTGATTTGAAAATTTAATTGGGCATCTTTAATCTGTGTAGGGTATATTACTTTGTCACCATGTCTATTTTGACAAAATGTGTGTTTTTATATGTAGTATTTAGTTGCTGACCATTTCACCTCTCAGCACAGCTATGCTCTCCTTCCTTTGGGAGTTATGTATCTAGCAGCAACGGAAGAAATGGCAGTTTTCATTAAATGGTGGTTAAGTGAATGAAGAATAAATTTATGTTTCAAGGATAGTCTTGGCTTCAGAAATAATATTCATTGTAATAGTCAAGTTATTTTTATTTTTATTATTGAGGTATAACATGTCTGTTTAATAGTTCTTATTGTATTTTTTTCTGTTATCATTTATCCCCTTATACCCTCTTCCACCTCCACCCAACCCCTTCTCCCACCCTGCCGTCAACACGCTGCTGTCCCCGTCCATGAGTTGTTTTTCCTTTTAGCTCCATCACTCCACCCCCTCAACCTCCTGACCACCAGCCTGCTTGCCATGAGTCTGCCTCTGTTTTGCTTGTTAGTTCAGTGTGTTCATTAGGGCCCGCGTGTGAGTGAGATCATATGGTACTTGTCTTTCTCTGACTGGCTTATTTCACTTAGCATCATGTTCTCCAGGTCCATCTATGTTGTCTCAAGGGGTAACATTTTTATCTTATTTACAGCCTTTTGAAGTATAATCCTGATTATATTAGTTAAGGTGGTATTAATTTGGTTGTTTTTATTAATTTAAAACTTAGTGATGATAACAACTTAATAATTTATTATTAGACCTCATAAAAATAAATATGTAGATGCTATTTCCACATGAAAACTTTGACACTAGATCCTTATATGCGGAATGTGATAGAGGAGATTATACAAATTTGACCACAGTTTTGCTTTATCTGTGATAAATTCCTCCCCCCACCAAAAGTGAAAGAACATAAAAGGTTTTGCCACAGCTTAACTACAGATTGCTAACCTACAAGTATTCTCATTGGTAAGGTTATAGATTTCTGCATTCCTAAACAATGATGTTGAAAAAGAATACTTTTAAGCTTCAAGAAATAAATTCAGTAGAATCCTGAAGAACACTTGGGGCAAGTCAGATGCACTATCTTTGATATATCATTGGTGAAGCGGAACATTGTTTCTCTTAATGCAGTAAAAATGACTCTACACATTAAGACAAAAATTCAATATTATTTTTCCTCAAAGAGGAAAAAATCAGTTATGTAACTAATGACCATACACAATAGCTTTTGTTCATTTCCATAATGCTAATCCTAGTTTTTATTTTATTTTTGTAAGCACTTTTAATACTCTAGTGAAGCAAACACAGTTCATTCCATGGAACATTTGACAAGGTCATTGCATTAAATAGCTTCTTCAGGTTTTGCTTAATTTTCTTTGCTTGGTCTCATTTTAAATTAAAAACAAACATTAAAATTTTCCTTGCTATTTCTTTTCATAAACGAAATTGCTTGCAAATGCATTTTATCATTTATCAATAGGCAGGAAAAGACAAGTATAAAAAGATAGCCAATTAAAACACCATTACTGCAAAGTCCTGCCCTGAATTGGCTGTTTTTTTCCTGTTTGACACCCTGGGCACACTTGCAGGCTGCGTGTCAGCTTAAGCATTGGCTTTCGGAAATTTGCAGATACAATTCACTGACAGGATATGTTGCTTTATATTTTTTAAAAATAAAATGATCACCTTATTTGTGCAAAAAGGATTGACTTAGTAAATTATAGTGGCATTAATTTTAAATCCCATCATTACAAATACAGTTCATTATTCACTGGCTTTAAAGAATTTTAAAGTTTATTTTATTGTGTCGATTTGGGGAAAGTTATGACCCATAGTTGTATTTCTTTTAAATTATATTTAAAAAGAAATTTTAAACGTGTGTTTTAATCTTCACCCAAGGATATGCTTTTTGATTTTAGAGAGAGAGTAAGGGTGAAAGAGAGAGAGAGAGAAACATTGATGTGACACAGAAGCATTGATCCATTGCCTCCCATAAGCACCCCAACCTGGAAATCAAGCCCGCAACCTAGGTATGTGCCTTGACTAGGGATTAAACCAACGGCATTTGGTGCACAGGATATCTCTCCAACCAACTGAGCCATCTAGCCAGGGCTTCATAACTTTCTTTGATCAAATAGTTATATGTTCTGATTTTATAATTAGAATGTACTAAAATAATTGCTTATTAAAGTTACTCTATATTTCAGATTGTATATGACGTTAAGTAAAATAGCATGGAATAATAAAAATTTAAGGGCATGGATGTCAGTACATGTAATCAGAACTAAATAATGCAGTAAAATTTTTTGTCATATTGCATGATAATAGTAGAGCAAGTTGACCTTTTTATCATATTAATCATGTCTATTAAGGAAAAAATACAGAAAACAAGAAATTAAGAACTTTTCACTTAGAAAGTCACCAAATTTTAATGATATTTTATATATTTTATCTTACTTTGTAGATTTTTTCATTTAAAAAATATTTTATTTATTTATTTTTAGAGGGGGAGGGAGGGAAAAAGAGAGAGAGAAACATCAATCTGTGGTTGCCTCTCATGCACCCCCTGCTGGGGACCTGACCCACAACCCAGGCATGTGCCCTGACTAGAAATTGAACCAGTGACCCTTTGGTTCATAGGCTGGTGCTCAATCTACTGAGCCATACCAGCGAGGGCCATTTTTGTAGTTTTTTAAAAAACAATTATAATATTACATATATCTACCTTGATTTTCTGATTTCTTTTGTTCACATTGTATCAGAAGTATTTTGAAGTCAATTTTACACATTGGGGATGGTTTTATTTAGGCATCAAAAACCACATTTTCTGTATCAATTTCTGTACCAACTGGTGAGCCTCTTGATTAAAATATACAGCTATGACTATTTTAAGATACTGCATGAAGATTGTTTAAAACCAATAAATGCTTTGATCTGTTTGGAAAAAAGCAAAAATCGATAAACAATCTAAGGAGCTGATATTTAATATATACTAAAATATATATTGATACATTTTATAATATATTATATAATTATATATAATATATGTATTAAACATATTAAATGTAAATGTATATGTTAACATGTATATACAGCAGTTCACTCACATATGATATGTGAAGGAAACTACAGGATTGCAGAGAGGTTAAGGTACAGACCTCAGAATCAGATTGATTACTTATGGGCCATTTGATTAGGTGCTGTATTCTCATAGAGACTCATGCATAGTTAGGGTGGTAAGAGGTACTAATAGAATATTTTTCTCCTTTTATCCTCTTTTAAACCCATTACTATCAGGTTAAAATCCTGAGCATCCTACCCAAACTGTTCTTTTCGATGATCATGTTATGAATTCAAGAGATAAAGTCTCAGTTTTCCCATCTTGCTTGATCTTTCAATGGCCTTTGATATAGTTTGTCTCTCCTTAAAACACTTTTTTCATTTATCTTCAAGGTCACCCTACTTTCCTAGTTTTCTATGTATTTTTCTGGCATATTCCTTAGTTTTCTTCATGAGTTTCTGTTCATCTTCTACAATCTATAAATCTTGGAGATTTTCAGAGCTCAGTTTTTGTTTCTTTACCCTTTTCGGCCTGTATTCAGTTCCTTGGTGATCTCTTCCAGCATAGTATTAAATATTATATAAATGATGGTTATTCCCACATTTTATCTCTAGCCCAAATATTTACACCAGCTGTAGGCTCACATGTCCACTAGGTTTTGTACATATTTTCTTAAACAGATCCTCTAGGTTTTGCAATAGATACCTCCAATTTAATGTGTTCAAAACTAAACTTCTATTGTTCTTTCTCTCCACACACCTAAAATGACTTTTCTGAAGCCTGTCTCAAAAATGTCAACTCCTTTCTTTCAGTCGCAAATGTAAGAAACCCAGGCTTCTCTTTCTCACACACCTCATATACAGTTCTCAGGCAAATCCTCTTGGCTTTACCCTATGTACACTGAGAATTCCACCGCTCAGTACTGCTTGCGCTGCCACCACCTTACAACTAAACCACTGTTCTCACCTGGATTATTGTCAAACCCTTCTACCTGGGCCCCTATAATCTGTCCTCAACACAACAGTCCAAGTCATCATTTTACAGGATGTCATGTAATTTTACTTTGCTCAAAAATTTCCAGTAGATTTCTGTCTCATGGAATACATGATGAGATATGAATAATAGGCAACAAAGTGTACCAGAATTAGGATTTAGCCCCTTGTTAGCTCTCTGATCCCTCCTACCGTCCTTTTCCTCTGTTACTCTGCTACAGCCCTTTAGCTTCCTTGCTGCTATTTAAACTTCCTTTTCACCTCTTGCCTGAGGGCCTCGGCCTGGAATGTTCTTGGCTATAGATACCCACACAGCTTGCTACCTCTGTTCCTTCAGGTTTTTCCTCCAATGTCACCTTCTCAATAAAAGATTCTTTTGTTATACTCTCTAAAATCTTAAAATCCTTACACACTTCTGTTATCATGCACACTGTGAAATATACTATATATTTTATGTAGCATCTGTTGCTATCTAAGTTCCTTGAAGCTTAGGAATATTTTTTTCCCTTCATTGTTTTATTCCTAGAATCTTGGGGCAGAAAACTTAGCACATAGAAGAAACTCAATACATTTGTTGAATTAATCAAATTTGATTGAATGAGTGACTATAAATTATTTAGTGCATACTCAGTTCATAATTTGGACTACTATCATGTTAATGTTTTAATTAATGCAGAATGTATATAGTACTGAATAGTCTTTATATTCAGTATTAGTTTTCCATATTGATTATATTTCTATGGGAGAAGTAGCTTGTAAATTACTTACCTGGTACCCTCCTATCAGTGGAGAGAGGCATAGAAATGAGGATATTTTTTCCTTTCATTTAATAACATGTATGAGATGTAGGATTCCACGGAGATTCCTCCCTGAGAGGGTTGTCAAAGGAAATAGTCTAGGCTTGAGGAGCACTTGGGAGCTAGATAGTTCCATGTTGTAGTTTGGAAGATTATAAATATTTCTAAGATAACTCTGAATACAGTTTATAATATTCAATCCAATGTAAAATGAGCTATTTATTACTGTAAACATGATGAAAATCATTAGAAATGATATATGTGAAACTCCTGAAGAGATTATTCTGCCTGATGAGAGAAATGGCAGTCTGTAAGTACATGACAGAGGGCATTGACCAAATAGTTTCTGCATTTACCAAACATGGAACAAAAGAAATTAAGAAATAGTCCTTGGTCCAAACTGGAAAAATTTCCTAAAGTCAAGAGTTTTTAAATATGAAGATATGTTATTTATAAAATTATGTTTGCATGGTACTTTTTTAAATGCTCCTTCCTGGAATGAATCTATAAACTAAGAGGAATTTGGATTTTAGATCAGTAAAAATAACTGCTGGATGCAACATATTTCATTGGGACTTTCCTATCATACAGTAACAAATAACAAAGCGTAAAATCCTTTAGACATTTTATGAGCATCTTTTTTGTAGCACGATAAGTAGAGATATGACATTTTTGAGTATATGGTTTCTAACGTGAAGGGATTAAGCAAAAAAAAAAATCACCTTGTAGACACACAACAGTGTGGTGATTACTAGAGGGAATGGGGGATGGGGGGAGGTGCGAGAGGGCGAAGAGGGGATAAATGGAGATGGAAGGAGACCACTTGGGGTGGTGAACTCACAATACAATATACACAAGATGTGTTATAGAATTGTACCCAGGAAACCTATATCATTTTATTAAACAGTGTCACCACAGTAAATTCAATAAGTAAATAAAAATTAAAACTGAAACACCAAAAAAATTACTCTTCTTCTAGAAGATGAAAATGAGTAATAAGAATAATATCAGCTAAATGTATGGGCTTTAATTGATTAATGTTTTGGTGAGCACATGCTTATGTTTTTTTTTTTTTTTTTTTTTTTTAGAGAGAGAGGGGAAGGGAGGGAGAAAGAGAGGGAGAGAAACAGCAATGTATGGTTGCCTCTCACATGGCCCTCACGGGGACCTGGCCCGCAACCCAGGCATGTGCCCTGACTGGGAATCGAACCGGGACTGCTTGGTTCCCAGCCTGCTCTCAGTCCACTGAGCTACACCAGCCAGGGTTATGTTTTCTCATTTAGTCCTTCAAACAGTGCTCCAAGGTAGACCTTATTTTTATTTTCATATCACCAATTAAGAAACTAAGGCTAGAAGGTACTGCAACCCACCAAAGGCCGTGAATCCAAAACATAGCCGATCCAGATATAAGCCTAATGCGCCCAAACCAGCTCCGTTCTTTCCAATAAGGAACGGAATGCTATGTGCAGTGCATGATATGGGAGCAGGGCTACTTGGTGTGAGTCCTTTACCAGCCCTGGGACTTCCTATGTGTTTGGCCTTCATTTCTTATATTTATAAAGTGGGGAAAGTGATATTACCTGTATCATTTGTGAGGTGACTCATATCTGGAAACAGTGCCTAGCACAGAGGGAATGCTCCGTACGGGCCAGGGAAGAATAGCTGCGTGTTCTGACGAGACATGGAGAAGCATTGTTTTGCCTGATTATGTGAGTGCCAAAAGCTTTATTGAAATATCTGCTTTTGATTTTTGCCTTGAAATATAAATAGCATTAAACCAGTCAAAGAAAGGAGAGAGCAAAAATGAAGTGGTTAAGAACATGGGCTATGGGGTTAAATGGGCTTGATTTCTTGTCCAGGCCCTACCAATTACTGATAAATTTCTAGCTTTCCACCGCTACGTCTTAAAATCAGGACAGTGAAGATCGCTACTCTCATAATGTGAAGAGCGAGTGAGTGCCTGTATGCAAAAGGGCTTACAACAGGGCCTCACAGATAGTAAGTTAGCTATTTTTATCATAAATTTACCTGTATTTTTAGGACAGATACTCTGGAAGTAATAAATTATATGAATTGGCAGAAAAAGAATATGAGATATTGAAAACTATGATAGACTTTTGTAAATGAAAATGAGCAAAATATGTTATACATGTTACTAAGAATACTACAGTTCAGTGTTATTTTTAGAAATAAGTATACATTGTGAAACATATATTTAATCATAAAATTGGAGAACATATCCAAAACAATTAATAGAATTATGAAATTAACTATGTGTGAACTGAAATAGAGAGGAAGGGTAATTTCTTTTATGATACAAATGTATATTGAGCATACTATTTTTAATGTGCATATAAAATATATAAGAAAAATGATTGCTTCCTGGACACTTCTGCTGTAATATACCCCAATGCCTATTGTTCATGTTTATTTTTCAAAGCTTTGTATAACCAGTCACCAACAAGAATCTCACTCTCCTCTATTTGAATTCAAAACATAACCGATTGACACCATTGTCCCCTGACTACCAGCCCTTCACGGCCTTTGCCCTGAGTTTCAGTTCTGTATCTTGACACAACTGTCTAACGTGATGAATTTGAAATATCTCTTTTAGAACTCTATTGACTACCTGTGATACTAGAAGGACAGCTTCTTTATTTAAGCAGTTTGTTGGTATGAGTGACATTTTTCGTAAGTACTGTTAGTTTTAGAGGAGATAACTATGATGATAGTAATAAGTAGGTAAGCCTAGTGGTACTCTTCGAGACTTCCCCACTTCCTACCCCTGTGAAGGGAATCTTTTGTGTCAATTGTTGAAACGATTACTATATTTCTGAAATTATTGTTGTAACATCTTGTAATTATTTATTCTAAGGCTATAGGAGAAGGGTATTAGCATAAACTTAACTAATGAAATAACAAAATTAATGAATTACTTAAATGATCAATATAAGAAACAAAAACAAGTGCACACATAATTACATCTAAATTAGCTGTCTTCTTCTGTTCAAATTGTATATGATATAGTCTTCTTCCAAAAGACTTGAAGATATAAATTTCATTAAGTTATTTCATGATGGGTGTAATACAAAATACTATCAGAAGTGATTACATAATGTTCTTAATAAAGAATACACTGATTTCTATACTTCATTTGGTCAGAATCCCTGAGACAAAGGCCCCAATTTTTAAGAAAAGCCACTGAATTAAAGCTACTTATATTTAACTATTGAGGACGTTTTTTAACATTTGAAAACATTTTGCTCTTTGTTTACTCTGCCAACTTTTTTTCTGGAAGTGATACTCATCTCTTGAAATGGTCGTGAGCATATAGGTTAGGAGGCCCAAAATAACACGGCATTCGTGTGTGTCATTTTTAATATTGTAGCTCTGTGTTGTCTTGTGACTGCCATTTAGTAACTCTCTCATGTTGACAGTGTTTGACATTTCTGTGCTGCAGATTCATCATCTTTGGGATGGTGTAATGTTATTTAGTTTAAAACCTATAATTTTTAAAAACATAAATATAAAACATCTAGTGCAACATTTATGGCTTTGATAGCTAAAAAAAAAAAAATCCTGTGCCTACTATGTGCTCAAGACAGTTCTCAGTCTTACATAGGTTATTTCTTTTAATATTTTCAGTGACACTGTAAGATAGCTTCTAGTTCCAGTTTTATAGATAAGCAAATTGAGGCACAAACACTTCAGGTCGTTTAAGTTCATGCAGCTGGTGCCAGAGTTAGAATTTGTGATTAAATAGCCTGTCTCCAGGGCCAGGCTTATGGATTATTTGTTATTATTGCATATTTATTTTATAATTTATATGTATAATTTGTGATGAGTAACTGGCAAAGTGGTCAAACCACTCAATAGATGGTATGTCCTGACTTCTCTGGGTTTATCATGTGGTGGGTGATTAAATGCAGTGTGAAATATTGACTACACAAAGCAACATTATGTTATGTTTATTTCACATAAAAACCTATTATGCATCTCCAGTGCTTTCAGTTCTTTTTTATTTGAAAACCAAAATATGTACCTCATGTTTTTGAATAATTATTTACACAGCTGTTTCCTCCACAGGATAGAAAGCTTCTTAGAAAGTGGGCTTTCATATTATTTTTGTGTCACACATAGAATAGTGCAGTGTCTGGACCCTGGGAGGTTTTGAATAAATGTTGCAGTAAGTGAAGCCACTAACGTAGATGGAGAAGCAGAGGAGGACATTCTAATTCTGGGGCGCCGTTTGTACACAGGTTGGAGTTAGAGCTGGGGAGGGAGCATTGGAGAGATCACCAAACTCAATAATAGCTATGGATTCTGCGGTGTGTGACTTGGGGTGTTTTCTCTTCAATAGTAACCATACCACAATGTCACCATCCAGTTTTGAACAGCTGTGTTGTGATGATATTGTAAAAGATGTAATAAAGAAAAATTCTGCTCTGATGTTCTTAAAGCTGTTGTAGCAATTATGACAAACCTTATTTTAGGCCTTCGATTGAATTTCTAGAGGGAACTTTAAACAGTAGGATATTCTCTAAATGACCCCACAAAAATGCTTATTGGGTAGAGATGAGATGGGTACTATAGACTAACATCATTATGCCCAAGCCATAAAACTATGGTGATGATATTATGACTATCATGCAGACGCTGCTGCCTAGGCATCCTCCTAACTGAAGTTGTTTGCTCTAGCGGAACAGGAAAAAAAGAAAAGAAAGAAAGAAAGAAAGAAAAGAAACAAAAGGGGAGATTGGCACTATTGAGTTTACTTGACTTTGGAGATCACAGCATCAAAACAAAACAAAAATTTTTACAATCTACCATTCAGAAGTTTAACTAATTTCTCGAAAATGTAAAATGTAATTTTTTTTTAGCTCTACAGAGATTGCTGAAGTGACTAATATTTTGGGAAATGGAAAAGGCATGGAGGTGACTCTCAGCAAACACAGGCTACCTGATGTTCAAGATCATCAGAGCTAAACTGTCTCAACAAGAGTAACGTCATCCATACACTGGTGGCGAGGGGGTGATCTCCCTGCTGGACGCTGTCCCAGAGTTTGGGGGAGGGGAGTTGTCAGTAGTGCTGCTGTGTGCGGGGGCTGTCAGCTTTAAGACTGGCAGAAGTTTAGAGGGAATGTTTCATGGCAGCAAACATGAAGTTACTTCTATTTCACAACTAAAAGCAATTCATGGAACTCCTCAAGCTCTACAGCACCATATTTTCCTGCCTAAAGTGTATAGAACTTGTAGAAAACCAGTTAGTATCCTTAGAAGCAGCAAATATTAACCAAACAACCAATTTTCCTTAATCTCTTCTTTCTCTTGTGCTCTGTCTCAACTAACAGAAAAATAATGAAGGTTTCTGTTTTGCGTTGTTAGAATTCTATACAATGCCGGCAACATTTTCATCATACAATGAATGCAGATTGATGAGAATACTGATGGAAGGAGTAAAGATGATATTTATAGGGCTTAGAAGAGCTATTATCTTAATTCCATTGTAAAGCTCATTCACTTTCTCAACAAATTAGATGGCTGATGTGAACTAGAGCTTAAAATTTACAGTTTGATGATAGGCTAGCTAATTTTCCTAAAAATAGGGCAGTAGTGTTACGGGGAAATGAAGAAATTCTACTTTATTTTTTTAAGAAATAAAGGTGCTTAGTTGCTTTATTTTGAAACAGCTCTTCTTCTTCCAATACATCACTAAAGATGTTAAAAAGGTTCTAGATGTCTATCAAGCCACAATTTTATGGCACACTTAAGAGGCAGTGATTTGTCTAGCTTTACTATCAGCTGCAGAAACACCAATGTCTATTGACACGCAATACATGCACAAGTGAATGCAGCCTGCCTTGCTGGTGTGGATGCTGAGTTTCCTTAGTGCATCTGCATCATTTTTTCCCAGTGGAAAATAACAGGATGTAGCCTTGTAATTTTTTTAGTACTGTATAATAAAATGTGGTCATAATAAATAGCATCTAAGCAAATAAAGCGGATTTGGACTGACTCCATATAGCCTTCATCACTCAGAATAGCTCAGGCTTTTAAGTAGTTGTATAATCTAAATTGACTTAATTTGATTAAGTTGCATTTGACTTGCACTGCAGTGAAGTAGAGAAAATATTTATTTTTATTTTCTATTTAATACTTATGTAATATTTTAGTGTATTTACCTTGGTATTCCATTGTGATATTAACACAGGTTGTCCAGATTATAATCTAAATTGTGCTTTGATTAAATTAGCTGCCTTGTAAATTATTACTTCTGTTTTCAGTTATTGATATTATTGTTATTCTTAACCCTAGTACTGTTAATTAGTTTCAAACCAGGAATATTGCACATTGCTGAGAATTTTCACAATTGCCAGTGAGTGTCCTGGGAATGGAATGCTGTCTGATTGTCTTGTAGCTCTGTTACCTGCGCCTGCTTTTAAAACCTATTTTAATTGTTTGTTCATTTTAATAGAATGAAGGTTAAACTTGCAAGTTAAAATATAGAATTTGTAAGTTTTTGCCTTTTAGTAATAATTTCCTGAGCTGTAGAAGAAAAATAAATCATTTTCAGGGTGAAAAATGATTTCAGCCTAGGTTTTTAACATTCTCTGCCACTCTCCCAGAAATACTTTGTCTGACTTTGACCTTCGTTTTTTACTGAAATAACATAGCATGCTATTCTTACAGTTATCATAGGTACATATTAACCAATAAATTTAAATTTTGAAATTCATATGGGATAAAATATGCAAATGTAACTTTACCTACAACTATATATTAATTAAAACAAAGTTTTACATGTCCTTATTCTTTTAAAACAGTATTTAAAACCAAAACACCATGCTTTATAGAAAACAAAGCCATACATCTGGCTTTTCTTACATGATTTATAGGAAAAGTAAGAAGAAATAGAAAAAAAAAGTTTTTATTTTATCTATAGCCATTCCCTTTATATCTCCTGAATGTATACTATAAAATAAATTGGTTATATTAAATAAGAATGTAAATTAATCCCATACCAAATAAATTTTAAAAACTCAATATTTTAATTTAGGTAAGTAATTTCCCTTGTGTTATGTTTTTGACTAATTATTTGATTACTTTTTAAAGAGTTGTATTGATAGCTTTTTTGGAACATTGATTATTTTTAATAGAACTGAGAAAAAATATGCTTTCTCCCCCAAAAATCAACTAGTTCAAAAAGAAATTCTAGTGGACATTGTTTCAAAAGAGTGATAAGCATTTCTTGGAGAAACCTTAACCAAGGTTTCCTATGGTTATATGATATGGAAATAACTTAAAATGATATATAGAAATAAAATAGATATACTTAAAGTCCACAATAAGAATGGGTAAAATATACACATATACACACATCCTCTAAATTTCATCAAGGGTATTAACTTTTAATTGTCTGTAATACCAGTATAATTTGAGTTTTTTGGTTTATAATTGATTTGAATTATAACTGGGTAAAACTTCAGTTATATAGAATCTTGTTTGGGTGGGGGTTTCTTAGGGTAGAGAAAAAGTTTTTGAAAATTGAGGCAAACGTCACTCCAGGTGTTTGGCAGTTAAACAAAAAAGAAAAGAAAAAACTGTTCCCACAGTTCTTTCTAGGTAAGTTTCAGTTTTCCTCAGAGCGTTAGGTATTTGAGGTGGCTGTTAATCTGTCAGTGTGCTTCCTCCTCTTCTTCTGAATTCTGTTTGTTAGAGTCTGTAGAAAATAATGACGAAATCTTGATTGCAGGCCTTTCCATGAGTTAAGTTTAAGGACTTGAAGTGCAATGTGACTTTATTTAAAAAGAAACATTTCCTGATTTAGGACTGTATGTTACAGTGGTATGATTTCTAGAAGTTGGAGTCTCAGATAAGGGACTTATTACTGTGGAATACGAAGCACACCATTTTAACGGTCTTGGTACTGAAGATTTTCTGCTTGAAATCTTATACAAAATGAGAAATAAAGCTTCATGCCCTTAACTACAGGCAATGTAAGAATGGGATAGAAAAAAGAGGAGAGAGCAGAGGAGCCGTACAATGGAAAGCTGATATTTGATATGTAAGCTAATCCCTTACATATCCAGCCAGATTTTTTTCTTCACTGTGCAAAAGCGTCTCTTTATTTCCTTCTTTCTGCCTTTCGATCCCACTGCCCCCTGCACAGTTGGAACATCCCCAAAAGACTTTGGCAGAGGTCACTTCTCAGAAGCTTTTAAACTTTAGTTAGAATACACTTATTGATTTTTTTTTTTTAATGACCGAAGGAATGAGGGTTTTTGGAAAGTGCTCATTTGAGATCCAGTTAGCAATCCAAATACTTTTCTACCTTTGAGAACATGTCATTGGACACCAAATTCTAATATTCAATAAAATTTAGGATTCTGGCATATTGAATTTTCCTTGGGATTGATACCAGCTGACAGTTGGGCCTCTTGGATATAGGAGTTAAAAACCATCTTTTAGAACCGAGAGTCAGAAGTTACATGAATATATAAGTTTCAGTAACTCCTTTAAAAAAATCAGTCAGGATTCTGTGGAAAATATTTGGTAGTATGTGTTAGCACAACTTAATTTTAGGCTATTTCCCTATATTTAATAGTCTGAGATTAAATTGTTTTATTTGTCCAAATTAGTCATGAAAGGAAAGTACATTTTTGTGAACCAAAAACCTGATAATTAAGGATAGGATAATATATTTCTAAAGTTTCATGTTTAAATTTGAACATTAAATAAAAGGTGACAAAATTTCCTGCATTCATAATTCTGAGATAATTGTCATATGAGTCAAAAAGTGTATTCTCTGAGTTGTTCTGGTTGATGCTGCCCCGACACCCATGCTTCATGCCATGCCCTGGTGTTAAGGGAAGGGTGATACAGAACAATGTTTGATAATATACATTGAATGGTGGTGATTATGCATTGTATTTCGAAATTATGTAGAGATCATTTAAATAGCAAATACCTCCAGTACATTCAAAGTGAATTGATTCTTATGCAATCTTTCAAAAATACATGTATTATAAAGAACAAAGTAACTGTAGTTTTTCTTTCTGTATATCCACATTAAAAAGATGTATGTGCTTTATTATGCATATTTAAAGAAGCAATAACAATTATTTTCACTTGGTTGAAGTATTATTAGAAAATTCTATTTACTTTATGAATTGTAGTTTTTTATTTTAACAGGAGTTTTGAGACCATGTTTTTTCCTTCTTAACTCCTCTGTATTTTGAAATATATTTATTATTAAAAAATCATTATATTGCTACTGTAACTTAAACAGATGAACATTGATCTGTATAATCCTCTTCTTAATGAAACTTCTTAAATACTAAAACATTATGTTATATTTTCATTACTTATAAAGCAAAGTGTTCAAATTTGAACGGTTCTGTCCTAGAACATATAAATGTACTTTTAACAGCTATTATTTTATGATATAAGTTATATGGTAGATTTCAGTGTATTCTACTAGGAAATGATTATTTAAAAGTATAGAGAGTAGTGCCCTGGCTGAAATGGCTCAGTGGATTGAGTGTTGGCCTGTGAACCAAAGGGTCACCAGTCCAAGATTCAGTTCCCAGTCTAGGGCACATGCCTGGGTTGCTGACCAGGTTCCCAGTAAGGTGTGTGTGAGAGGCAACCACACATTGATGTTTCTTCCCTCTCTGTTCCCCCTTTAAAAATAAATTAAAATCTTTCTTAAAAAAGTTTAGAGAGTAGGTACATTTTAAAAAGGAATAGAGAGTAGGTACATTTTATTGGAAATGAAAGAGGCTAGATAATTCCTATTACTATTATATTTGGAAACCTTGATTAAGAGGCAAATATATTATGTATAATTATAATGGTAAGAGCCATTTTGAGGGTGAAAATATTAAATTGAATGTTTTTTACATTGATAACTTCAAAGTTATTTCTCGAACATAGGTAAAAATTACACCAACAATAGTTTTACAATTGTATGAGAAACAGAGAATTTATTCCTGTGTTATTTATTAATTATTGTGTTATTTTCCATATGGACAACTATACACCCACTTTACCTCACCTTGTACATTGCTAATGAAATGATTATCCTAGAAGCTAACTAAGGTTCTTAGGGTTAGAGCAGTGAGCTGCTTAAACTCTTCTGGCCCAGCCATTAATCCATCTTGGCCACACGAAATCTCCACTGAGCAGTGAGTCCTTTTGTAGGTATTGGTTCTGGCCTTCAGTAGTAACTCTGTTGTATATTTTACCACTTTTTCTCCCATCATGGACAGCATCTCATTTTTCTCTGTCCGGGCAAATGATTCACAGCAGGTCACATTTTCTCCTTTATTGCACAGGGCAATAGCTGCATAGATTCTTACATAGGAACAGGCAGCCTCAGCATCTGTGAATCAGTCCTAGTCCAGACTCAAAGAAAGAGGTGCTGTGGGTGTGAGAGCTTTGGGTATATTAGGATGTTTGGAAGAAAATGATGCCCTTGCCTTTTAGTATCGCTATCAAGACTGAGAGGGTACAGCAAAAGCAGAACCTTGGAAGAATGAAACACTTAAATACAAAGTCTTAGTAAAATACCTGCTGGGATGAGAGTTTTGATATTATATGTGCCATGGACTTCTGATTAACTGATTAATCAAGACATTACTACTTCTATGGGGACAGGCACATCTCGGTAATTGAATTACAAAATAAAGGAAATAAGTAAAAGGCCTAGTCTTTTGTTTTGACTTTAATAAATAAATGCGTTTCTCTTTGAGGGTAAGATCTTGGGATACACTGCTCCAATCCTCGATATTACACAGTGGCTGGGTGTATTATGGACACTGATTACAGGTTCTTCCCTTTGCCTTCCCTGTGCCGCCCACCTCACCCTTTCTCATCCCATTTCATCCCGTCCCGTCCTCCGTATTCAGGCCAGCACACTGACTGTCCCCACAATAGATCTCCTGTTGTGTGTGAGTTATAACTTATTCTGATATTCATTTATACAAAATGTAAAAGTTCAGCCTTTTATAAGTAAAATGTTGGGTAATACATTGATTAAGGTTTGAGGATTAGTATCTGCAGTTCTTTTTCCCTAACAATAAACTATGAGTTTTTCATAGGTTTTATATTACTTATGTTTCTTAAAAATCTTTTGGCTATTCCAAATTTTTATGAGTAATTTGTTCTAACTGTTATGTTAAAGATGAAGCTACTAAGGACTGCCAAAGGTAAGGATTCTCATAATATAAATGATTAGTGGGAGGATTTCAATATTAATATTGGTCTTCTGATCAACATTCAATTTTGGTTCCTTTAATATTCCTATTCTTTTGCTTACTTTGCATTAATTTGCTTTTTTTTTTTTTTCTTGTTTAAGGTGACGGCTTTGGTTATTGCTTTGAGAACTTTTTTTTTTAAGTTTATGTTTTCAATTGTGTTTTTTCCTATGACCATTAAGTCCCCTTATACTCGCCTTCCCCTCAGTCACCACACTGTTGTCCATGTCCATGAGTCTTTTTTCCTTTTTGCTCAGTCCCTCCATCCCCAAACCTTCCCTCTTCCCTTAGCTGTCATCCTTCTATCTATGAGTCTGTTTCTATTTTGCTTGTTTGTTCAGTTTTTTCATTAGATTCCAAATATGAGTTAAATCATATGGTATTTGTCTTTCTCTGACTGGCATTTAGCATAATGCTCTCTAGGTCTATCCATACTGTCGCAAAGAGTAAAATTTTCTATGTTTTTATGCCCGAGTAGTATATGGGTATTTAAAGCTAAAAAAATGCCCATAGGCATGCTTTAGTCACAGTCTGTAAATTTTGATATGTTGTACTTTTGATTGTGTCAAAAATATTTTCTAATTTCTGTTGTTACATCTTCTGGATGTGTGGGGTGTTTAGCAGTGTTTATTTAAATTTCTATATATTTAGAGATTTCCAAAAGTTATTTTTTTATTTGGACAACTTATATTGTGTGATTTCAATTATTTTAAATTTATCAAGGTCTGTTATTGTATCTTAAAAAAGTGACTTGTTTTATGACCTAAAAGCCCAGCAGGGGGTGAGGGGAACGATGGGAGAATTCTCAGGAAGAAATTCTGCAGGATCCCCACTCGCTATCAGAAGGAGTAATTTTTCTGGAATAAACACTAATTTTATTAAACGATTAGTCAATTTCTATAGTCCTGAAACTGTAGGTTTTGGCAATTTTGTCCAGTTCATAATTGATGTAAAAGTTATGCCCCACGGCACTCTTTTTAAAATTTTTACAATGGGTTACTTTTTATGGGTCCATAAAACATCACACTTGGAAAATGTGGTACATGTAAGACTTAACTTTGCAGTCCCAATTTAAAATACACCAGGGGTTTGTTTGTTCAAGGTACTGAGGCTAATTTCATGAGAGAATGAGACCTTAGTGTTGTATGATCATGGTATTCAATGTCTAAGTGGAGACAAGTGCAGAGAGCATTCTTGGTACAGAGGATTGCTTTAACAAACCACTGTGTCTCTTGTGATCTGTTTGAGAGGCCAGTCAGCAGTGCAAACTGGTTGATGTGGAAATTCTTTCTTGGTGCAGTAGAGTAGTGTTCAAAAATGTTTGCATCAAAGAAGAATATTCATTCTATAGAGACAGGGTCTTGAAAACTAGACTCTGGATAGCAATAGGGTGCTTTTGTGGATTGCTGAGCACAAAACCTTCATGAAGAAATGAGGTCTCAGGTTACCTTGCGAACAGTTGCCAGAATAGATTTGAGATGAAGTAGAATGGTGTGGTAAGAATGCCACAGCAATGTGCTGGGTATGTGGGCTGCGGTGCTAACGTGGGGCCAGAGGACAATGCCTTGGAATCTTGTATTGACACTGTCAGTTGATAACCATGGTCATTTTTATGAGTTCCAGCTTTCTAATCTGTAAAATAGAATGTATGTGTTCTCTGCCTAGCTCACATGGCTGTAAGGATTATGGTACTGAAAATGAAATGAAAAACCTGAACACTCTGCAGAGATAATATGGTAGCACATGATAATGGTTATCAATAAGGAATGACTAGCTGATACTCGAAGAGAGCTCGTAGACTAAGTAGTTAGACTAAAAAAAAACACTTGGAAAAGTGATTTGAATGGCATGAGTAAAACTATTTATTAAAAAAAATCTCAGTCCTTGCTGATCTTTTAAAAAATATCACTATCATCTTACGCAGCAAAACATCTACTAACTGACACCAGAATGATCTTTTAAAAATATATTTGTACATGACACTTCTTCATTGTTTCATGAAACTTTACTGAATAGTTTAATAGGAAATGTCACATAGTTTTGTAATTAATGTCATAAAAGACAATAAGTACATTTTATCTTAATTCTAGACTAGTTTTTACTGTTTTTTTTGGAATCTCACTTCAATACTAGAATGTGAAGGTTCGTTTTAATACTGTTCAGTGTTATGAAATTCTGATGTTATTTTTTGAAAAGTTCTTTTCAGAAAGCTCATTTTTTTACTTTACTTATAAATACTCTCTTATCAAATAGTTCAGTGTGGTGCTATTTGAGAAGCTTGAGGGTATAGACTCCGAATTTGGGCTACTTGGGTTTAAATTCTGGCTTTGCCCTCAGTGTCATAGAAGATCTGTTCGTTATAAACACTTCCTTTATAACAATCTCAGTTTTTGGCAAAAGTTAAATGAGAATATAAACAATGTGTTTAAATCCTTAAAACAATTTTAAGATTAACTGAGACTATAAAGAGTTAAAAAACAAAGCTGTTTTAAAATGTAAAAAAATCTTTTAAATGAATATAAAATCACTGTGCCTATTTTACTATCTATATACCTACCCTGCATCTACTTTCTCTCATATACTGTTCTTATTTCCCATTGAGAAACTAAATGTAAACTCTCTGAGTGTTACTTTTGTCTGTTCAGATCTGTCCTGAATCCACAGCACTTTAAAATAGTGCCTGGGTGCAGATCATATGTTTGATGAATAAATGAATGAATGAATGATGTTCCTCTACTTTGTAAATTTGCTATCTCTGTGTTAGGAAAAACTTACCTTGACCATTCAGCTTTGTTAGTATTCATTTTTTAAACACTGTTTAATTTTGACATTTTATCTAAAGCTCGAATTAATTTAAGTTTAATTTTTCATTAAAGCAGTTCAGTATTGATAACCAAACTATTTTCATATAATTCAAAAGACCTAGAGGGAATTGCAATGCTAATTGCTAGGGAATTGCTTTTTATGTCTTTTGAACAGTAATGAAAATATGTTTGTATGGATTAATTTTTTTCTAAAACACACCAAATTTTTATATCCCCCATTAGAGTTTTTCTTTGTAATCACATTGCTCAAAAATAATTCTAATAGCTCCTTTTTGCAATCCCTTTTAGACTGTTCACTAATTAGAAATGTACCTTATTACTTCATACTGATAGTATAATTTGATATGATACCTTCTCCTGCCTATTTGGTTTTCTGGTTCTCTTCCTATTTGTCTCCTCCCCTTTCCTTTTCCTGGGTTTTATCTCTGGCCTGGCTTGCTTCCTCTTAGGAGGCTAAGTGACTTGCGTAAGCTAGTTCTTTCCTCTCAGTTGTCTACTAACTCTAACATGCCTTAAGTGGATGAAATAGAGTGAATGAATCACTGAGATGTTGAATAGTCAAGCCGTAAATTGAAGATTCTCTGTTCTGTACAAAAAGAAAAAGACACAAGGACCTATAAAGGTAGCTACATAAACAAATTCAAAGGCACATGTAATGGTTGATTTTCATTCTTGATTTCAATTTATGTGAGGCCAGTGTAGACAGTTTTCAATAACTAATGTTTTTGAGCAAAAAAAAAAGTAAATATTTTGTTTACACAGTCAGCATTTTTCAGGCCGTCTTAAGTGCTTTAAGGAGGGGTAGTACACACTGAAAAGGTAGTCCGAGTCCGTGTCCTCAAGCAATTCATGTTGCAGTGTAGGGGTCGGCCAAATGGGAAAATACATGAAGAGGTGTGTGAGTAGCAGGGAAAGCCTGGCTGGTTCTGTCTGTGGTGCAGTGGGTCTGGTGATACCAGGGACACTTTGTGGACGTTGTAATGCTTGGATTTCAGAATGTATTTTCTAAAGGGAGAATAAAGGTCTAAAAACGCGAATATTTGTAGGAGAGTTGGTGCTGCCGTTACCCATAATTGTTCAGTCATGAAGAGATAGGCTTGGTCTTCCACAAGCAGAGAAAAATACCCTTGGTTAACGGCCAGTATTCATTGAATATGCTTGACTTGTTGAAAGAAAGGTTGTGCAGGAAACCCAAGAAGTTGACTAAATGCTTTTCGTTGCCTTTTTAAGTAGCAAGTGTACCATTCAAATATGGACTTAGATTGCTCTTCTGGTTTTAAACACACACACACACAACTCACCAATTGGCCAAGTAAGGATGGATGCTCACTAGAAAAAAATTCAGTGAGTACCCTTTAATATTTTTAAATCCTGAAACAAAATACAATACTTTTATTAGTGAATATTTTCCCTTAACTTGTGTGTGTGTTATGGTAATCAATAGTGATTCTGTAAAACAGAACTCAATTTTAACTTAACGCTAACCAATACCTTACCATATCCTTATCCAATTGGGGATAGGACTTTTGAATAGATCATGAATTGTCATTGTTTTGGCATATATACGGTTAATTAACCTCCTGTTCCTACTAATAGCATAGAAAATACTAAATATCATAATTAATGCAGCTGATGCTTGTGTGAGCACTTAAGATTCACTAGAAAGTTCAAAACTTGATATGACCAATTATAGAACCATTAGAAGACTGAAATTCCAAAGAAAATACTTTGAAGGACATCATATTTTTTCTATAAAATGTATGACATGTTGATCATTAATTTAATAGTAAACAATATAGAAAAATATTGTGACAATTTAAAGAAAATGAAGGCAACCTCCCCTGTAAATCTACCATTTAAATAAACTGTATTTTTATTTCTTCCTAATATTGTTAAAATTGAATATGTTTAGATTGCTACATTTACTGTCTCAGTGTATGTATACATTATTACATAGAGAACATGAATATAAGTGTGTGTTTTTATGTATGTATGCTTAGGTAGCGAAATGTATTAAGGAATTTCCCAGTTGTTTTTTTTTTGTTTGTTTGTTTGTTTGTTTTGTTTTGTTTTTCTCCACAGCAGTTCTATCTAATGTAAAAGTAATAGATGTATCCTAGGATCTTAGCTTGATGTGCCGGTTTCAAGAAACAAGAAAATTTATTGGAAATCTCAGAATATATTTAAAAAAATCATGTGTTCTTTTAATTAGGAAGATATTTAAATTCTTACCAAATTAATTACCTTTTCTCAGCGAACATTATAGTAAATTAGATCGTGGAAAAAAAATGTGTCATATGTAAATTGTGTTTTGTTTTCATGCCATGGTTTTTCTGTTTTACTCAAGCGTTGTGGGGAAAACGTACACTAGCAAACAATAGGAAATATTAAAACCTACTCAAATAGTTCTACAACTATCGCCATGAAATATTTTTTGCCATTAATTACATCTTTTTTTTTACAGAAATGTTCAAATGTTCTGTAAATTGGAGGAAGAAAACATGGATATTTAGCTACTGAAAACCACATTAAGGTAATAGTAGATTATTGTTGCCAATCCCTTTGTTAGTAATTTCCAAGTGTATTTAAAATAGTTATATTCGAGTTAGTATATTCTTTATAAATATCACATTGAAAATTCATCATATTGTTTAATGTGTTACTAAACTTGAATTTTATATGTTTTTGGAAAGTCAATTGACACTTCTTGTGAACAAATTTGTAAATAATATAATTCAAAGTATTGGCTGTTCTGAGGAAGTATACTCCAGTTATATTAAATATAAATGAACTACTAAAAATAAAAAAAAATACTGGCTCTCCACCTCTTTGGAAAGACTAATAGCCACATGACTTTCTTAAATGTTTAATATTGAAAAACTATTCAAAGTGTTTTTTAATCAGTGCATGTATACCAACATAATCAATTAAAGTGATTTTTGTTTAATTTGTCCCTTTTGTTCTTAATTATATATCCAACAGTGCATGTGAGTATTAGGAAATCAAGTATATTCATTTTATAGCAACAAGCTGTTTAATATGAAGTAAATTATTTTTAGAGCAATGTTTTTTATCACAAGTATATTTATAGAGTATGACATAAAAGACTCCCAAGAACATAACCTTAGGCCAGCACACATATGTGCATCGTCTTCAGCAAATCATTTGAAGACAAAACAGTCAACAGGAAAGTTGAAATTTCTTTTCTTTTTGAAGTTACTGAATTTAATTTCTGTAGAGTGACTTTGTAAAGTATATAACAAATTCTAAATATACAGCTAAAAGTAGAGATATCTACTTTTTTATGTTAAATAATTCAAATTCATTTTAAATTACTGATATGATTGGTATGTATTATAAATTACTATCAACCTATTTTCAAAAGTTTTCTATTTTTCCTTTTACTTGAAGGTACTGTACGACATAGACTATAAAAATATAGCACTCACCTTTGTAGGCACTAAATTTTCCCATTGTTATTCCTTCTTTTGATATTTTTACCTTAATTTCTTTGTCATTGCTTTCCTTTATACACATTCATTCATAATGCAAACAACATTATTCTATCTTCCAGAGTAGATATGATTGACTCTATTTGTATTTATTAGCTTATTTATACATTTACATAAATTTTTAGACATTCTGTTACTGATTGCCTATGAAATAGGTTTTTGGCACTTTATGAAATAAATAAGTCAAATAAGCAAAAACAGGCTCATTGAATCATTTAGAAAAATGAGGCCAAGGAAGACTTAGATCAGACCTGCTTGCTCTGAAGAAGACAAGTGTGGGTGGGAAATTGATACTCTATGGAAATTGTTATACACATTTTAGAACAACCAATGACAAACTGTAAAGGAACGAAAAGGTGGTAACACATCACCTTAGGGAGAGGCTCTTGAAAGTTTCATGGAAGCTGTGAGATTCATGGAGGGGCAGGGACGGTGAAGTCATGTGTTCCTGGCCAGTGGAATAGCTTGTGAAAAGGCTCATAAAGGCACAAGGGATGGCCAATGAAGGATTGATATTTCCAGTGTGGCTAAAGGATTAGCCACATGTGATTGGACAATGTTAAGAGATGCGTCTGGAAAAGTAGGTTTGGAACAGTCCATGAAATACCAGATTTGCTGTACTAAAGCTTAATTTTCCAGCCTAATCTCCAGAGTGCTTAATGGTATCCATAGAGTTGTGAGTGCAAAATTTCAAAACTTCTCCTGATGTTTATTTTCATTAGGAAAATAAGAAAGAATTAAGACCTTATGATATTTAATGTAATGAGCTCCCAGATATGAAGTTCCTGGAGGAATCCTAGGGATTTTTACAGTATTGAATGATTGGCACTGTTTGTTTCCTTGTTTTTAATTGAGATAAAATTAATATACCATAAATTCACCCTTTTAAGGTGTATAATTTAGGGGGCTTAGTTTTATACATTAACAAAGTTGTACAACTAACACCACTGTCTAATCCAAAATATCTTTGTCATTTTTGAAAGAAACTTTGTGCCCCTGAGCAGTTATTTCCCTTCCCCCTTTCCTCCTCTGGCATCTAAAATACTTTCCAGCTCTGTGGATTTAGCACACAAATGGAATCACACAATACGTAGCCTGTTAGATCTGTTCTTTCTCTTAGCGTGATGTTTTCAAGTTTCACTCTTGTTATATGCATCAGTACCTAACTTCTTTATATTGATATACCATATTCTGTTTATCCATTCATTAGCTGATGGACTTTTGGGTTTTTACACATTTTGGCTTTTAGGTAGAATGCTGCTATAAATATTTGTACACAAGTTTTGTGCAGTTACATGTATTCATTTCTTTTGGACACATACCTAGCTGGATCATATGTAATTGTATTTTACCTTTTGAAGAATGCCAAAATTATTTCTAAGAAGTGACTGCACCATTTTACATTCCTAACAGAAATATATGAGTATTCTAGTTTTGCAAGGTCCTTCCCAAAATTATTATTGTCTGTCATTTTGGTTATAACCTCCAAATGGACACCAAGTGGTATATCAATAGATTTTTATGGCAATGTTTATTTTTAAGAATATTTTAGTGTGCTGATATTGCATGTGTTTGGATAGTGTATTAATGGAATTATTGTCAGTTTTTAATTAGACTAGTCCTCATATTTAGACAATTGATTTTATGAAGTATTACATAAAAATTACAAAATGAAGATTATTTGATGAATAATGCCCAAGTCAATAATTTAAGAAAATTACAAAATTGACCTCTTTTCTATTCATATTACAGGTTTTTTTTCAGATTCATTATATGATATAAACATTGATAATCTCAGATGTATTATTGAGCAAGTTAAAACATTAAAATTATCCAGAGTACTTTGAAATATGGTTTCGTCTCTTGTATGATAAGCAATTAAATTTATCCTGAGAACCTATTTTCTCTTGAGTTGTTAGTGAACGATAGCATACAACAGCAAGAATAGCAAGATTCTTAATAACTTAACATCTGAAATGCAAATGCAAACCTGACTAGCATTTTCAGCAGCATTTAAATTCATGTTCATCTGAGTCATCTACAAAATTCCACTGAACTTTATGACAAATGTTTAGCAGCCTTATTTGAGATTTCCTGCAGGGAAAGAATAAGATCATTGGTGAAACCCTAGTTCTTCCTGTTATGATAAATATGGATGAAATCATGCAAGAACGATTATAAGGCGACAAATAAAAATTTATAACTTTACCAGTAAATACTGTTGGAGGGTGACATGAAGAACACTGCTTTTTCAATAAAAATAAGTCTTAGAACAAATTTTGTAGTGTGAGACATTCTCTTTACATTTGGACAAAATATATACATTTCCAGCCTGTGGCAATGTATGATATTTGCTAGGTTATTTTTTAAAATCGTTTATTGTTGTATACTTTATGTATAGTAAACTCTTTAATGCAAAATTGTGTATTCATCAGCACATCAATTTGCGTTAAGTTACTACCAAAATCCAGATAAAAAACATACCTATCACTCCTGAAATTCTCTCACAAGCCTTTGTAGGCAATCCTCCCCACCACCATTACCCTTAGGAAACTCAAATTCTATTTTAATAATAAGATATGAAAGAAAATCTGAAAGGAAGCAGAGTAAAGAGGTCAAGTTTTGAAGACAGATTCAATCAATGTATAACCTTGGAGTTGTCCTTGTCCTCTGTGCTTCGACGTCCACATCGGTAATATGGGTTGACAGAATTACGTACCACACAGCATTTGGAGCAGAGTCTGGCATTTCTAACACTATGCATTTCTATGATAATTTCTTGAATCTCAAAGGAAAGACGTACTAGAAAATTATTTTCCACTGTAAACGATGACCTCTTTAAATGTATTTAACCACAGTGTCCAAGTACTTTCCAAATTACAAAGCCTATTCAGAATCATTACTCTCAAAAAAGTTTTGGTTAATGGTTTGTTCTTCTACATCCTTAGGCATAAATCCTTGGAGTTTGTTGAATTTTCTTTCAGACATATCACTCATATATCTTTATATTCTGTCTGAGTACTATGAACACCTCATTGGCTACTACCTTAATCCATAGCACAGTCCCTTCTTGCCTGGGGGCTTACAACACCCTCCCCACCCCCCTCATTGCTCCAGAGTTTTCATTGTACCTCCTTTAAAGAAGTGTTCTCTTTCCACTCCAGCTGCCCTGGCTACATTGCCATTTGCTAAACACACAAAGCCATTCTACCTTAGCCCACTGTTCCCTCTACCAATCACATTCTCCCTAGTTATTCCTATGGAGCATTGCCCAGGCTTCAAATATTCTCGTTTCAAGGCAGTCTTCCCTGAACATCCTATTTAAAATTGAAACTTCCTAGGGACACCCTCTGCCCTGTTTTCCTGCTTTATTATTCTCCAGAGCACGTATTACCACATTTCACATAATTTTGTTTATTGTCTCATCCCTTTGATTAATTAATATATTCTAAATATTTCCCCTTATAGTATTTTTAAATTTCAATTTTTGTGTTTTTTATTGCTATTGCTCATGGATTTGGATATTATATAAAAATGTAACTCTGGATGTATCAATTACAGTTTGTGCCTAGAGGCAGAAGGATTATCTGGGAAATATTTGTAATAACTCAGATGAGGTATAATAAAGATCTGCTTTAAGGCAACAGCGTTGGGGATTGAGAGGTAGTGACACATTTGAGACTATTCAGAAAGTGAAATGGAGAGGTCTTAGTGTCTGATTGCATTTGAACAGTGAGAGCTGAAGTCTCAGTGGAATGAGTGTGAGGCTTGAGACTGGCATCCTGGTGGCTGGTGGCACCATTTACTGACCTGAACAGGGAGCAGGGCTGTGTATATGCTTTTTTTGTTTTACAAAATAATGTTTTTTTACAGAAATAGTATCCAGAGCACAAAGTTAATTTTTTTAGATCTAAGTTAATTTTTATATAGGTTAGAGTTATCTCTACAAATATAACACTTTAAACTGAAGGTGTCTCACATTTTTATTCAATGTTCATAGAAATAAAAAAAAAAATTTGGTTTCCTATGAAATTACATTTTCTAATCAAGTTAAAAAATCCAGTTAGAAAGTGCGGGATGTAAAAACTGGCCATGGGCAGAGAAAAAGCACATTAATTATTCAGACAGTTATCCCTGCTTATTCAGTTCTTAGAGATATAGTGGCTGTCAGAATCTGTCAGCTGTAGAGTTAGTGCCCTTCAGAATTTACATACATAAATGGTGACCTTTTGGAAAATTTGCATAAAGATAAGTCTGGCATTCGAATGATAGCTGCCAGTCAGTTGAGGAAATCAAATATTGTCAGCCACTGCTTAAAACATGGAATTGGCCTTGAAGCAGTGAATAGCAAATGGAGTACATACAAAACAATACCTTTTCCCCCAAAACAAAAATAAAACCCATTTTTAATAGCTTTACAACAACTAAAGAAGTATAACCAATTACTAAATATTTGGTGTATAAAGATGAATATTTTTGGTGTATATAGTTTTCCTCACTAAACATTCCTGTTAAAAATTTTTGTTTTAAAATGACTAAATTTATAAGCTAATCATATAACCATACATGTTTAATTTATAGTTTATATTATAAAATTAGTGTATACTCATTATAGAACATTTAGAAAATAAACAAAGAGAGAATATTAATTTTATCCATAATCTCATAACTAGAGAGAACTGTGACTAATGCTTACTGTAAATTCTTAGTTATCTTTTAAATAAATAAATAAACATATTTATTACCTCAGCATGTGGATGTACCTTTTTTACTAGCAACATACTCTATTTTATTCATCATAAATACTACTGAGATAGGCATAGATTTACATAAATATTTTGGTGCATCAGTGATTATTTCCTGGAATAGCTATTTATAGCAGAGGAATTATTGGGTCCAAGTGTATGACTTTTTAAATTCTTTAATACATATAGATAAAATTTCAATTCGAGTTTCATTTCCACAAGTTGTCACTTTACCTGGATGCTATCCTTCTGTTTCTTAATCATCTTTAAAAGTTATATTTTAAATGTCTGGTAGAAGCTTGTCATTTTGTAAATGCCTTATGAAAACTAGGGCAGAAAAATAATGTTCAATTTAAAAAATTAATTTTCTTTTATTATTATTACAAATTTCAATTTCATTGTATAGCAGCCTGTTCCTTATCACTCACCTCAGCCATCAACCTAAAACTGAAATATTCATGTTTCATTCAAAACAGTGCTGATAACCTAAAATGAAATTAAAAATAATGCAAACAATTAAAAAACTTTGCACATTCAAAATAATTATACATAAAATGTGTGTAAGATGGACTGTCAGAGCAAAGTCCATTCCTCGTCTCTTGTCTTTCTTTTTTCACACTTACAACTGTAGGTGTTTTAAACACCTGCATATCTGCCTGCTTTGGCAAACAGGGCAGTGAGCACCGTAATTTGGGGATGCAACCAGAGCTCCTTAGTGTTTTTTCATCTTGAAATACCCAAACGATATTTAACTCAGAACTGGAAAGATGAAACAAAAAGCTAGTTGAGAGTAAACACGGTGTATGGATAGACAGCTTTTTTACTGCTAAAATGGTTAAAATGGATTTTGGGTGTTATGTACGAAGTCAAACCTCTAAGATGATTGTGATGGTCACTTTCCATTATTTATTAGTTTTATGGGTAAACCCTGAACTAGTGGTGGCCCAGACGGAAACTTGTGTTCCCATCCTTTATCAAGCTTTATCTTAAACTGTCCTCTGTTGCCTTTAGCCCATGGCATTGGAAAAAATTTATTATGATTCAGAAAAGGCTGTTCATTTCTGTCTGAATCAGGGATGCCGTATTGAATAGAATGAGAGCTGGTCTAAGCTATAAATATTTATAGTTGGGGATTTTGTACCACAGCTAAAGGGTAAAAGCAGTTTATTATTGGCATTTTTTTTTTGTAGGGCAGAGATTTGTTCATGATTTTTAAACTGAGTGTCTATATTTAACATTTTTTATTGAGCACACTTTGAAAAATTACCCATTGTAAATGTTTGAGGAATTTTCACATAACCGTGACTCTATTCTCTCTGTATATCTATCTACCTGGCTGTCTATCTGTACCTGCAGTTGTTTGTTTATTTGTTTGTGTTGTTTTCTACGTACAGGTCTGACATGTGAGACTTGATAAGTTGTGTTTTCCTCATAGGTAGGGTGCAAAGTGTTTTTATCACCTAAGCATCCCCCACGCTGCCCCTTTGTAGTCAGTCCCTGCCTCGGCCCCTAACCCTAGGAGCCATTCATCTGTTCTTCATTCCTGTATTTCTAGCTTTTTCAGAGTGTCCTTTAAATTAATCATACAGGGGGTGGCCTTTTGAGACTAACTTCTTTAACTCGTCAGCATACCTGTGAGATTCATCCTTGTTTTGGAGTAATCAAAATGTTTTGGAGAACAAATTTATTTGTTCTTTTATGTGAGGCAGTGTTCCACTTTGTGGATGTTTCCTAGTTCATTTATCCATCTCCACCTGTTTAGGAACATTTGGATTTTTTCTCATTTTTGGTGATAATAAAGTTCCTATAAACATACATGTGATGTGTGTGTGTGTGTGTGTGCGTGTGTGTGCACATGCCTTTTTATTACTCTATGTTAAATACCCAAGAGTTGGATTGGATCACATGGCAAGTGTATACATTGGTTTTTTAAATCATTTCTATGTTTTATCTCTCTTACTGGATTTTGATCCTGTTTCTACTTTATTTCTATTTTAAGTGCCATCGTTATTGTATAAATTGGAATTGTGCTGAGTTAAATAGTGAATTTTTTTAACACTAACTTGATTATGGAAAGACCTGCTTTTATGAGTCTCTGAATTGAGGTAGGAAAAATTACATCATCCGAGCACAAAAAGCAGCTTTTATGATTTTTCCTTTCTTGATATTCACTTTTTTTTTTTTTTTTTTTTTTTTAGAGGAGTGTGTCTTGAATCCTTTAGTGAATGATCCTAAAACAACCAACCATAGTAACCACAGCTTAACTATTTCTGCAGTGGATGTAATTTAGCTGTTGTTTTTTTTTTTTTTTTTTTCCAAACTAAAGCTCATTTGCTTTTTACACACAAAATGCTTTCATTGAGAACATATTTTACAATATGTTCTAACAAACATGGTCACCTAGCACCTAAGACACAGCAGATTGAATTCACCAAATTATTCAAAAAATCAAAATACTGAAAGTTAAATATTAATCTTACATAGTATATTAAGGATAGGTACCAAATAACCTAACCTAACCTAAATAGGTACCAATTAAAAGTCACAAAAATTATAGAAAATATAGTCGGCTAGATCTATTTGTATCAGAGAAAAGTTTTCTTATGTATCTAAGAGGCTCTGAGCAATTCACATTTTGCAAATGCAGTTTTTATTAGGAAGAATGCTGGATCAAGTTACCTGCACTCTAGTCCTGGTCTTGCCATTAACCTGCGGTGAGACCCAGGGCACACCATGCTCGGATAATCTCTCTGGATGGTAGAATTCTCATTTGTCCAATTAATGAGAACAGCGCCAGATTATCTGTAAAGGACATTCTTACTCTTAAAAAATAGGATGCTGCAATTCTGTGATGATCTTGGGTCATTGAGAAGAAGGTAGAGTATGTGTATAATGTAGTTCATTAGAAAACAAGGATATA
This sequence comes from Micronycteris hirsuta, assembly GCA_004026765.1. NCBI lineage: Eukaryota > Metazoa > Chordata > Mammalia > Chiroptera > Phyllostomidae > Micronycteris > Micronycteris hirsuta. Next base: position 95,535 of record PVJI01000234.1, on the reverse strand, counting down.
TACAATCCATTTTTAGAAACTTTAAATTGAAAACTAGTTTTTTTGTGATATGAAAAAATTCACTAAGTAGTCCAGAAAGTTTGAATGTAATAGAATCATTGATTTCTCTACTGTTCTTCAAATATTTAGTAATTTTAAAAATTCTAGATGTTTTGTATTAAGTGAATACAAGGTAAATGGAAAATCATATCCCCTTCTGTTAGTATTATAGGGTTTTATTGAGAATTATACTTTAAAAATTTTAGAAGTTAATGTCAATAAAACTTATTTAATTAATACCTCCTTTTTACTATGAAACAGGCTTCAGAATACACTATCCATTTTTTTCAGAGTAAATATGCATTTTTCTAGACAATTTCAAGCCAATATACTCACAAGAAGAGGAAATAGATGAAAAATATCTCCCTTGGTTACATTTGTTTAATGTAGAATAACTCCCACTTCATTAAGTAACATATTTCAAAGAGTAAGGAATGTCATCATAAATCTTGATGAGGAAGCATGTTAAAACAATTTTAATTTATTTAAAATTTATTTTATATTAGCATCTAGTGTGCATAAGACCTCTACTATATTCTGGGATAACGGTTATGCTATTTTTTATTGTTCAAGTACAGTTGTCTTCATTTTCATTTTGACCTAGAGAAAATCAAGCCTAGTTCGGAGCACAGAAACATGCACAAGTAGATATACTACAATGCGTTGCATATTATAATAGAAATACAAGAAAAAGGGAGTAATTAATTCAGAATAAAAGACCTCGGGAAAGCTTTGAGGAAGTGGTAGCATATGAGAAGGATTTTACTATTAGAGAAGAGAGAATGGACATTTTAAGAGAATAGTTTTGGCAAGGCCAGAGTGTTCATTAGAGAATAATAAAGAATCTGTTCTGGGGAATATATTCTTACATATTGTGAAATATTTTATATATGATAATACACAGTTACTCACGTGTTACTGTTATTTAAAGAACAATGGCTCTTGGATGTGTGAGAGATGCATTGCATTGAAGATGGATAAGACATAAAAAAACACGAAACAGAGGGCTCGGACTAAGAGCTGCAGGGCTCTGTCAGCTGTGCGAAACATCACTGCTCTCAGCACCACGCATTTATATAAACCTTTGAACTACATACTTTTAAAACTTATTTTTCCTGGGAGGACTATATTTTTTCTACTTTAAAACATTATAAATGTTATAGTTAAATAAAAATTTCTTTTATATCTTTCCAATCTATCTAATATTTAATATATACACTTTTCTTGTAGGTCCTAAAATATGTTAGTGGAAAAGAATTTGATTGATTGGGAAAGAAAAAGAAATAAAGAAATTGGATCTCTTGGTTTGGTTTAGTGCTGCCTTCTGTGTTCTGAGAATGATAATACAATTAATTAAAATATTTATTCATAAAATTTAATTCCTGGGGAGTATCTTCTCAAATTGGCTCTTATAAGTATAATGGAAGAAAGTAATTGTTTGCTGATTTTGTTGCCAAAAATTGTGAATGACTAGATTTTTGTAAAACTTCGTGGTAATGCATGTATAAACATTTAATCTCTCCGTTATAATTTCAATGAAGAAATTCAAATTAGTGCGTGCTTTTTGTTATATTGAGTGTTAGTGTTCTCAGCCATAAGTCTGTTATTAATTATTCCACAAATGAAGTTTTTGATAGATAATAGATTGATTTCATTTCCATATAATGCCATCCTTGATTAAATTGACCAGATTAGCAGTATTTTGTATTATCTGTTATGGATAACCTAATGATAAGTTATTGAAGTGAAAGTGTATCGTCAGCATATATAAATATCCAAAGAAAATGAATGCGTCTGATCATTATACCTTTACCAGTAAATAGTGTAGCAGTAACTCCCTCTGATACCACCTTTGAAAAGCACTGCTAGTAGGAAGAGAGGAGAAAGTGTATAAAAAGCCTTTGCTATAGATAGAGCTTTGAAAGGTTATTCCTGTGCAAAAGGCTGTGGAGGTGATTCCGATAACTTACCTTGACTATACTATGTTAATACAGGTGCTTTTTATCTCAACCGGTGTATTTCCTTGCTAAGGGAAATCACATTATTAGGTTAATCCAGTGCCATAAATATAGTAAAAATATGATGCTTATTATATGTTATTAAATCCGTTCAGCAAAATATCACAACAAAGTGAAGTTTTTATTTAAAAACTAGCCAATTGTAGTCCATTCAGGATAGATAAGAAAATTATAAGATAGCTGGAAAGGTTTGAACTACCATGGACTACAGTGGATTGCCAAGGAATATGTTTAATGTAAATCAATTTGAAACACATTGATATGGAGGGGGATAGCTCAACTGTTACTAATAGTATTTTTTTTTTATTCCATCTTCTGAGAGAGCACATTGTGCTGATGTTAGGACAGAGGAATAATGAACTAATGGTCTCTACCAGATTCTACTCACCAAAAACTAAAAACCACATCTAATTTGAGATCATTTTTAAATTGTATTTACTATAGCCTATTTTTAGCTAACGAGGAGAAGGGTTTATTTGTGAAGTGCTACAGTGTGCCTTTCACCCAAATGCTTTCCACAGTTCCTGAATATACATGGTTTTCAGTGATGAAATTCTTTTTGCTTTAACTATATCAGAAAGTGAACTGTTAACAAAGTTTATAATTAATCAAAACTATTAGATTTTTCCCCATTATATATGTATTCATGTTTGAAAATTTAGAATACAAAATCAATTATAATGATCCATTTCTGCCATTAAAAGTAATAAAGTCTTTAAAGTGAGAAAAATTATTTCTATTTCTAATAATACCCTAGATCAACCAACATCATTGTCCCTTTTTAATTTTTATGGGAGTGAACATTTATCAAATTATATTAAAAGATCCTTGTTATGTTAATATGGAAGGAGAGATTCTTATTTTGACTTATATTTAAAAATTTTGCCAACTTGACTCATTTACACTGAGTTCCTGAGTGTATTATCATTTGAAGGGTTTTGTTCTCTGACTAAATACATTGCACTTCTGGCTTTTCCAGTCACTGCCTTTTCGGTCACTTCCAGGTTTAACTCATTAAGGTGGAAACATATTTGTTGTTGTTATATTGATATATTATGTGGTTACTAAATTTACCATAAATCTATTTTTCAGCTAACTTTTAGTTTATAAATTTACACTAGTAACGTGTGTTCATATAGTGCTGTGACTGGCCTTTTGATACTTCTCTTGTTCAAATTCACATCTCTGAATCTGTTATGTATCAGGTACTATGAAACATATTTTCATGTAATTTATTTAATAATCCATGAATGTAGGAAGGGAGAGATTATTTTTACTTTTACTTCTGAGGGAAATGGGAATTTGATATAGTAGAAAAACGTCTTATATCTCATCATCAGTTTCCAATAATGAATATCTGAAACTATAATATGCAACAATAATAATGCAATTTTTATGAGCTAACTTTTACAGAAAATATCAAGTCATATCATTCATCAATTATTACAGATTATATAAAGTTAGGGTTTTTACGCAGCAAAGTTTTTCTTACTTGCACACTAACACAGATATTTTTCTGTAGCAATTTTGCCTTCTTGTTATTCTCACATTTTTTGAAAATCACATAATTTTATGAAAGGATTTAAGAACTGGGGCAGATGTGACTGAAGCAGAGACTCCATTTCCTGGCCTGGGTAGTATTAAAAACAAATAGTTGACAAGCTATCTGAAAGGGAAAAGGCAAATATGGTGACAGGAAAGTATGAGAGCCCACCATTTTTAGACATTTGATGGGTTACTTTTATAATCCTCTAGAGGACTGTGAATTTCACAGCATCTTTCTACTCCTCAATTTTTAGTTAACCGTGCCATATATTTCCTCACCCCTTTTGTAACAGAGCTAGAATACCAGTGTTTCTAAGAAGCTGGTTGAGACTAGTCCTGTTCTGTTCCTTGTGTCTTCTAAGTGCCACATCTGAGTACCTATCTCAGGAAAACTGGGAAAATTCAGGACTTAATTAAGTTTTTGGAAAAAAAAAATGAGAAACATAACTGTTCACATTCCCAAGGGCTATGTTGAATCTTTTATCTTTAGGAATCATTTGATTTTCAAAGACGTTATTTTACAATTTACATTAAAGAATCTACTTTTTGTTTTATGCTCAAAGATAGTTCTTGAGTGTGTAGTTCTAGAAATAGAATGGGTGAGTAATAAATCAGTCAATGGAGAGCCATAACATTCTGTAAATTGAACAGGTAAGTAAATCTGGATTTTGTAAGTAAATACTCTGCTGAAATTTCTGGAGTGAATCATTCTTCATATTATTTTAGAAGCATTTTTGTATCACACCCAGCAGACTAGTCTCTGAATGATGAAATAATGAGGTGATGTTAGTTTTGATGTATTTTATTTTGCCTTGAAAAAAAATTGAACAATGTTTCACCAAAACCTTAATCCTGAAAATTTGTCACTGTCTTTTTGATATTTCGAAGAATTCAAATGAAGGAATATTTGAAATGAATGTGATAAAGTGATTTTTAAAATGAGGAAACAGACTGTGGAGCTCTAAAGATAAAAACTATTTATTTGATTTTAGCTTTGAATTTTAGATGTTGATTTATTGAAAATATCCATTTTAGTAGATCTTTCCTGAGATATCATAGAGTGAGAATTATTAGCCACTGTAAATGTACTGGCAGTAAATGGCATGACAGTTTCATTTGAAGAATATATTTTTTCACTGAAATACACTAGCTTATCTTTTTTCTTATCTATTAACACTTACAACAGGCAAAGACTTTCTTAGTTAAAGTCGTCAGACTTGGTTAGTAAGTTTAAATCATGATAATTCTCTCTATCAACCTTAATCTGGTTCAGTATTGCTTTGTGAAAAATGTCTCCTATGCCTTTTCTGGCTTTTATCCACTGACTCCATTTATGGAGCCTCTGGTATAGAAGACTGTTTTTTGTTTGTTTGTTTTACATTTTGACTTTCTCAGTATACTCCTGAAATATGAACTAACATAATTAAAGGATCTTTCAAAGTCCAATATTTATTTTAAAACTGAATGAAATGTAGAAAACATAAATAAAGAAATCTTCTTTTCTCTTTCCTTTCTTCTCTTTTGCATGTGCTTCTTCCTCCTTCCACAGTGTCTTCCCAACCCCTGGTTTTGGTACTTTCCTTTCCTTTATTCTTTCTTATTGTAAAGGAAACAATAACTTATATTAGGGTTACTTGAGTTTATTCACATATTCTAATCACACATAAAAGTCCTAAATGGACAATTTGTAGGACAACACGATCCCTTACTTGTAAAGAGAATATATACAGAAATGTCCATAGAGTCAAACTTTACTTAATTATTATTTATTCAAATTTCAAAATGGTATTTTAAGTAAAAATTGCTTACTTCAGTTAATAGTCAGACCTTTACTAATAGATAAATATCATCAAATGAACTGTGTGAAGCTCTCAGGAATAGAAAAGATATTTCATATTTTTCACAGTGGGGATTAATATTAATTAGTAAAGGGTGCTGCTGATTAGTTTAGAAATGATTTGAAAATGTGTTTTATGACCAAAATGTAATCTTTAAAACATTATTTTCAGTATGAAAAAAAATTTAATTACATAAATCATGTAATATATAACAAAATTACTAATGCATACCTATTTCATTTTTGGGGGTTAATCCCAATTCAGCATTATTTTTTGTGAGTACTAGATATACTCTATATTTTAAGGTGTTTAGGTTGGTAAATAAAAAGTAGGAAAAGAAGTAAAGTAATATTAAGAGAAGTATCATTCTTCTGTAATGAAGGGATTAAAATTCTAAATCAATACTTACAACTATTGGTACTGCTTCTAGTAGTTCTTTACATATTAAGGGTAGTATTTAACTTTTATGGGCCTCAATTCTACCCTAAATTTTGAGAGCATTGGACTTAATCACTAAGGTATCTTCCTGACTCTAAACGTTTAATATTTAAAATGATCCCTCTTGTACTATAAATTTAAACAATTTCCTTTGGGAGTTTAGGTGTGGAGGAATGTTATTCATGTTTGCTTTTATATTATATGATAAGGTAGACAAGAAGCTCAATCAGAATGACAGAGTATGATTTCCAAATTTAAAATGTTGTTGTGACTACTGCAAAATAAATTTGTACTTAGTTACAGTACAGGTGACGAGTAGCAGGGCATGTGATCAGTGAAAGTGTGCCCCTGAGACAATATAATTTTCTGCAAATGAAAATAATCAGGCAGAGAGCATTTCAGCTCCTATTAAAATGGCCATTATAGAAAAAAGAAGAAAAAAGAAAAGATCCAGAAAAGATCCTGATTATTTAAAAACAGTTTTTATATATTATATCTTAATGATGTATATAGAAGCATTAATTCTATGTTGAAACTAGAAGTGTAATAGTTATAGAAATGAATATAATTAGTACAAGTGGACTTGAGGAACTAAACTGTGATATAGTTTAATTTATTACCCTAGTATATTAGACCATCATAAAAAGCTTTTGTTCTGGTCAAACAGGCACGTGGAATATATAAAAAATATTCTCATACAGTATATAGAAATAAGGAAAACAATATACTTTATTATCTAGAAGAGACTGGAAATTCAACTAGAGATAATTCCTCTGTTTAAATCCGGCGTTTTGTGGAAGAGAACCATCACTATATATTGTCCATGAGATGGCCTGTGAATGCTGGCAATGTGAGGTTACAGTAGTCAGAGCTTTTTATCCCTTCCAAACCAGTTATTGTGCTGCTAATTAGAATGGGATACTGGTGGTAGTGGAAATAAGGGAGACTATCAATGTTACTTTGTGTTAAATTTTAATCACACAAGTTAGGACATTCAGAATTATGGTTTCCATGGTAACCGTAACACTGAGCCCTGTGTGAAGGCATTACAGTGAGGGGCTTTGATTAAAAGAAAGTAAACCAGAAGTGAAACAAAATGCTCCATATGTGCAGCTAAAGTTACCAAAAAAAAAAAAAAAAAAAAATCCAGCTCCCTTGTCCTTAATTATATTTGCTTAATAGTATGTCACGTGTTTGCGCAGTACACTGAAGGTCTGTTGTAGTGTGGATGCTGTGTTTTCATTAGGTTTTAAATGATTATTTAATAGCAACACTTGCATTTTTAAAATTTATTATTTTCATTTTTAAAATATCTACAAATTTGACTTTAGGGAACTTAAGATCATTCATGTGAAAGAGGATTTTTTTTTACTGATTTTTAAAAAAATGTGTGGATAGATTTGTAATACTGGGTTTTTTCTTATAAGCTTTTAGTTTGAATATTTGAGTTAAGAAAGCTACTTAAGGTTCAATTTTTATTAACTTAATCTTTATCACCAACATGAAAAGAATCACAAACTAAATGAGATTGATGGATGAACAGCATGTAGATCATTCCATCTGTAAAATGATTGTAACAGTAAAAAGTAGTTGGAGATGGTGATCACTAAAGTGAAAATGCAACTGTGGAAGATTTGTTTTTTTTAAGATTTTATTTATTTATTTTTGGTTAGAGGGCAAGGGAGAGGAGGAAGAGAGGAAGAGACAAATATCAATGTGTGGTTGCCTCTTGCACGCCCCCTAGGGGGATCTGGCCCACAACCCAGGCATGTGCCCTGACTGGGAATTGAACTAGTGACACTTTGGTTCACAGGCCCGTGCTCAGTCCACTGAGCCACACCAGCCAGGGCTGGAAGATTCATTTTCCAAGAGTATGTTTTAGTCAACAATGGGTACAATACATATTAAACTGTTATTTATATTTCTTTCTCATTTGTATAGAAATGTGATATTTAGTATGCGATGCAAAGCGAATATGTGTCATACAAATAAATGTACACATGTGTATTATGCAAGCATGATGGGAAACTCTTGTTTGTGATGTAGTACCAGCAGAGGCCGGCTCAGGTAAGAAATTTTTCATGTATTGTAGTACTTCTTTACTGAGCATCTATTATGGCTTAGTTATGCTGAGATTGTCATTCCTTGAGTTTGTATGCTTTCAGAAGCATAGCAGCTAGTGACTTTTTACTGAGAATTAGTAAAAATAAGGACAAATAATTCTACTTTTGCATCTCTAAACACAGAAAATGCGAATTGGACCGAAATTTCTCACGAAATAGTTCAGAAAGTTGTAACATATTCAAATCAGTAACATGGATTAAGTGGTTCTCTATTCAAATTTATTTTTCAAAATTCAACACAGTTTTCATTAATGATTCAAAAATTTGATGATTCATTCCATTTTGAAACAATGGTCATATCATCTACATGGATTTGATAGGGCCAGTAAACAGCATGAGAGGAGATGGCATTAATAATTATTCTGAGACGGCATGCACAAACCTGGACTTCTCTGGGCGGATTGGCATGGGTTGTACCTTTATCCTTGATCCAGCTTTCTACAGAGCATATGCATAGACTATTCCATTTGCCTGAAGCTTTTTCTAGGTAACTAAATCCTGCAGTAGTTAGTCAACACAGACTAATTAATGTTATCTTATGGTTAGGCCAAATTTCTCTATTACAGTTTCTTATGTACCACTCATTAGTAGCATCGTGCAGTCTCGTCATTATACTTATTTGTGTGATTATTTACTCAGCATTGTCTCTCCCACTGCATTGTTACCTTCATTAGAGCAGAGCTTATATCTATATTTGCTCTACATTCTGTCCTTTGCTTTTGAATACCATATTGACACGTTATAGGTACTTAATATTTTTGATTAAACAAATTCATATAGCTAATAATGCTTGTGCGTTATATGAAAGATATCATATTACTTATTAAAAAGTGCAGAGAAGAGCATTAATGAATTTTGTATATGTTAAATGTACCTTGGTGGGAAGACTAATCCTGGGAAGATAATAATACTACGCTAAACTTCTTTAAGATTTATGTGATACCAACACAAGTGTTTTTCATAATAAATAAGTGTATTATAAGTTATACATAACTAAACATTTATGAGATTAACAAAATACATATGAAAATATATGAACAAGAGAGGTAGGTAGCCGTCCCAGGTATCAAAATAGTACATAAAGCTACAAGTAATTCATGTTTTTTCCCCATGTTAGTTTCAATCAAAGTGAGAGTTAATAAGAATTTTGGTGGGTGCAGATTAAAATGTTAATAAAGTGCTTGGAGTATGTAGCTCACACATGTGGCTGTGATGAGCTCCCTGGTATTGCATCCCAGAAATAACCAGTTTCAAGCAAAGATGTCACATAGGTCTCCCCATGTAGGGTGATGCCATTGGAAATTTTATAGATGGAATACTACACTGGAACCTGTGTCCTGTATGCTCCTTGCTGCCCGCAGTTGGAGTGAGGGGAGAAGAAACTAGCTGGGTATGACAGATCCCTTTCCTAAACTCATCAGTTAAGGAAGTCACTTTTTTCATTTCTGCAGATTGAGTGTAGAAAGACTGGCAAATGCCGGAGAGTTACAGGAAATGCTGCTATTTCCTATGAAAATGGACTTAGGGGGAGAAGGATTTTTTCTCCCATCATATTTTATTCATTTATTTATTAAGTCAATCATTCAAAACATCTTCATAGCCACCTAATGTCTTAGTCTGCTCAGGCTGCCATAGTAAAATACTGGAGTGTGGGTAGCTTAAACAACAAAAATTTATTTTCTCACAGTTCCAGGGGATAGAAGTTCCATCTCAATGTGTCTATTTGTTTCCTGGTGTGAGCTCTCTTCTTGGCTCATACATGGCCTTCTCTTACTATGTCCTCAGACGGCTTGTAGAGGAGAGATTGAGGGAGGGAGGGAGCTCTCTTGTATCTCTTTTTATAGGGGCACTAATTCTATTGGATAAGGGCTTCATCCTCATGACTTTAAACTTAATTCTTAAAGGCCCCATCTCCGAGCATTATCACAGCGTTGTTTAGGTCTTCAACATCAGAATCTTGGAAGAACACAGATATGTCCATAACACCTACACTGTGCTAGGCTGTGTTCTAGTTACTCAGTACATATTAGTCAGCAAGTCCCTAGTATTAGGATGTTTAGAGTCTATTGGCAGAAACAAACAGTAGTTAAATAATTTCACTAGTTAATATATAATAGCAAACTGAAATAAGTTCTCTGAAGAAAGAAACAATAATTTTGAGACCATTATAACAATAAAGAATTCATAAGTGCCCATCTAAAAATGAGTGGATCAAGAAACTATGGTACATTTACACAATGGAATTCTACGCAGCAGAGAGGAAGAAGGAGCTTATACCCTTTGCAACAGCATGGATGGAACTGGAGAGCATTATGCTAAGTGAAGTGAGCCAGACTGTGAGGGACAAATACCATATGATCTCACCATTAATCGGAACATAATCAACAAAAGCAAAAAGCAAGCAAAGCTTAACCAGAGACATTGAAATTAAGAACAATCTAACAATAGCCAGGGGGAATGGGGGAGGGGACAATGGAGAGAAGGATCTTCAGGAACCACTATAGAGGACACATGGACAGAACCAAGGGTGGAGAGGGAGGCAGGGAAGGGAGGTGGAATTGGAGGGGGAGGGGAGGGGAGAGTTTGCAGACAACTGTCATTGAATAACAATAAAGTAAAAAAAAAATAATAATTCATATGTGTTATAAAGAACCTAATTTGACCAGAAAGGTTCAGAGAAGCCCTCTTTGGGAATTGAGGAGGAGAATATTCTTGAGAAAGGAATCAGTTTGAGGGGAAAAAAAAACCTAGTCCCTGTAGGGATCATGTTTCTGTAATCTTTCCTGTTCAATTACTATGAAGTAAAAAGTACCTTGCTCTTTCCCAGTTACAACTTGCTTCTTTTTAGTATGCAAAAATACAAGAATAAGTCCATGGTATATAAAAATTACTCACTTGAATTTGAAACAGCTTACCTGAAAAAAGTTCAGAATCATATCACTTGACACTTTTTTATCCTGGCATTAATATTTATTAACATTGAGGATTCCTCACTTGGGTATTACTTCTAAATAGATTCTTAAATTCATCATTTTTATCACCACACTGAATGAAAAATAAAAATCTTCATACTGTATATAAATAGTTTAGTATAAATTGATACCATATTCACTTTTGTCTTTTATTCTTAAAAAATGTCTGGTTAATATCAGTCAAAAGGGAAAATCTCTTTATGTTTTCTATAATCATGTCAAAAAGTATCAGAATCATGATTAATGCCAGAAATAAAAAAAAATGTCCATTTTTGGACCCTCATAAACTTTGTGTCCTAATATTGCAAACGAAAATCTACATATTTGGAATATGTATAAGACTAACATAGCAAATGACGGGATATGTGTAGACAACTGAGATACAAACAAAGATGTGGTGATTGTGCTTCCAGTGCACTCTACTCAGCCAGAAATTCTTTGCTAAACCCTCTCCCAGACTTGACCTTGGAACGTTTTCATAGTAGCTACTATGTATTTGAAAAGAGATGGGATTAATTGAGGAGGGAATGTAGCTGTCAAGGTTCTTTGGGACCATTGCTACTTGTTTAGTATGGAGAATACCAAAATATTGGCAGTTTAAAAAACAATGATCATCTTACTCTGAATAAAGGATTCCATTAGGTACATTTTATATGCTTTGACAGTTTTTTTCTATGTGTGTCAGCAACTTAGTCTTAATTGTAATTGGTATTATAGTAACTAATTACATTTCTAATTGCCGTAAGTAAGAGCACAATTCTGTAAAAGGTACTGTTTGTAAAGTCCTTGTACTGAATCTTAATTGCGTTGGTTATCATCTACCTTATCTAGATACATATCTGTAATAATACCGAAAGGGATTCTTTAATTTGTCATTTATGATGAAAATAAAACCTTTTGTTGTATTTTCATAGCAAGAGAACTATCCATTAAACTGAATGGAATTCCAAACTGTATTCTGGCACATACATTTATTGTAGTTGATTAAAATCCCCCATAATCCTGAAGAAAAAATATAAAATGTAAAATTATGGGCAAATATTAGTAATGATTATAGGACAGATGTACATATTTTTTAAATTTAGGAATGCAAAGTGGAATTTGAATCAGATTTTGACCCTGATGTTGCCATTTTGAGAGGCTGCTTTGTATTAAATGAAAACATGTTTTTCACATTGCCAAATGCTAAGCTTTCTAAATAATTAACATTACTCAGTGTAGTGGTCAGCCACAGCAGAAAAAGAATGCATTTTGATCTGCATAATTCAACATCTGGTTGACACTGTAATGCTAAGCCTACCACAAGTACACTTTGCCAGATGTGACTTATGGTTACATTATATTTTATTTTGTTCAGCAAATGTATTTGAAAAGAAGTCAAAGATATTACCATGAACAAAGAAACCTCAAACCATTTATATATTCATTTACTGAAGTGGTAAAATCATTCATAATGAAAATAGTTCACATTTATTGAGGACTCCCTGGATGCTTGTATTTGCATATATGTTATAATACCATGTTAATGTTCTCATCAACTCTGTAAGAACATTGTATTTGTTTTCTGTGGTATCGATGAGGAAACTGGGGGTAAAAAAGCTGTGAATGGTCACACAACAAATGTTGAAACCAAGCTGAGACCAAAATGCTACACAATACCTACTCCATTTATGTTGCTATAGTTTCTAGCGTATTTTTACTCTGCCTATGAGAATAAATTGAGTGGCTAAATTTTGCAGATTAAATGATCTAATTCTTATAATATTTAATGAGGTACGACAGGCTGCTTCTATGAATTAACACATATTAAATATATATACAGTATATATAATTAAGAGCAATAGATAAGGCGACATTTTATTAAGATGTCTTTCTCTAGTGAACATATACATTTTATTTTACTGTGTTTAAAATTATTTTGAACATATTTGTGTTGTTAGATAATGCACTTTCATAAAAAAAATAAGTAAATGTTATGTCATTTCCAGATTAGTATTATTTTACTTTTTTAAAAAGATTGTATTTATTTGCTTTTTAGAAAGAGGGGAAAGGAGGGAGAAAGGGAGGGAGAGATACATCCTTGTGTGGTTGCCTCTCGCGCACCCCCAATCTGAGGACCGGGCCTGCAACCCAGGTATGTGCCCTAGACTGGGAATTGAACTGTCAATCCTTTGGTTTCAAGGCTGGTGTTCAGTCCACTGAGTCACACCAGCCAGGGCCAGATTAGTATTATTTTAAATTTACATATTTTTTTCTGTATTTATTTATGAAAACCCAATACGATAGGTTATTGGCTTGATGCGTCATAAGAGCTATCAGTCCTTTGTAATAGTATACATTTATATTTGAAGAGGCAAGGTACTTCAAATATTTTAACTACAATGTGGTTTTAGAAGAAAATATTCTGTGCAATTTATTCAACATGCCAGATCAGTGCAAATATAAAACACTGTTAGCATTGTTCTTTAATAGGTGAGTTTATCTCCTGTAATGGCTAAATGACGTCATTGGTATTTCCTTCAGCTAATGACAGTATGCTGTATGCCGCAAGTCATTCAATGGTACCAACTGTCATAAAATACAGTGCAGGGTATCATATTACAACTAAGATTAAAAATAACAAAATGGAATGTTATGGATATGACTACTCTGGCCTGATTAGTATAATTTTATTTCATTGCTATGGCATTCTGAGTTGGGCAAGTAATTGTTTAAGTAATGCAGCAGGATTTCTGTTCTTTGGTTTCACTGGTAAAATTTATATTCAATGCCTAAATCTGATACAATGAAACCTTATAATATTTTAGTATAATTTTTCAAAATTAACAATAAATATAATTTGAGGTAACTATTTTCCAAGAGGAAGCCAAGATTATAGCCGCATGGAAATACTGCATTAAAGAATTATAGTAAAATGATAGCTTTAAAAAAACTTGCTTTGATATTGCAGAAGTGGATATGTCATTAGTCTTTCACATATTAATTTCCTTTTTTCTCAAATCTATAATGGGAGAATAATCCCAGCCCTTTAAGATTAGGGCAAAGCCTGAACACACAGTAAAATCAATATAATAGTTCATCCTTTAATTTCCTTTTGTGTCCTGTGAAGCCTTCAAAATATGAGGGTTGAGAGTCTTACAATCTCACTTCACTTGTAACATCTTGATTGTGTCTTAGATTGACCACCAGAAACACAAGAAAATGGCAACTGTGTAACTGAAGTTTTAGTTTACATTGCGTCTTGTTTTACCTCCCAAGCAAAGCTCTAGAACAACAGTTTTCTGTTATCAGTATAGAACATCTTGAAGGGTTGGAAAAAGGCAATCGAGATTCAAACCCCAACACAAATACTGTATTTATGGCTACAAAAATTATTTTGGATTTTGGTTTATATTCTCATGTAAATGTGTACATTCTATAACTGAATGGGTGAATTCACTAGAGAATAAGTAAATAAATAAGTAAATGAAGGGATACTTTTTAAGTGATAGACTCAAAATTTTAAGTGTCTTCCATTCCATAACAAATGTTTTTAGACTGCATTTTATGCATATTTCTGCATATTAATGAATAATGCCTCTGGAAAAATAAACATCTAAATATGATTGATGGTGAGTCTATATTATATAATATTCGGGAATAGAAGATGGTTCCAGGGAGAGGAAGAAGAAAAGGAAAATAAAAGAAAACATGTTAAAATGAAGGGTCCAGTACTATGTATAGGATGTATTTATAGATCTCAGAGAAATGTCACAAAATTTAACATCCCAGAAGGGTATTTTAAAGACTGCATTCAGTAAATATTGTATTCTTCTGTGTGCTGTCTTTTTGTGGAAGTTTTCCCTTCTTTTTGCCTCCAATGGATTTCAAATGTGCCAAACTTACTAGCTTGTCCCATCCTTATCTTGCTGGGCCCCAGCTGGCCCGTGAGAAGGCTATTTTAGTCTCCTGGCCTTGCACCTGGGTATTTGCAGCCCTTGGGGTATTAGCTACTGTCCATCTTTCTCCCTCGCTGTACTGCTTGTAAATGGCCTTGTTGCAGCTTGTAAAGAGATTAATTTGATTTGTCTCTGCTTATGAAAATAAGTTACCAGAAACCGCACATCTATCTTCCAGCTCTTATTATTATCAAGACTAACTTTGGATTGTAACCTGGTTTTCTGTCTTTAGCTTTGTGAAAATGTACCTTATCAGTAATTGAGCTGGAAATTAATTTTTAACTTAGATTATTCAATTTGTCTATATAAAGTCAGTAAATGGTACATTTTAAAATTCTCAAAACTAGCAGGTATAATTTTAGACTGTGATTCAAATCCAAATTAAGTGATAGCTTGATTTTTTAAATTTAGTAAGAACACATTAGTTTCTTTGTTAATGAAGTCTATTGCCTCTTACTACGCCCAACATGCTATTACTAAGCTTATTCTAAAAGAGTTATACTTATTTTTATAAATAAAATTAAAAGAATCATTAGAAATGAAACAGGTTGATTCATTGGCTAAAATATATTCACTTTTAATTCTAAATAATGCAATTTCCTGATTAATTTTGTCTTCTTGAATCCTAACATGGTATAAGAACAGTGATTTTTGCTGTGCTATTCTGGTACTGGCAACTTCTGCTTCAAGACTAACTCTACTTGGTTCATTAATTCATTTTTCCACTTACCTTTTAATAAAAGCAGAGTCATGCTTCAGAAACAGTCACTAAAAGTTCCCATTTTGTTGAGAGGTTTTACAATATCTATGTTTATTTGTTTCGTAAGCTATTCATTTTCATGTTTATCAAGCAGGATACATACTATTTATTTTACTTTCTCTAATTTTAAATATACGGCATTGTGATAGCCTTAATTAATTCACAGTGCCAAAGTACTAGTCCACATGAACCAAAGAATGGAATCAGAAAACAAAACTGTATGGAGGTATAAATGTTTCAGTTTTAGATAAAGTCATCTTTATCCTCTGTTTTAGCAATATGTAAAAGAATATTACCATAAGCTTTTTTAAACCAAAATGTGAACCACAAAATTAAATGTTGTACTTTAAAAAAATAATTTGTAAACATGGAATCATACAACATTTACTGGGATTCTAAAACAAATTGCAATGTTTTTTATTGATTTTTATTAAAATGTGGATATTGATAATGATTTGCTCTATAAGGTTAACCTAAAAAGAGAATGGGTTTTGCTGTGCCTTTCTTTTTTTAAAATTGTTTTTCATTGATTATGCTATTATAGTTGTCCTGACTTTCCCCCCTTGGTCCTTCTCCACCCAGCACCCATTATAACCTCCAGCAATCACCCCACTGTTGTTCATGTCCATGGGTCATGCTATAAGTTCTTTGGCTACTCCATTTCCTATGCTGTACTTTACACCCCCTTGTCTATTCTGTAGCTACCTATTTGTACTTCTTAATCCCCTGACCTCTTCACTCATTATCCTCCTCCCCTCCTCCATCTGGCAACCATCTGGTAACTAATTTCTTTGTTCTTGCTGCTTTTAAGAGTCTGTATTTTTAACCTTTGACCTTTTAATTATGATGTGTCTCGGAGTGGGCATCTGCATCCATCATAATTGGGACTCTCTGTGCTTTTTGGACTTGCATGTCTATTCCTTTCACCAAATCAGGGACGCTTTTTTTTCATTATTTTTTCTGATGGATTTCCAATTTCTCACTCTTTCTCTTCTCCTTCTGGAAAACTTACAAAGCAGATGTTGAACCTCTTGAAGTTGTCCCAGAGGCTGTTTATACTATCCTCAATTTTTTTCAATTCTTTTTTCTTTTTGTTCTATATGGTTGTTTTATGCTTTCTTATGTTCCAATTCATTGATTTGATTCTTGGCTTCATCCACTCTACTGTTGTTTTCCTGTAAATTGTTCTTTATTTCAATTAGTGTGTCCTTCTTCTTCTGACTGGGTCTTTTTTTATGGTAGGAGGAAATCATTTAGTCTTTCAACAAGTTAGTGTTCATTTTGTTTTATTTTTTGGAGGGTGGACTCTTCCTTTACTTATTTATTCTTATTTTTAATTAAAACTATTGGGGTGATATTGATTAATAAGATTATATAGGTTTCAAGTAGACAATTCTGTAGGTTTCATTCCTTTATGGACACCTTTTATGAAATTGAGGAATACCTTGTATATTACTATTTTTCCTCTGAGTTTTTTTTATCATGAATAGGTGATGAATTTTGTAAAATAAAATTTTTTGCTTTGATTAATATGATTATGTGATTTTTTTTCTTCTTTAGCCTTTCTTACTTGATTATAGTGATTTATTGTAAATATTGAAACAACGCTGCATCAGTGGAATAAACCCCTTTTTGTCATGGTATATAAAATAAACAATATAAATAAATAATAATCTGTCCAGAAAAAGTCTAGCCATTATTAATGTAATGAGAACAGTTTACATGACATCGATGTAACCTGGCAGCCAAGGAGAGTGTACTAGTATACGCATGTGTGAACGATGACGACTTCACTGTACTAGTCAGTGGGGGCAGTAGATGCGTTGAGTGAGCATATATACTGTGTGTCTGTCCTGTGCAAAATCACTGAATGAGTAGAGCCACAACTCTGCATCAACTTTTGCGTTAAGCTTGAAGATACCTCTACCAACACTATTCAGATGATTCAGAAGGCTTTCAGGGATGATGCAGTGGGTGCAGCGCAAATGAAAGTGTGGCACAAACACTTCTTCAAAGATGTTTGAAAATGTGTTGAAAGTGATCCCCATTCTGGAAGGCCGGCAACAAGCAGAGCACCTGAGAATGTTGAATGTGTATGGGCTGCAATCAACGATTGGTGACTGATAGTGTGGGAACTAGAAGCTGATCTGAGGATTACAAAAACTGTGTCCGAGATTTTGATGCAGGATCTGGGCATGAAATGTGTCATGACATATTTGTTCTACAGCTTCTGCTACCAGAGCAGAAGGAACACAGCGCTGCATTTGCTAATGACTTCTTTCAAACTGCTATTGATGAACCAGATTTGGCACCCTAAGACATCTGGCTTCTCCCAAAACTGAAATCAGCTTTGAAAGGGAAGAGATTTCAGACCATCAATGAGATTCAGGAAACTACAACATGGAAGCTGATGGAGATTCCAACAAAGGATTTTGCAGAGTGTTTTGAACCCTGGAAGAGACTCTGGGAAAACTGTGTGAGGTCCCAAGGTGTCTACTTTGAAGGGGGCTAAGACATTATTGTCCTAGGCACAATGTTTTTTGTATCGTATTTTCTTCAATAAATGCCTCTTTTTCATAGTACATGGCGGGATACTTTCTGTACAGTCCTTGGTATGCCCATATATACATGAATCTTAATTGCTAATATTTTGCTAAGGATTTTTGTGTTTATATTTTTATGAGTGTCATTCACTGTAGATAGTTTTCCTATCAGGGTAATGTTAGCTTTATAAAATTAATTGAAAAGTATCTCCTCCCCTTCTGTTTTATGAAAGAGACTGGAAAATCATCTTGGTGAGTTTTTAACTTAAAAATTCAATTTATTTAATAGCTACAGAGCTATCTAAATTATTTTATATTAAATGAGTTGTATTAATTTTTTTTTGGGGGGTTGTTTGTTTTGAAGGATCTGTCTACTTCCCCTGAGTTGTCAAGTTTGTGCTTAGAGTTGTTTTTATTTTCTTATTATCCTATTTATGTATATAGGGTTTTTAGCGATATGACTTGTTTCATTCTTAATATTGGTGATTTGTGTCATATTTTTTGTCACAAATCTGTTAAAGTTTGTCAATAGTAATGATCATATCAAAGAACAATCTTTTGTTGTATAGTTATACTTTAAAAAATCATTGGTTTCTGCTCCTATCTATATTATGTCATCCTCCTGCTTGTTTTGAGTTTATTTTGCTCATATTTTTTCTGGGTTCTTTAGGTGGTAGCTAAGATGGTCTTTTTGCCTTTTTATCTAAAATAAACATTTTTTAACTCTACTTTTTCTTCTCAGCACTGTTTTAGATGTGTCCTACAAATTTTAGTATTTTCTATTTTTTTATCTCAAACCTTTTTCTTTGACCTCTTTGATTATTTAGATGTCTGGTTTTCATAATTTCCATGTGTTCAGAATTTTCCCTGTTATCTTTCTGTTATTATTTCTCCTTTGATTCCATTTAGTGAAAGAACACATTCTGTATGATTTCAATTATTTTAAATTCAATTATGTTTATTATATATCCCATGATATAGTCTATTTTTGTGTGTTTTATGGGTCCTTAAAAAGATTATACATTCTGCTTTTTTGGGTGCAGCATTCTATAATGTCATTTAGAGTATGTCGATTGAGTTTTACTATGTCCTTGTTTATTTATTTATGTTTTTGGCCTAGATGCTTTATTGATTATTAAAAATGGGATGTTGAAGTCTTCAACTGTAACTGTGGATTTGTCAATAACTCCTTTTAGTTTTTACTAGATTTTCACATGCTTTGAAGCTTTGTAGTTTGGTATAGATACATGTAGGACTGGCATGTCTTTGTCTGGCACTGATTTCCTTTTATCGTTACATAGTGTCCCTGTCTGCCTATGATAACTTTCTTTGCTTTAAAACCATTTTTATTTGATGCTGATGTAGTCAATTTTGCTTTTCATGCCCACGGTCGAAAAAGCCACTTATTTGGTGAGGTGAGTTAGAACTTCATTTTCTAAATCTTTCTTTTACTATCTATCACCCATCTCAAAGTAGAAATTTGTCCTCCTGATGAGAAATCCCACTCTAGTTATTTTGAAATGCTTTACGAAGGGACCTACATTCAAGCTTTAGCTCTGCCTCTTAAGAACTGGATAACCTTGGGCAAGATACTTGTCTGTTACCAGTTTTCTATAAAACTGTAAAATGCCATCTTACTAACAAATTCACACAATTGCTGTGAAGATCAAATTAGATGTGTGTGAAAAACACTAGAGGTCTAATAATAGTATCAACAACAAGAATAATTTATATCTCTATAGCACTTTTAGAAAGTACTATTTATTATTGTATTATTGCTGTAGTTCCTTATTCATTTGACCTGCTTATTTGTCTTACATTTTATACAGAGAAATCATGAAAAATATTTCTACTTACTATGGTGCTAAATACAGATAGGGAAATTTATCACATATTTTTAGCATGATTAAATTTAATTTTCCAATGTATTAATTTTTCAAATTAAAATTATTTTATATATATATAGTGATATATTTCATCAAATAACTAAATATTAAGTATTAATACTTTATGATGTTAGATAGTTCCATGCAGGTGATTGGTACCTATGAATCTGAACACCTTGATAGTACTCATTTAAAGTATAGTAGTCTCCCCTCATTCCTGGTTTTGCTTCTGAGGTTTCTGTTACCCATGGTCAACCATGGTCCAAAACTATGAAATTGAAAATTCCAGAAATAAGCAGTTCATAATTTTACTATTTTTAAAAAGTTAATCTTTAACAATTCATATTAAAATCCCAGATTGTTCTGAGTAACTTGATGAAAGCTCATGTGCCCCTCTGGGGACACGAATTGTCCCTTTGTCCTGCATTTCCACACTGTATGCAGCCAGTGCCTGAAGTTGTATTGACTGTTTCAGTATTGCGGTACTTGTGCCCAAGTCACCTTGTTTTTACTTGATAATGTCCCAGAAGTGCAAGACTAGTGATGCTGGCCATCTGGATATTCCAAATAAAAACTGTAAGTTGCTACTTGAAGTAAAAATGACAAAGTTCTTGACTTAATAAAGAAAAAAGTGCCCTGGCTGGTGTAGCTCAGTGGATTGAGTGTGGGCTGGGAACCAGGTGGTCCTGGTTCGATTCCCGGCCAGGGCACATGCCTGGGTTGCGGGCCAGGTCCCCTGTGAGGGCCATGTGAGAGGCAACCATACATTGCTGTTTCTCTCCCTCTCTGTCTCCCTCCCTTCCCCTCTCTCTAAAATAAATAAATAATATCTTAAAAAAATAAAGAAAAAAGTAACATGCTGAGGTAGCTAAGAGCTACATTATGAACAAGTCTATTTGCAAAATTCTGAAGAAGGAAAAATAAATATTTTCTAGCTTTGCTTTTACACTTTAACTGCAGCAGTTAAGGCCACAGTGTGTGACAAGTTTTTAGTTAACGTGGAAAAAGCATTGCATTTGTGGGTGGAAGACATGAACAGAAAATGTTCCTAAGATGGCCATGGGTTGCGTCAGAAAGTTTTGAGTTTATACAAAGACTTCAGCAAGAGACACTCTGAAACTGGTGACACTGAGCCATTTACTGAAGAAAGGGATGATTACACAGGTAGAGATAGGTTTATTAAAAATACTGTGGTGGCTGCATCTGCTGCTGAAGAAGCTGCTACCACATTTCTAACAGAAGAGAAGACATTGATTAAGGAGAAGGTATGTATGTGTAGGAAAAGCACAGTTTGTATTCAGTGACATCCTCTTGGTAAAATCTGGGAATCTTGGAATGTATACATCCTCCATAGAAGGTCATAAGAAGGGATTCCTATATCTATTTTCAATAAGAAAAGATACAACTTGGTCCTGGGATAAGTATCTCTCATATATTTATACTAAATATGATTCACAATGTTCATAATCAGACATGAGTTTCCTTTAGACACAATTTGTTCCATCATCTATTCTTGGCCTAAAAACATCTAATCATCTCTTAAGTTCAGTAAGATACTACCACCTTTGAGAATCTTTTCCTTACTTGCGTTTTAATTTACATAACTTTTATAACCTGTACAAGGATGTACTAAAAAATAAATGTTCCCCACAAAGGCATGGGGTGAGTATGTCCGTGTCTTTACATGTTTGAAATAGAACGGTTATCAAATTTTAGTGTATGTGTAGAAGTTAGGGAGTCTTGAGAATCTTTCCTTTAAAGTAATCATTAGAGCCTTAAAGTTCAAATGAATGTATAATCCTTTATGCAAGTATTAATTTAGTATCTGAAAGGGTAACCAACTTGAATATCTTCTTTAAGATATATCCCTTAAACTATCCCTAAATATTTGAAATTTTCTCAGTAAGATATAATATTTCTTTGATTTCTTGTTTATTGATTTCCCATCATGTATTTTCAGCTAAAATTGTGACAAACAGATGTCATTACTATGCTTTTCAGTATATAATAACATATTCTCAAACATACCATGTTTATGCATGCACACAGATAAGATAAAATGCAAGTATTTTGGAGCCTCTTATTGTATACTTGGTTCTATCATGTATTAGGGTATCTAAAATATTTTCTCTAAACATGAAAACACAGAATTGTTCCTCGTTACTTTTCTACACAGTATATGCAAATAACTATTTGTAACTAACATATATGCTAATATATATGCTTCATAGTGTCTAAGTCATGGAAATTATAAAGGTTAATCAATTCCATTGGAGGGTATTACACTATCTTATTAATTAACAGAATTCTGCCAACACAGTTTTCATTTACATAAAATTTTTGGTTATATGATTTTATTTTAAGAATGGCCCTCATAAACAAATCAACAAATGACAAGTGCTGGTGATGCTGTGGAGTACAGGGAACCCTTGTGCACTGTTGGTGGGTACGCAGACTGGTATAGCCACTGTGGAAAACAATATGGGATTTCCTAAGAAAACTAAAAATAGAACTGCCTTTTGACCCAGCAATTCCACTACTGGGATTATACCCTAAGGATCCTGAAACACCAATTCAAAAGAACCTGTGCACCCCAATGTTCACAGCAGCACAATTTACAATAGCCAAGTACTGGAAGCAACCTAAGTGCCCATCAGTGAATGAGTGGATCAGAAAACTGTGGTACATTTACAATTTTCTACACAGCAGAACAAAAGAAGGAGCTCCTATACTTCAGAACAGCATGAATGGAACTAGAGAGTATTATGCTAAGTGAAATAAGCCAGGCGGTGAAAGACAAATGCAATATAATCTCATCTATAAGTGGAACCTAATCAACAAAACAAACAAGCAAGTGAAATAGAACCAGAGACATGGAAATAAAGACAAACTGACAGTGACCAGAGAGCAGGAGGGAGGGGGATGATGGGGGAAAGAAGGGGAAGGGTCAAGTCAAAGAACATGTATAAAAGACCCACGGGCAAGGACAATGGAGGGGAGGATTGAATGTGGGAGAAGAGGGGTGGGCAGGACAGAGGAGAGCAATGGGGGGAAATGAGAACAACTATAACTGAACAACAATAAAAAATAAAAAGAATTTATATATTCTTAATATATGAAGTATACATAGGAGACAGATGAATAGATATTTAAGATTAGATCGATAGAAATTTTGAGTTGCTGTCTTGGTTTGCTAATAAAATATATGTTAAGCAGATAACAGAAAATTACTATTTTCACAATGAAATTTTAATAAACATAAAGATAGATAAAATATTAGTTCTTAGCCTTAATATTATGAAGTATTGCTGAAAAATCTAAGAGGACTGTATTTTATGAGTTTTGGCATCAATTTTGGTAGTGGGGGCATGGCTAAAACTTTTTTAAATTGACAAATAACTAGACAGAGTTTTGAGATAAAACTCTACAGTTTTTTTCTGAGTTGGGTACATCTTGATTACTCCCTAAATGAGTCATTTCAGTTATGAGGTTTACATACTCTTTCTGTACAGCGGAAGTTGAGGATTCTAAGTAGAGGTAACTTGAGGTTGATTGTCCACTACCCCAGTAAAAGCTAGGAAAGCATTGATCATTTCAGTAAAGAAACAGATACAGAATTATTAGGATTCTGCTAAATGGGGAAGGAAGAGGTGGAAACAGGACTCAGGAAACAGCACAGACAAAGTAAGAGGACATCAACTTTCATGATATTTCAGGGAATGCGAATCCACTATGGCGATGATTAGCTATAGATGGTCTGAAAGATGTATTGAGGTTGAATTTCAGGAGTTATTGAATGCTACGGCAGGGAGTCGGGACTTACAGAACAGCATCATGAAATCATCTGAGGCTTGATGAAAGCTTAGGGGGAGAGCATTTCAAGTAGGCCTGTCTGGCGGCAGTGTAGAAGACTCCAATTAGGAACCAGCCAGGAGTTCACAAGACCCTGGGCTTGTGGAATGCTAGAAATGGAAGGAAGGAAATGATGTTAAGATACATTGTGGAGTGGGTTTAAAGGAATTCACATGGTCAGATGGGGAAGAGGAATGTGGAAGAGGGAGGTCTACACTATAGCAGAATTTGTGATGTGGCTAACAGGAAGGCTAGTGATGCTATTTTAATGTATTGAAACCACAGGGAATATAGCAACTAGGATTACTACCAGAGTGGTCATGACCGTGGGATGTTTCAGATTTGTAAAACCTGCTGAAAATCTTGCTTGTGTTTATTGGTGATTATACACTTGGGAATGCATTGTTTTGGAACATAGAGGAAAGGCCAAGGTTAACTTGAGATAAGAGTTGGGCATAATATGTATATAGTAGCTATAAGCCAGAGAAGGACTGTAGAGTAAGAACGTTTTCTAAAATAGGACTTTGATGAATGTCTCCATTTTAAAATGTAGAGAATGAGGAGTTAGGGAAGCTGAGAGAAGGGTCGATATTAATTAGAGACTCAGAAGGAAACTCAGAAGGAAACACAGAAGGAGAGGACAATGTCACAGGAGATATCATTAAACAGTATTTCAAGGAAAATAACAGTTCCAAAGGTCACAAAAGTTAGGTCTGAAAAGACTGTGTTGTCTGAAAATACAACTCATATTTAGATATTGAGAGGCAGTTTATATAACATCTCGGGTAAGAGCTGACTTGGGAGCTTAGGAAATAAAGAGAACCGTAGCCTGACAATTATAAACTGAGACTTGTCAAAGGAAATGGTGCTCCCCAAAGAAGTACTTCTAGTAAATGGCAAAGTAAAGACTCCTATCTGTATCTAAAGAAACACAATCTTCAAGTTATTTTCACACTGTACCACGTTGTTTCTGTAGAAAAGAAAGTATGGGTAGAAGCAAGCTGGAAAGTTAGAGGTGAAGAAGAATCAAGCATTTATTAAGTAAGTAGTTGTAGAGAGAAGACACTTTGGACTATAATTTTCATAAACTTGTGGGTTGATGTATCATAATGTATTTTAGATACTGCACATGGTAATTTTACAATAAATGTAATTGAAATGGATTTTACCTTTATTGCTGTGTATAGAGTTGGGGAAAATGTTTATGGAATTTTATCAGCTTATTTTTTTCTTTTTCAACATAAGAAAGTAGCTTTATAAATTCTCATGTACACATTTTTGAAAATCCAATAAATGGTTTTAAAAGTTTCTGTTTTTTAGGCAGTATGAATTAAGAAATTAGGGCAATAGCTTCCTAAGTGCTGGATATTCAGAGACTTTCAAGGTATTATAAATTACAGTTCAGAAATATGAATGGGAAATAGTCATTTTAATTAGGAAGATACACTTGGGAATGAAGTAATTTTTAAGGTAATTTCCTTGGTGAGTGTTTTACTAATCACTTGAATTTATTTACCACACAGATATCACAATAAAATAGGTATTAATGGGATACCTAATCTAGTTTTTAATTAGAAATTATGGCTTGTAGAGTTGAAGTGGTGAATCATTTTATTTATATTTGGGCTTCACTGGCCCTACTAATAGATGATCCCATTGACAGGTTTGGATATTTCTAACTATATGCTTTGTTTTCTAAAACACCACAAAATCTATCTTATATTTCTGTTTATATTCAAAAACTCTACATCTACAATGAGTTAAAAATATAATCAAACTAAACTATGAGCCTGTGCTTTGGCATCAAACAGGTAATTTTGCCTTTCATCATAACTGAACCACTTTACAAATTAATAGAAAAATAAGTTATATGGCTACTACCATATTTCTAAACGGAAATGGGATTAGAAGGGAATCAACCAAACTTGTCAAATTTATGAGCATGAGAGCAATAGTCTAGCTGATGAGATGGCTTTGCAGGAAAGAAGGATCTGTCATTCAGAAGGACACATTGATGCAAGCGAGTTCTTTTCTTTTTGTTTGCATTTCATTATGTCCTAAAAGGATTGCTATTGAGAATAAAATAAACATGAATTCGAACTTACATTCAGAGTGCAACCTCTGTAGGGAGAATAAGACTATGTACATGCAACTTGCATTTACAATATTGGATTCAAATGAAAATTATTCCTACTTTTCATTCTTCTTTTTGTCCAGATATTTTATTCCTACTGCAGTGCACAGGTTAACATTTCTTGTACTTAAAAGCCACAATCAAAAAAACAAAAACAAAAAACCCTGAAATACAAACATAAGTAATACAACCTGAAAGAACTTAATTTTAGTTATTTATTCCTTTTAAAGATGTTGCTTCTCAATTTCCCTTACTTAGATAATTAGGGATGTAAGAAATTGAATCCACCACTGACTACTTACAATGAATTTTTTTCTTGTGAATGAATCATCATATCTGATATGTTAATATCGGAGTATATTCTACTGAGTATTTTGATAGTAAGTAAAGCAGAAGTTTAGTGACATTAAAACCTCGAGCTCAGGAAAGCCTCAAGGTAGTTATTAAAAGAGTAATGAGTCTTAAATAGTAGTTTTGTACTGTGTCTGATGTTCAAATGGTCATTGATTGCCACTATTATCCGTTCGCCTTCCATAAGTCTTGGCCTTTTCCCAGCTGTTGGAGTCACAGCTAGTGTAAGTTAAACTGGCTCTCTCTTAATTTTAAATGACTTGCCATCGTAATCATGATTATCATCACTTGTAACCAAAGAGAAGAGGTGGATCGGGGATGCAGTCGGTATAATTTCTGTTATTTTAATTAAAACACTCTGTCTTTGTGAGGAATCTGGGGTGAATTGCACTGCCCATAAAATAGGATCTTTAGGGTGCATTAAACAATCCCTTTAAAAAACAAGGACAATAGATGTGAGGGCCATCTGGCTGCAGCAGCTGCTCCCCATTCCACAGTTGGCTTCTCTCATTGGATAGTACGCAACCCTTCCTTTTCAGGGAAAGTTGTTGTCTCCTTTGAGGCCACTCAATAGAAGATGGCCTACTGAGATAGAGGACAACTGTTTTTTATAAGAGTTACCTCAGTCTCAGGTAACCAGACCTGTTTGCTGCTACTCCTAACAAATTCCTTCTAAATTGAACTATTCTAAATTATTTTGTGTTGTGCAGAGAGCAACCTAATGTTAACCAAATTAATTGGAATAGAACACATTTCTGTTGTGATATCACCATATATGAAATAATTGGGGTAGAATAGGAGCAAGCAAATTTGAAAAGACAGATTAATATTAAATCTCTCTGAGAAAAGGTATTTTAAGTCATATTATTGATGTCAATAGTAGCTTTTAATGGGATTGTTTAATAGTGACTTATAAGACAGAATTTTAAAATAACGAGCTTTTAATAAAATGTAATAATAGCAATAATACTTCCTGCTTAAGTGACTATGATAAGCTAATGAATTTGTCTTTGCTTTAATTTTCTCGTAAGTAAAATGACAAAAACAATAGTTACTTCATAGTTTTCTTATGGCGATTGTGTCAATATATGTTGAGTTCAGAAGGGCTCTAATACTAAGTTAAATATTTGCTATTTTTAAAATCATTAATAATAGCAAACTGGACCTACTTGCCTTTACTTTAGCCTTTTGAAGAATCTCCTGCTTTGTTTGGAAAACTAATCAATCTTTTTCCCTGAAGAATTAGTGTAAGACCGTGTTCTTGATACTGGCTTATTTCAAGATATAATTGAAATTGTACTGCCACTTTTACGATTCTGTGAATGTCATAAAATTTTGTTTGTAGTAAATTAGAAAGATAAAAAAGCTTATTCTTTTAAATCAAGTTATTATATCATATTAGCCTCATTATGACTGTTCTGCCGTGACATATTTCTTCCATGCTCATCCATTTTTGTCCATTTCATATCCATAAATTACCCATCATGCAGTAAGGTTTTAATATAAGGCAGGCTTTAACTTAAGAGACAAGTAAAGTCTAATAAGTAACAAGTGCATTGTGCTTTGTCCTAATTCTTTGTGTAGAAATAAAATTCTATTCACAATCCCAGAATTACAAATGATCAAAATTCTTGCCTTTATAAATATTTTACCATCTAAACAAAACCTAAATATCTTACACACTATGTATAAGTTGATAAATTATAATAATTTTTTTAAAACTTTTACTAAGTGACAATCTACAATGAGCCGGACATTCAAATGAGAAAAATACACAAGCAGCAATCTTTATATATAATGAGCCCAGAACATGATAGTATGAATTATACATGTGCAACACTGAAAATACCAGATATAGGGAATGCAGAGTGAAAAGCATAGGACGTCATTGGAATACAGAAAATTATTCATTTAATTTATTTTTTCTATGCATGTTTGCTCTAGTGCTACCACTTCTAAGTGTTAATGCAGTCCTTATTGTAGGCAATAAATGGTTGTATAAACATAAAAAAGGAATATTAGGTGGTCCAGTGTCCCAAAGATGTTTAATTTGAATCCTCAAGTATTCATAACATATCTGACATAGTCTAATAATAAAAGTGATTATCTTGAGATCTTTATCATTTCACAATGATGATTAAAATGTGATGACTAATAAGTGTTGAGAAGAAATACTGTCTCTATTGAAATTGACAAAATGAAGATGAATTTCCATTGATAAATTTGGATCTCCTAAAACAACCAAAATCATGTCCCTTATTTACTCCATCAACAGTTACTGAGAGTCACTGTGTTTTCTGTTTTAGTACTTGTCATGCACATCTGGCCAGACAGTTTTTATTCTCAAGTAGGTCATATTTCAGTAGAACATGGTTGAATTGGGAAGACTGACTTATAAATAAATAGCTACAGGGACATGTATTCAGTTCCTTAAGAGATGTATATATACAAGGAGCAGTTCTGAAATAAAGGAGAGTGATGCAATTTCTCAAAGTTCACAGAGAAAGCAACTGCTAGGGGGTTATGAGCTACTAAGTTGAGGCTGGGAGAATATGTTCAAAGGCAAAGAAGCATGAAACAGAATGGTGGTCCCCGAAGTTAAAGTATGTCTTCTTGTAATTTTTGAGGTCAGTTATCTGGAAACCCTGGTGATAAGATTTATAGATGAGAAAATTCATACCTCACAGGAAATGCAGGGTGGGATCCAAGCCATCGTCCATGTATCACAAAGACTGTTAGAGCACTGTTTTTTTTTTTTTTTTTTTACTTTATTGTTGTTCAATTACAGTTGTCTGCATCCTCTGCCCTCCCCTCCCCCTCCAATCCCAACTCCCTTCCCTGCCTCCCTCCTCCCCCTTGGTTCTGTCCATGTGTCCTCTGTAGTGGTTCCTGAAAACCCTTCTCCCCATTGTCCCCTCCCCCCTCCCCCTGGCTATTGTTAGATTGTTCTTAATTTCAATGTCTCTGGTTATGTTTTGCTTGCTTTTTGCTTTTGTTGATTATGTTCCGGTTAAAGGTGAGATCATATGGTATTTTTCCCTCACCGTCTGGCTTACTTCCCTTAGCATAATGCTCGCCAGTTCTATCCATGCTGTCGCAAAGGGTATAAGCTCCTTCTTCCTCTCTGCTGTGTAGATAAGTTGTGACACCATAAAAGTCCTAGAGGAAAACATTGGTAGGAAAATCTCAGACATTCCACGCAGCAACATCTTCAATGATATGTCCCATAGAGCAAGGGACATACAGGAAAGAATAAACAAATGGGACCTTATCAAAATAAAGAGCTTCTGTGGGGCTAAAGAAAACAGTATTAAAATGGGAAAACATATTTGCCAATGATACCTAAGACAAGGGTTTGATCTCCAAAATATATAAAGAACTCATATGACTCCACTTCAGGAAGACAAAAAAACCAATTAAAAAATGGGCAAAAGACATGAACAGGCACTTCTCTAAAAAGGACATACAGAGGGTCCAGAGTCATATGAAAAGATGCTCAACATCATTAGCCATCCGAGAGATGCAAATTAAAACCACAGTGAGATACCACCTTACACCAGTCAGAATGGCCATCATCAACAAAGCAACAGATAACCGTTGGAGGGGATGTGGAGAAAAGGGAACCCTACTGCACTGTTGGTGGGAATGCAGACTGGTGCAGCCATTGTGGAAAACAATATGGAACTTCCTCAGAAAAATGAAAATGGAACTGCCTTTCGACCCAGCAGTTCCACTAGAGCACTGTTTTTATATATGTGGTGCTTGGTGTTGGGGAGCAAGGTCTAGGTTGGGGACAAATATTTGGGATTGATTAGCAAATAGGTAACAGAGAAAACTTGTGATTGGCATTTTCAGGAAACTGGAACTTGTTAGACTTTTAACAATTGCCAAATGTGTTTCTTGTAATGCGTAAATATCTGAAGATCAATGTGATTTTGGGCTAAGTAATGTTGCTAGTACCCTAAAGGTAGGAGAACAGATGAGTTTATAAAAATATTGTTACATATGAATATAGAAAATCATGTTTGAGGTGAAGAAAGTAATGACCAGGACAGTGTTGATCAAAACTAAAATTTATTTTATAGTTAGAATGTATTTCAAGATTTGAAAATGTGAGTATATTCTTACATAAAACATATGCAGCATAATGAATACTTTTGAAAATCTTTAGGATATATGTTAAAAATGTGAAGACATCCTAAAAAATGTTCATTGCAACTTGGTGATTGCCAAGTTTATTCAACAGTAGTCTTTAATATACCATTGTATTACTAGCAATGACCAGAAGCTTTGTATTGTTTTCCAGGAAATGATAATAAGTTTGACAACTCCCTTTTTTCATATTCTTAACCTACTCATCTTAACAGTCACTATGTTTTATCTGATCTGTAACAGTTTTTATATGTGGCTTTCTTAAAGCTATCACCTTCAAATTATGTTTTTTCTCATCTTGCACTTTCAAATCATATACTGGCCCAGAGTCTTGTAAAATACCACTTTCATCATGAATAAGTTACTCCTAAGGGAACTTCCCTTTCAGTAGAAGCTTCTCAGGCCTCTCTACCTTGTTTTTCCTTGCTGCCTGGAAAACTCACCAGGGGTTGACAACACATTGTATACTTCTTTGAATTCCTTATACCCATTACTAATATTATAGTCTTTCTTTAAACATTTTTTTTTTTATTTTATTGAATTTTAGAGACAGAGGAAGGAGGGAGTGGTGAGGGAGACAGAGAAAGAGAGACAGGGAGAGAGACTGACTTCGATTTGTTCCACTTATTTATGCATTCATCTCTTGATACCTGTATGTGCCCTGACTGAGGGTTGAATCTGCAGCCTTGGCGAGATGCCACTCTAACCAGCTGAACTCCTTGCCAGGGCCTGTATATGCATTTTTGATGGAGTGATAAGCCAATGTGGCCTCGGTGAGATGATGGATGTGATTATGACAGAGTGGAAAGATGGTATAAATATTTTAATGCTTATTTTAGGAATTTTCATGCTAAAATCCATATAAAAATATAAAACTGTCTATAGGCATCTGAATCACTCTGTCACTTACACATTTACCTATTTCATTTCCTTCAAAGCACTAAGTTTATCCAAAGGGGACTTCGTTATTGATTATTACATTGCACTTGTATTTATCTGTTATATAGACTAGGCTCTGTAGGAGACTTGTCTTCACTACTATGTTCCCAGCATAAGCATTGTATCTGTTATTTGATAAACAATAGTTGAAATAATTAACTAAGCAACAACATATAACATTAATATGCTAAGAGAGCGCCTACAGATATGTTACTCTCATTCCCTGCCTATTACAGTGGAGGAAAGAGAAACCTGGGAGAAAGGTTTTGAGCTAAATAAATTATACTAGTGTAGGAAAATCAAGATTCTTGTGAAAGAATTATTATATTATAGTAGAGTATTCAGTTAAAACTTCCTGATTTGGACTGCATTTAGTAAGGAAGCTTCTCTCTAAATCTATCTGAGATGTCTTAACTCTGACCTCAATATACTTAGAAATCATTGAAAGAGTAAAATAGAACTTAGGAAGTTGAAAGACAGTATTTGACAAGAACAACTTATTATTACCTCAAAAATCTGTCAAGATGTAGTCTCAAGTAATGTTTGGGAGTGACCCCCTTATAAATCTCAGGTGACATTTTCCTTGCTAAGGAAATAGATAAAAATATGACATTTGCTGAATTTTTTGTTTTAAACAGCTTTTTTAATTTATCTGATGATGACCTTTATAAGTATGCATTTCAAAAATAATCTACTTTTTTCCTTTTTACTCATCCTGTACCCACACCTCTTTTTCTTCTCATTTCATCACCTCTTATACAGTTGCACACATACATGAGTATACAGCACACATACATTAGTAAGTTTAAACTGTATACATGTGTCATATTTACTCCCATCAATGATGTATCTGTCTTGTATTTCTCCTAATATAAGTTTATGGTTCTTGCATTTAGAATATTTTTTCCCACAATTCGTTTGGAAACTGATAACTTTTAGAAGAAAGACTTAGTAATTGGGCTGCTCAAGTCATGTAACAGGTGATTCAAAGACTATTTCTAAAGCACCATCTGTTGTCTCAAGGGACTCCTCAGATTTATGAACCATGCCAGTAGATTTCTCATAGTTTGTGAGTGGCTTTTCTTAAGAGAGCATGATGACTGTAATTTTATGAGTCTAACATCTGCAGATGGTAGAAGTTGAGTTACTATTTGAGAAGTTTAACACAATATGTTGTTTTTAACACAGGATGTTCTACTCAGTTCTCCTATCACGATTTGTATTGTGCGACATTATCCTGATTCTCATTATTCCTTGCTTTTTCTCTTTTTCTTTTCCTAACAGTAGCGGAGGTGATGGTGATGATGATAACAACACCGGCTGCAGCAATAACAATAATAATAGAATCATAGTTCACTATTGATGCCCTAATATACAATAAGTCCTGTGCTATTTAATTTAAACACTATGCCATTTGATCCTCACAGCATTGCAAGACTTAGGTTGAACTATTTGTCTGACATTGTATAACCGATAAAGGGAAAACCAGTGGGCAAATTCAGGTCTAAGAGCCTATAGAGTGACTACCTAAAATTAATTTTTCCCTGCTTTTTGTACTTCATCTTTCTTGTCAAACTATGTATTCCTATTACATCAATTTTATCTCTTCATAGATAATTCTTAAATTTATATTTATAATCTCATCCTGGTCTTACTTCTGACTTCCAATCTGTATGTACAAATGTCTGAGTAATGCCTTCGCCTGAAAATATTCTAGAAATAGCACTGCCTTCCTGCCGATACCAACCCATATCCCCCTTGGTTAATATTATTGTTATCCTTTTAAATACCCAGACTCACAATATTTGCTTTGTTTCTATTTTCTTTTTCAATTGCTATCTAGAAAATAGAAGGCAAAAATGTTGATTTTTATCCCATTCCCTAGTTTCCTTCATTGTTCTGTATCTACAATCCCCACAAATGCATAAAATTCTATTAAATATCATTGCTACTCAGCATGTTCTAAAGCTTGCAAATACCCCTGCTAATTACTCATATATGTTACTGCTGAAGAATATTTCTGAATTCATTATAAAGATTTTCTTTATACTCCAACAGTCTTCACTGCCTGAATATTTTAAGATAGAATTATGTCTTAAAATATTTTAGAAAATTATAAAGAGAGCCCTTGCCATCTTGGTGTTCACAATTTTTTATAATTGCATGCCAACAAATATTGGTTACATTCAGAAATCTCCTTCAACAATTATAAGCATCAATCAACAAGATAACTTTTTATTACTTACTAATATGTCCAGGTTCTTGTTTATGGCTCTTTTAACTCCCTTGAATATTCTGTTCTCCGTACACCTTTATTAACTGTCTTTCTGAATTCTAACCTTCCTTCATTCTGTTTAGGTGGCATTTCCCAATGGGGGAAAGGGATCTTTTCTATGGCTGAGTGGACCGTGACTGATTCAGCTTTCTCTTTTTTATTGTTGACATTCAATGAATGTTTATTGAATTGAAAAAGCCTAATTCAAGTTCTAAGCTAGGGATAATGTTACAGCTCTTTGTTCACTTGATGCACTATTTTTGCCAAAATCACATTGCTTTTGATTATGAGATTATTACTTGAAGATGACTTCTTTCTAGTAACACTTTGGAATAGATAGTATGGTTCAACTTGATGTCCAAGATTCCTTTTTTTTTAATTGAGAATATTTTTATGCTACCTAGTGAATATGATGAATAATAGTGTCAACTAAACAAATACATTGAATTCCAGGCAGCAAAAATCTTTCTTCATTAAAACTATAAATATTTTATTTTATTCCTGATGAAGTATTACTTAAGTCAGTAAAACATATTGATTCAATCAGTTTGCATTTGAGAAAATATTTAGAGCACTTAGTGTATACCTTTTATACTAAGTGCCTAAGAGATAAGTAAGATGCTCTATCTATGCTTAAAATCAAGCATTAATTAAAGTATTAGGGAAATAGATGGGGGAGTTGGTTAATTCACATGGCAGAGTTATAGCTAAATTGAACATTGAAGTAGAAATCTGACTATATCAAAGAAGTTACAAGGAAAGGGGAGAGTGGTAAACTTGTTTTGGAGGAGTGACTATGTATATGGTGCTAAGGAAAGCAGGAGAGGAGCGGCTGAGGTTGGAGACTCGGATACAGGAGAGAAGAATGGCAGGAGGTTAGGCTTAAACCCTAGATTGGAGAAGATAAAGAGCTCTTGGAGATTTTAAACCAGAGAGATGACGAGATAATAGTATTGCACTGAAAGTGTAGATTGAAGAGAGGGAATAACCGAGAAGGAGGATCATTTAGAAACCACTTCTAGTAATCTAGGAGAGAATATCATGCTTGGACTGAGACAGGGAATAAGAATGGAAGGAGGGCAGTGTGAGAAGTAAAAGAAAGTAGTACTTGACTGAGTGTAGGTTTAGAGGATGATTTCGATGTTCATCTTGAACACTGTGTGGTTGATAGTGCTACCAATTTAATATAGAAATCAGAAGAGCTTGGGAGAAGGAGCAATCATAATAAATTTATTACAAGCTTATTAAACACTTAGGTTTATATCTAAGTTCCCTGAAGTCTAAACATGATTATGTATCTTAATAATTTATACTTAAAAAAAGTCACCATGTATTTCTTATTATAGTTTTCCATCCAAGGTTGTGGTTGTTTTTGTTTGTTTGTTTGTTTTTAATAGCCAGAACAAAGGAATGTAAAATATTCCTGATCAAGGCACTCGCTACTATCGGGTGTTTTTCGATTTAAATCCATTTGTGTCCTAAATTATGTTTAATATGATGCATCTTGGAAACATAAAATGGACTGCATAGCATTTTAATCAGAAGTAACAAGACACAGATACAAAAACATTTTGTTCTAAATTTAGTGCACTCTTTCTAAGTCTTTTCTTGGCCAAATGCAGCCAGTTTTATATCAATGAAGTCATATAGTTTTCTCAACTAAAGGCCACTTAGTCTTTGTTTTATGCAACACAGTCTGTTTACCAGCAACTGAAGTAATTTTCCAAATTCCATTGCAACAGACACAACTATTTCTTTACAATTACTCTATTTATGTTTAAATGTGAAATGAGGACTTACAGGAACTAATGCTCTAAAGAATACTTTAGTGTTTGTTATTTAATCTTACTTAACAATTACTTTTTTCGAGCAAGTGGAGCTATGTCGTTTTACCATTAACAAGGGTATTGATTATCACTGCCTGCTTAATTTTTCAATAATTATTTTATCTAAGGAAACCCTTAAAATGCCCAAATAAATTATGCTATTTGAATCCAACATTTAATTCAATCCTTTCATATTACTTTAAATTTGAAGATATTGGTGATTATATATTATGTGTACACCTCATGTGATCATGGTTTTCCCTTACTCCAGACCAGTGATGCAGGAGCAGTATACAAAATCAACACGTTTTGGCTTACTGTACTCTCTCTATTCAATTGAAAAATCCTACATTCGTTTTTCAAAGAAAAAACAGGGTGAAGATAAGCCACAACTAAATATCAAATATCAAAACCTTTCCTTGTAATTCAGTGCAAGTAATGGGGGATAAAGGGACAAATTCCACTATAAATTATGTGAGATTTATATGACAAGTCATAAATTCACTAATTTAGATTTATTAATAGGTGGTTTCATTTTTAATGGCTGTCATTTTAAATACATTGCAAATATATTTGATTCTGATGCCTGAATTGTCATGTGCCATTAAATGAAGAACAATGACAGAAATTTATTTTATATCTTGTGACATGTGCGAAAGGACTATATTTGCTGGAATAAAAAGACACTCTTTGTTCACAGTATCAAATCCTTTTTATGCATTTAATCTCGTAAGATTCTGGGATGTAATGATACCTCGTAGAAGATGTGTTTGCATTCTTCTTAACTAGGTCTATTTGTTGGCTTAATTCCAGCAGATGAGCAGATTTTAGGAATATTAGAGCCTTGTGTATTTCGCTTTGTTTGTGGTCATAGCCTCTGGAGCTGTTTCCCCCACCTGCCAATTCTGTGGAATCCCTTGCCTTAATCTCCTTTTCAAATTCTTGGATTGGCCGTGGGCTGCCTTGCCCCTCAGCTGCCACCAGATTTGATGAATGGTTTTTGTCTTGATATTTGGACCCGGCCTTTGACTTGGGTTCACTTTGTCTCAGCCTGCTTTTTATTTACTGAATTGGGCTTTTATTTTTCAGAATTAGATGTTGTCCTACCTTTCATAGTACATTTTAAAGCTGACAACTGTTGATGAACTTAAACCATTTTGTGCTTGAGGTAGGTCACTTCTTGTTTACAGAAATGCTTGGTTAGGTGCTCAGTTTACAGGATGACACTCCAACCGACTGAGCCACAGCAGCCAGGCCTGATTGTCTAGTTTTAATTGTGTAAATTGAGATAATATGTTGGTTCATCTTGTCCAGAGAAAGGCTGTCACATATTATGAATATGGGTCTCCAAGTCTAATGTATCCGTCTGGGGACATATAATTTGAAGAAGGAGAGAAGTAGGCTTGTCTAATATTATGGGATACACAGAAGTTGGCATCGTACTTGATAGGTGTTCAAACATGTTGTTTTGGAACTTTACCCATTTCAATTGTTTTTCCCACTCAAAACAGAAGAGTAACAATTAGATTGCAATAAAGAGTAGGTGGCCAAGTTTGTATCGGTTTTTGCTTGGGTAGCTGGTATAGAATCACCAGTCACAGTAACTGCCTAACCCCTACTTATGGGCATACCTCTACTCCAAATAACAAAGAATTCTATTATTAGAAATCAGATAGCTTGGATCTTAAAGGAATTAATTGTCAGTTCCCTTACTCCAGTTTGTGTAAGACGAGATCCCTTGGTATTTGCTTATTTCCTAATCTTCACATGAATTCCAGGAATCCTGTCTTGGTGCTGGAGCTTACTTTTTGGTGAATCTTGCATTCTGTATAATATTTACTTTTGAATTTTGATCTTTTATTATAGACATCCCTTGGGTCACTTTCTCAATTCAGTCACTCTGCTCCCGTCTTATGACTGATTATTGGCTTTCAGCTAGCCTGGTGTGACCTGTGTTGTGTCAGGCCATACCATGGCTATATGCTGATCATGAACCAGGTTTTATAGCTTTGTTTTCCTCAGTGATCCCTGGATTCTTAGAACAAACATTTTGTATTAGGGCTCTTGAATCTGTGAGATAAGATTAACATCTGAGAAATTATTAGAACATGATACTTTTATGTAAGATTTCCTTTACTGTTTTAGGTTCTATACCTTGGAAGGAAATCTAGTTCCTCACCTAGGTCCCAGCTATCGGAGAGGATGTATTTTGCTTGTCCTGACTGGGGTAGTTGGAGAAAATGTAGATGAGCATCCTGGAAGTCAGAAAGATTTATATAAAGGCAAGGACATTCTGTTTTTGCTAAATCCACAGTAATATATATTGGTTGAAATCACTAATGGTGTTCTGATAAAATCTTTCCCTGCTTTTTTTGTCAGCTATACTCAGTTGTGTAATTATCTAACTTCTTGTAAGCCTAAGCTAGAACAAAACAATGCTAGCAAAATGTTCACTGTTACAAAGCTGAAAAAGAAAAGACAAGTGGATATAGGGAAGGTATTAAGAGAAAAAAAAAGTCTTGGGGAAATAATTATAAGCAGCCTAGTGGTTAAGAATTAACTTGTCTTGACCTGAATCCTAGTCTGTTAGAGTTTGAGGGACTTGGGGGAAAATTACTTCTCTATGCCTCCATTTCTTTCCTTATTTATTGAATTAAGATAATGAAAATACTTGCTTTATAGATAACAAAATGTATATGAACTGCTTAGGACACTTCTCAGCATTTTCAGCTTTTGATTGGTGTTATACTTCATACTCCAGTGACCTTAAGTAACTAAGTTGAAATTTGATTTAAATATATATTATTAGCAACCTTAAAGGGCCAGCATGGCAGTGGACTGTGGACATTGTGCATAGTGTCAGAATTGGCACTCCATTTCTTTTGCTAAGGGTGGTCGGGGGTTTATGAGTTAATGAATCATTTAATTGAAGTGTTCACTTAGTTTTTTTTTTTTTTTTTATTAGAACTAGATTCCTACCTCTTTTGATAAATGATTAGTAAGACACCTTGACAAATCACCTTGAGAACTTGGAATGACATTGTTCGAATGTGTCGGACCAGGTAAAAATGTATACGTAGGGACACTAATACACTATTTCCTAGTTGCTGACCTCTGGAGATAATAATCTGTATAGTGTATAGTTTACTAAGTGTAATGGTGTATGGATTGATAAGTTGCCTCTACTTTACCTAAGGTGAAACAAAAAGAAGGGATTAGGAAGTCTACAGAATAATCTTTCTGAGTTTTTCTCTCTTTCCACTGGTGTTCCATTTGATTTTTCTCTAACAGTGTATTTTCAAAGCCTATAAAAACGTATTTAGTGACATGATATTTTGGGACACCTTGTTCGTGTGTCACTTTTTAGCACTTACCTGTTTGAACTGTACAGATGTACAATTTGTTTACTGTGCACATCAAGGAGGCAGATAAAGCCCGAACCCGGACTCCGGGTGAACTTCTCCAGGCATGTGCTCTAGTGTGGGGTTGTGTTAGCCCAGAGGGGCGTCTTTTTCAAGTGAGTTTGGATGAAGTTATCCTCTTGGCTAGCAGCAGCCCTGAATGATTGGGTCTGACATTTATCTAATGTACAGGAGACAATAGCATTAGATAATATAATTGAATTCTGTATCACAGATATGGTGCATCTGAGTGTTATTCAATGACAATTATAATTATTTCACAGAGATACATGTATTAAAACATATGGCATGAACTTACCCTCAACTGATAATTCTGTGGGGACAAAAGACACCCAGTTCTAGTTGTGAATGGCAGCTCCTTGAGCTAGTTCTGTGGGTGTCAGTCTTGCTATGACTTTATAATGTCTTGCTATTTTTCATAGCTTCACGTAAAAACAAAGCAACACTTTATACTATGTTTATTCTGAACTGTCAATTATCCTTAATTGCATGTATATATCACCATACTAACTAATATTTTGATTAGGATTACAAAGTTATTAATGCTTATGGTTTTTAATAAAATACTTTAATCAACAATTATGTGATTTGACAATAATAAAGGGCTCTTGAGAAAGTTTCTTTCAAGATTTAAAATTGCTCATTATGATAGTAATAGCTTTCTGTTTGCAATTTAAGAGGTAATTTTAGAATAGTAGCTGATATGCACACCTTACACTGTTTTGAAGCTTTTGGTTTGAAAAATCCAATATTACTAATTTTTCCAAGAAAAAAGTACTTGGTCATGAACAGACATGAAAACCCACGTCTAGACATATCCATTTACTGGGAAGAACAAGTAAAATATGATATTCTTTAAAGGTGCTGAATATGCAGGATGATAAGAGTTTAAA
The DNA here is from genome assembly GCA_004026765.1 of Micronycteris hirsuta. Classification (NCBI taxonomy): domain Eukaryota; kingdom Metazoa; phylum Chordata; class Mammalia; order Chiroptera; family Phyllostomidae; genus Micronycteris; species Micronycteris hirsuta. The sequence goes on along the minus strand of PVJI01000234.1, from coordinate 55,591 downwards.
GTCATATATAATTTAGAAGAAATTTTTGTAATGGGGAATTAAAATGTATTAGTAAAGAGAATGGATGTAGACCAGTTTTCAAGATCTGGCTTTGGCATCCGCCTGATGATTGACCATGGACAAGTCAGTACCTTCCTGGTTCCTCAGTGTATTTACATACAGATTAGGAATACTGAGAGCCTTTGCTTTGTAACATTTTTGTGGGTATTAAGTGGAGTCACATATAGCCAGTGTTCAGCACAGTGTCTGGAAGAATAAAAAGTTTCATCTGCCATGGTTGCCTGTCCTTGAATTGGTCTTCCTTTGAGTAGCAGGAAGTTTTAATTCAACAACCATGACTAAGGTTCACCTTAACTTAGTAGCCTTGGGAAATAAGTTAGGAAGATTTATACTTCTACTTTCTGAATTCAGGTTTTACATAGAGAGAGAGAGAGAGAGAGACAGAAAAAGAGAGAGAGAGAGAGAGAGGGAAAGAAGGGGAGAGAGAAGAGGATCTTTAGAAAAAATAAGTTTTTTTCCTTAAATTGTTTTTTATTCTTATATTTTTTATGGATAATATTCAGATAACTTTTAACATGACAAAAAATTTGCATTTTAAATTTTCTTCAAAATAAAAATTTATTTTTAAAACAAAACAATGAGAATGTGTGCAAAGAGGATTTCTTTTTTGGTGAAATAATACATCATATGATGTATTATTACAGTGTACTGGAGTGTGAAGAGCTTGATTTATAACCCGGGATAGTTATATGAATAAATTATGCATTACAACACCGAGCTGCTTCTGAGATTTATACTACCTTATTTTGCATATAGTCAGGACAGATTTGGCTGAACAAGTGGTAGCTTTTTGTCTGTGTGCATATATATATATATGTATATATATATATGCATGTATATATGTGTATGTACATATATATAAATACAGTCTTTAGTCTTTTGTCTGTGTAGACTCATACAAATATTTTTAAATCACAAACTAGACATTAATACAATATATGATTGGACAGAATGGAAGATGTTTTATTTTTCCCTTAATCTGCAAGTGAGAGGAGTATCTATGTTTGAAATTTCTTTTGTTTAGAGGTCACTTGGCCAGGAGACCTGGATGCCTTTCACATTGGAAATCCTCATTCAGTGACAATGGTGTTACACATTAAAGAAACTTGATTATGTGGCTACTAATATATATTTTACCTGTTACTTACCACTTTAAAATCCTGACTAAGTTTTAGTTATCTCTCCTTTTGGGTACCTAAGTTTAACCAGTCAAAAATAGTACTGGTGGCGTGGGGAAATTTTTTCTTTTTAGATTTGAAATACTTCAAAGAAGTTACTTTCTAATTAGTGATGACTCTTGAAGCAAAAAGATCAAATGAAGACTGGAGGAGTGGACAGCATAGTGGGAAAAACTTCAAAGTAACATTATTAAAAGTGAAAAAGGAGAATTAATCATAACTTTGCAATATTTTCAAAGCTGAAAATGTTTTCCTATGACAAGTGTTATAGGTGTGGGCAGTTGAAACAAGAAAAAGTAAAAATACAATAAGAACTTATCTATATCCTGAGGCTCGATGCTGAGATCACAGTATTCTAAATATTTATTTATTCAGTGCATTTACTGACCATCAGCCATGTGCTAGACCAAGGGTGTCCACCCGCAGCCCACTCACTGGCTACTTGTAGCCCAGGATGGCCACGAATGCGGCCCAACACAAAATCATAAACTTACTTAAAACATTCTGTTTTTTGTGTGCTTACGTGTCACAATGTATTTAATGTGTGGCGCAAGACAACTCTTTTTTCTTCCGCTGTGGCCCAGAAACACCAAAAGTTAGGACACCTCTGTTAGACCCTGACCTTGTAGGCATGATCAAAACAGGCAATGCATTCTTTTGGAATATATATTTGTTCAGGGGAAGTAAACGATTATGTACTATAACAAATAGCATTATTATATTATTAGTCTACAACTATTCTACTTTGCTATTCTACTCTATTTGATTCTAATTCTATTCTACTCTACTGTACTTGGCTATGTTCTACTCATTCCACTAGAAAGAGTTCCATCATATCATTTCACTCCATTTTATTCTTTATTAGATTTTGAATTAAGGAAGAAAAAAGACGTTTCCAGATAATAGCCCTATTTTATGTAAACACATTTTTATATCAAGATATTTGAAATTCAGTATACCTGTTATTTCAGAATGAGTTGTAAAACACCTTTTATAAATATGTTTACTTGTTTAATGAAAGAAAAACAATCTCACATAAGTACTGGAAATTATATCTATTTCATTCACTTGATGTCTACCAAATTGTTGATATTTGAATGAAAAATTATAAAACAAATTCTAAAGATGCTCCATGCCCATATTTGCTGTATGAATTAGCCAGAGCAAATACAAAGTAAACATAGTCCCTAGAGTTTGGGGAACTGTGAGGACAAACAAAATGATAAGTTGCTCAGATAAAATTATGCAGAGGTTCTTTGGGTTCAGATGAGGTCATTAATAGTTTTGAAATGAGTTGTATTAAGGTAGATCTTAAAATATTCACTAAAAACTTATCAGGATTGGAAATGACTTTCCATATATTGGTTAAAGTTTAGTTACATAAATTTTATTATGGTAAAATTCAGGACTTTATATAATTTAGTTTGTCCTCTAAAATTCTTTTTGATGTTTTTCTACCAGTTGATATCATTTATTTACATTTTGATATACTTTTTAGTCTTTTGAAACCATTTGTACCTATAATTTTTCCCCGCTACATAGTTTTCATGGACCAGAATACATGTACAGATGTATGGTTTGTGTCTTTTACTTAAATTTATGTATCATGAGATATCCTCCTTGACCTTAAATATTTTTCAGAGTATGATCCCATGGCGGTTTTTATTTCTTTCTAAAAAACATTCTCCCTTCATTAAACCATAATTTAAAAAATATAATTGCCCAACTTAATGATACTTATTTCTAGATGTAAAATAAGGTTATGTACTAGTTAAAAGAGATATTTCACAAAGTTGTATGTAGTCATTCTCAAATATTTATGTCTAGTACCATGGTTGTCATGGTGCTTAATTTGGGAGCTTATGGAAAATTTATTATTAAACATAAAGTAGTAAAATATAAATTTAATTAAATCGTTTACCTTCTCATACATAAGAAAATATTTGAGACATTTAAAATTCAAAAAATTGTATTCAGTAGCTCATTCTTTTCTGTGAATACAGTTTTGATAGCAGAATTCTGAGTTTAAATCATGTAACAGTCATGTTCTGCAGTAGCTTAGTTTGAAAACCTCTGTTAAAATGCAAATTACATACTGTTGAATAATGAGAATTTAATCCAATTAATTGGGCTTTAATTTACATTTTTAATCCCTTCTGACTTGTTTCTTGTTCTTTGTGACAGATCAGATTCAGTATATTATTCTAAATGAGACCTGAACTGGCAATTAAGATTCATGTGTTCCCTTTTAAGGTATGCTACCATATGCGTGAATATTAGGAAAGTCATTTAACATCTTTTATTTTACTGACTTATAAAAGGATTAGTTTGGACAGGGTTGAAGTTTCTTAGTTATTCTTGTAGGCCTTGGGTTTCTGTATAAAATCATGTGTATATATGTTCAGATTTTTGTCCTGGAGATCCTAATGTTTAAGAGTAGCGAACAACCTCTGATTTTTAAGATCTTTTGCAAAGAAGAATTAAATTGTAGTCTTTCTGGAGTTCTTCAAATACCATGAAATACTTTTTTGCCACAGATTTGTCAGGGTACTTTGTTAGTGAGTTACCATGTTTGTAGATAGTAACTGTCTGAAAATAGATTGCATTTGATAGTTATTCTTTTTTGTCACTATAGATGGGGTGCTTTGCACTATAGTTTTGGACTACTGCTATTTGATTTGTATCTCCCGGGAAGTAAAAACAAATAATTGGATATGTCCATAGATACAACTATTAGTGTTTTAATTATTAATAATATGATGAAGCAATTGTTAATTATTTTCAATTCACCTATAATAATTCCAGTTTTCCTTATGTTTTTAATCTTAGATAAATGAATTAGTTTGATATAAAAGGAGATTTATACAATAATAAATAAAATCTTTATTAGTAATTGTTTCATCAGAAGGATTAATACTTTCAATACCAGAAATATCACCCTCAGTGATGGTTGTTTATGTACTAGATGTGTAAATCTTTTTAATATATGAGCATGATCTAATAATACTTTTGTTAGCTTTCAAATAATAATTTGTCTTAGAAGAATTTGGGAAAATAATGGGAATACTAATCAATAAATTCCTGATTTGATATTAAATACAAATTTATTCTAATTTTTAAATTTATATATATTTATATATATGTAATGCTTTCTTGTCAAGAGATTGTATCTACCTCAAGTTATTCAACACAAATTGATTGAATTACCTAATATTACAAAAATTAATTTTAATTATATAGGAAATATATCTTAAAATATGAAGCATTTATTTCCTTTTTGAAAACCTGTTAGTTCTATATGTTCTCTAGATATATACTTTGAGATAGTAAAATTCTAAAGTGACTTGCATAACACTATGATCTCAGAATTTCAACTCTATTTATTTTTCTAATTTCCATTAACCATGTTTTCTGTAAAAGAAGTTAATAATACACTTAAAATATCACCAGAAAGTTATTTGTTGAAAAACATTTTCATGTTTGTGACAACTGATGATAATGTTTTTAGGAATTCTGTAGAACATTAAAAACAACACCAAGATTTGAAGGAATTATTTACTTCGTATTCTATTAAATATAGAGGGAAAAATAAAGGAAATATATCATATATATTCTGTACTCAAGTTTTCTAAATGGGTATCAAAAATATGTTTGTACAGAGACTGCATTTTAAACTGTTTTTATACTCAGTTATTATTTAGTTAACAAATGTTTAATGATACTTGATTGGATACTTTTTTAGATACTTAGTTTATATATGGCAATAAAAAAGTAAAATCTGTGTTCTCCTAGAATATATATTCTAGTTAGTGGGATACCAGTATGCAATTTATTAGAAATGAAGTAATATGTCATTTATTTAAAAATGCTATGGAGGAAAATAAGATACAGAATCATATATGTAGGTTATTGATAAATGTGCATTTATTAAACTGAATGGATGAATTTTACATCACAGAAAGGAATTTTGATTTATCTTATTTAGCTCATATTGTATTGTGTATGAATTAACCTTTATAAATTTGTTAAATTAAATATATTTTGAGGGGTGGCTTATATACCACAAATATTTATTTCTCACAGTTCTCGATGTAGGGAAGTCCAAGATCAAGGTGCTAGCATATTCAATGTCTGGTGAGAACCCACTTCCTCCTTCATAGTTAGCCATCTTTTTTCGTGTTCTCACATGGCATAAAGGGCAAGGGAGCTCTCTGGGATCTTTTTAATAAGGGCAAGGGAGCTCTTTGGGATCTTTCGTATAAGGGCACTAATCTCTTTCTTAAGGACTCCACCATTATGACCTAGTAACCTCCCAAAGGCCCCACCTCCTAAAACAATTAGGTTGGAGATTAGGTTTAAACATTTGAATTGAAGGTAGATGGAGACATTCAGTCTGTAGCAATGTGGTTCCTGATGATTGTCTTTCCAAATGCCTTTCTCATTTTCTGACACATCCACCAAGTTCTCCATAGTCATTCTGAACTACGTACGCCTGAGTGTGAAAACACCAGGTGTTGCCCTGCCCGTATCAGCTAGTGGCTTATCTGGATGCCCTTGTCATGACCAAAATATCTACTGGGTTCTCTGCCTAGATTTCTTTCTTTTTCTTTTTTTAATTGTTTATTCTATAGCAGTTGTCCCAATTTATTTTTTCCCTTTCGACCTCCCTCCACCCAACCTCCCCCCACAGTAAATCCCCTCTCCGTTGCCCATGTTCATGAGTCATTTATACATGTTCTTTGACCAGTCCTTTCCCCTTCCTTCCATCATTCACCCCTGTCTCCTCCCCTCCTACAGCTATCAGTGTGTTTCATGTTTCCATGTCTCTGGTTCCATTGTTTTCATTAGTTTATTTTGTTCATCAGATTTCAGTTATAAGTAAGGTCATATGGTATTTGTCTTTTCCCTACTGGCTTATATCACTTAGCATAATAGTCTTCAGTTCCATATATGGTATCACAAATGGTAGGGCTTTTATCTTCCTTTCCGCTGCTTAGTATTCCATTGTGTAAATGTACCACAGTGTTTTAATCCACTCGTCTATTGATGGGCACTTGTGCTGTTTCCAACACTTAGCTTTTCTAAATATTGCTGCTATGAACATACGGGAATATAGATTCTTTTGAATTGGTGTTTCAGAATTCTTAGGGTATATTCCCAGCAGTGGAATCACTGGGTCATAAGGCAGTTCCATTTTTTAATGTTTTGAGGAAATTCCATACTGTTTCCGCAGTGGCTGTACCAGACTGCATTCCTACCAACAGTGTACTAGGGTTTCCTCCACAGCCTTGGCAACACTTGTTTGTTGATTTATTAATGATAGCCATTCTGACAGCTGTGAGGTAATGTTGAGCATTTTTTAGATGTCCATGGCCATCTGTATGTCCTACTTGAATAAGTGACTATTCAGATCCTCTGCCCATTTTTTGATTGGATTATTTGTCTTCATGGTGTTGAGTCATGTGAGTTCTTTGTATACTTTAGAGATTAATCCCTTGTCTGATGTATTATTGGAAAATATTTTTTCCTGTACAGCCAGTTTCCCTTTTCATTTTGATGATGGTTTCTTTAGCCCTGCAGAAAAATTTTAATTTGATGTAGTCCCATTTGTTTATTATTCCTTTATTTCCCTTGCCCTGGGAGATATATCACTAAAAATATTGGAATGTCTAAAATTTACTGCTTATGTTTTCTGCTAGAACTTTTATGGTATCATGACTTATATTTGAATCCTTTATCCATTTTGAGTTTATTCTGGTATATGATATAAAGTGGTGGTCTAGTTTCTTTTTTCTCTTTTTGCATATACCAGTCCCGTTCTCCCAACACCACTTATTGAAGAGACAGTTTTTACTCCATTGTATGTTTGTTTCCCCTTTGTGGAACATTAATTGACCACAGAGACATGGGTTTATTTTGGGGGTATGTATTCTGTTCCATTGATCTATGTGTCTACTCTTGTGCCAGTGCCAGGCTGTTTTGATTACAGTGGCCTTGTAACATAGTTTAATATCAGGTACTGTGATCCTTCCAACTTTGTTTTTCTCTCTCAGGGTTGCTGAGGCTCTTTGGGGTGTTTTTTGATTTCATAAAAATTTTTGGAATGGTTGTTCTAGATCTGTGAAATATGCCATTGGTGTTTTAATAGGAATTGTATTTAATCTATAGATTGCTTTTGGTAGTATGTACATGTTAATGCTATCAATTCTTCCAAACCATGAACACGGTACCTGCTTCCATTTATTTATATCTTCTTCAATTTCTTTCTTCAGTGTTCTATAGTTTTCTAAATACAGGTCTTTTACATTCTTGGTTAAATTTATCCCTAGGTACTTTTTTTTTCTTGTTGCTATAGTCAATTGGAATATTTTCTTCATTTCTCTTTCTGATACTTCATTGTTGGTATATAAGAATGCCATACATTTCTAATTATTGACTTTGTATCCCACTACTTTGCCAAATCCACTTATTAGGTTAAATAGATTCTTGATGGAGACTGTACGGTTTTCTATGTACACTGTCGTGGCATCTTCAAATAATAAGAGTTTTACTTCCTCCTTAACAATTTGGATGCCTTTCATTTCTTTTTCTTGTCTAATCACTGTTGCTAGAACTTCTAGAACTATGTTGAATAAGAGTGGTGAAAGCAGGACTCTTGACTTATTCCTGATTTAAGAGAAGTGTTTTTAGTTTTTGTGCACTGAGTATGTAATGTTGGCAGTAGATTTCCCATATATGGCCTTTGTTATGTTGAGGTATGCTCCCTCTAATCCCACTTTGCTGAGCATTTTTATCATAAATGGCTGCTGGATTTTGTCAAATGCTTTTTCAAAACCTATTGTCATATTACCTATTGAAGACACAAATTTAATCCTGAATGTTAAGTTCATTCTCATTCATTGGCACTAAAATTTTAGGAACTTAATGAACACGTAGTGATTTAAAAATCATTAGGAACCAAACTATTTCATTTTTCTAAGTCACCAGCACAGATCTCAGTAGCCAGCATTTTGAATGTATCTGTATAAACATTTTTATGTAACAAATATACCTAGGCTGGATCAATGCATTTCCTCAATATTATAGCAATTTCATTTCCATGCCTCTAAGCTGGTGTGAGTCAGCTCACAAGTGCATCCTTTATATTTCGTTATTCATCTGCTCAGAGACACTGACTTTTTCTAATTAAAGAAGTAATTAAAAAATCACACAAACAAAAACATCATAAATACTTAAGCATTTATTTTAACTGTATATGCAATTAAATAACATCTTGTTATAAAATTTATACTTGACCTTTCATTTTAATAGTCCTGGTTATCTCTGTTTACTACGTAAATGGGGATAGAAAGAAGCATGATTTTTTCAAGCGTTTCCAATAGGGGCTTGAACTAAAAAGTAGGTACAGTAAGTATATTGTTGTCTATGTGTTTATTTATTGTCCTTTCAAGAATGTCAGAAAGCCCCTGGATCCACTAATACCCAATTTTTCTGATAAGTGATATTTCCAGTAAGATAAATTCTTGGTTTTTACTACATGAAGATGCTCCTAGGAAGGATAACAACCTGAACCCTAAAAGAACTTTTTGCTTTAGGTATTAACACTTTATTTCTTGTGTAAACAGATAAGAAAGATTGCGAGTTTTAGAAAAGGAGGGCCTCAGAAGGGAGAAGGAAATATTAATGTAGAAACAGTAGCTGCAAAGTAGAGGAGTCTGGGTGACTTTGCTCTTGGTTTGGTCCTGTTCACTGAATCAGTAGAAAAACATGTTATACGCTAAAAGAGAATTAGAATGGATATGATGACTTGATAATGTTACTGACCATTGACAAACTATTCCTTAAATGTCACTTACTAGAAGGAAGTAATAGAGCTGAGTATTGTAAAGAAATTTAAAAAGGGAAAAGTAGACTGACAGTTGAGAGTTCTGTTTTAGACTTGGCCGAGTATATTGGGCCACTCAGCCAAGCCAGGTTTTCTGGTGTTACCCAGGAGAAACAGCCGTTGTTCGGAGAGTATAATGGTTGTACAGTACCTGTTCGTTGGCAAAGCAGAGACAGACAAAGCTACACAACACAATCCCTACACCAAAGAGATTAAAGATTAGTCACATTTGGGCCTGAGTTATTTAGAGCTGTTTCAGTAACCACTGCTCAGATCTTTGCTTTTGAATGAATGAATGAACGAATGGATGAATGAATGCATTAATGAGAAGTTTGATTGCATTGTATATGTGGACACATGTATGTGATGTAAATGAAGAACAATTTTTTTAAAAGTATGTCACTGAAGGGCACTCCTATTTGAAGTTGAAACATTTTGGAGTAGAAGTGGTCTCTGGTTTCTGTGTCCTAGTTTCTGTGAATATAGCTAAATCACCTCCTAATTATTTGACACCTCGTATCCCATTTGTAAATTTTGCAGATCTCGCTTTTTTTCAATTTCCCTTTTTCATTTAAGAAATTGATTAATTCTCATTCTCTCTGTGTCTCTCATATTTTTATTTTTAAAACATTGAAAATATACATTAATACTCACATATATTCTTTTCTCTATTTATGACTATATGTCTGTTTATTTTTATCTGTCTTTTAATCCCTAAATTGATACATTCACCAGGGGAAAATACTGTAATCACTGGAAAAAATTATGTCCTTGTCACTTAAATGTGGTTCATCATACCTTTGGCCTCTGTGAAAGGAAGGGTAGGTTTGACCCTGGTCGAAGCAAATACACCAAGGTATTTTAGGCAACAGACTGAGAGGGCCATGGAGAAGAATACAGCAGTTCAGAGAAGAGAGTGTGTGTTTCTCTCTGTGCTGAAGGGATGAACTGGAGAAGAGAGAGGTAGCTACCTTAGATGTGATTTACCCAGCATTACTCCTTAATCTTGTGTGAGACAAATGCTCGTATTTGAAGCTTTGGAATAATTTGGTTGGTCAAAATGCGTCTTTTGTAGGAGGAAGGTGAAGCTGTAAAAACAAGGCAATAAAAATCCTATTAAGATGCTATACAAAGCATATACAATGGATGATATTTTGTCCTCTAAACTCTAACAATTAATAATCATTTTAGTATATTTGCTAAGTGTAATGTAAAAACTAAAGGGATGGCCTGACTTCTTTGATAGCATAATTACTATAAGGAGTGCAAATATTCCTCACAATGAAAGAAGATGTGAAACATTCTAGAATATTCAGTGTTAATCTACATGCTTTTGTTTCACTCAAACATATATTCTCTGAATATATTAAAGTTTGGGAGAATATTATACTGAAAATTTATATGAGTGGGTCAGTCTCCTAATTAAAACTATAAACTGCATTTAAAAAAACAACTCTCCCCCATATTTCCAGAAATATATCTTTATTTCTCTCTTATATTGCAATTGGTAATTTTATCTGAAGCTGAAATTGCATGCAGTTCTTAACCAAGAGTTTTGGGTTGGGAATGAAGGGGTAGACCTTCTCAGGGGACTGAGATTACTCAAAGTTTATACACCTAGTAACAGGCTTTAAAAACCTTAATAGCATTAGCTCCTTTGGATCAAATCACCCATACTTTTATTTTTTGAATTGTCTAAAATCAACATCCATTGAATGTTTATTTTAAGGTGACATCTATTTAAATATATCAAAATTATGACTCCATGAGGAATTTTTTTATAGAATGAAAAATATTCTCCAGCTATTTAAATACAGTTATGTGATCTTGTGTGAAATTTTATTCAATTGAGAATGTTTGCTAATATTAAGAGATGCAGTATTATTACTAAGGCTGTTGCCTTTATTTTCCAGCTTTTTGCAGTAATAAGTGCTAGGGAACACTTGGTTTATAATTCTTTTGACTACTTTAAAAGCTTTGGTGGTACTGTTTGGATAGGAGTACATTTGTGTTTACTAGGGTTCTGAGGACTTGCTATAGCATTCTTTGGATAGATTTATTTTGGACACATTGATTTCCTATTTCAGCTATTTAGTATTTAAAAAATCAAAAGAAAGAAAAATAAACTTAAACCCCTATTGCTGTGGAATAATAACCACTAGAAATTTTATGCTTATATTAAATAGAAGGTGTGATGGAAACATTTCTAAGTAATTCCTTATTAGAGTAAATTGACTTAGAGGTTTTAGTGGAACTTAGTTTCCTTCTTGGCAAATTATTTGAATGTTAGTCACATTGATTTTTCTCCTTATTAATAATACTTTTCATTAATAGTGGTATTTTGTCTTCTGTAAATATTTTGACAAGTTTATTAGAATTCTGTATGACCTTCAAAATATTTCCAGATTTTAATGATGATTGATTTATGACCTAAGGAAACTTTCAAATGGTATTGAATATCTGTGCAAAAGTCCTAATTATATCAAATTATTTATCTTCTTTAAACATCTATGGTCATCCTCACAAAATAATGCATTGTGAAATTCCATATACAACATTTCTGTGCTGTGTACAGTGTACAGTAATTTAGGATTAAATCATTTCACATATATGAACTTATGATCTGATACATTCATGACTCATATCACTTTCTTTTTATTTGTGTGCTGGGGAAGCAATAACTAGCCAGACTCTAACAGGCTTTCCCCTGTAGTCTTTATAGTTATAAAAATTGATCCAGGCTAACAGCTCTCTAAATCATTACTGTGTATTTTGCAACAGGTGCTGCAAAAGAATTAAACATTAAAGGGAATAAAACAATGTAGAAACCCCATTGGCATGATTCCTTCCATCCCTCACCTACACCCCTCCCCATGTGGCAGTCACTGTCACTTAAAAAGCAATTGCGAGGTGACTGTTTTGTGAAACCATGTCTCCGTTTTACTGCTAGGCATACAAATACCGGCCACCTGGGCTTCAGCAGTTGTTTCCTGACTTTGTGGCTCTGGTGAATCACTATGAGGTCCAGCTGGAATACCAGTGCTGGGTGGCTAAGAAGGATCTCTTTTTTTCAACAGGTTTGCTTTCCTCAAATCACCCTGAAGGGGAGCGTTTTTCTCTAAAGCTTTTTCAGAGTGTCCTGAATATTCTGTAATATCCAAGATGATTAAAGTGTAGCTAAGATTTTACTTTATCAAAACCTTAACCGCAACTGAGTTAAAAATCATTGCCCTTTGTCTTAGGAATCTGCATGCAAATAGTGGAGAGATGTGAGACTCTTGCAACACAGGCTGGAAATAGGATGAGGGTTATTACTGACACTTGCGTGAAGTTATTGTTTCTTGTTTAAGGAACACAATAATAAAGTCTCTGTTATAGTGGCTGGCATGACCAGAGTGAATGTTTTTAGCGGACTCTACACTGCAGACTCAACCAGGGAAAAAGGGCACCTAACTCCTCTATTTCAGTCACTATCAACACAACTGCCCCTTTGTACTGATAGAGCTCCTATTTCTCCAGTAACAGGTAAAATGCCAGATAAAAGTAAACTAGGTTACTAAATTATAGGTAAAAGTTATAACTAAACTCTTCCTACTATGTGTTCCTTGAGCCAGACTCGGAGTTTTGCACTGCATGCTCTACTTGGCTGGGCTTGGTCATATAGTTGTCTTAACTCCAGGGAGCATTACAATATTGGAATTTCCTCTGTCCTTAGTGGGAGGTCCCGCTACCATCACCACTTCCCGACTCCTGCTTGGCCCTCAGATCATAGAAAGGCGGTAGTCCCTTGTACTTCGGAGTTCTGGCTCTGGAGTCACCATGCCAGGGCTGACACCCTACCTTGATTGAAACTCTTTTTTTTTCCCCACCATGTGACTTTGTGAATGAACAGTGATATCTTCTTGGAAAATTATTTAAATGTTTTGTGCCTCAGTTCCTGAATCTGTAAAAGGGATCATTATAATAGTGAATAACTTAAAGAATTATTATGCAGTTTAAATGAATTAAACTCACCCAGTGTTTTGAACAGAGCTGAGCACATAGAAGGTACTCACTGCAGGGAAGGCTTCCTGACAAAGTGAAGACCTCTGGTTATAAGCTCTCGCAGCCCCTTGGATTTCTCTTTAGGAGCATTGATCAGAGCTGAAGCTGTGTGTGTGTGTCTGTGTATGATTCACATTTGTCTTCATTTGAAGCCAATACTCTTAAATATTTCAAATCTTATATTAAAATGTGCCTTTTATCTCTTCCTAATAACATTTATCTCTTGTAAAAAGTTCTTATTCACTCTTCTAAGGTTGACTCTGATAGAAAAATAAATAAGTATATTTGGCTTTATGAATCTTCTACCTTCTAAATGCTATCTCCTTTCAAGGCCATTTATAGTTTACATCATGAGGACATTGTACAAAATACAAGTGCCAAGAGAATATATAATATGGAAATTTATTGAGGGTATAGATATGGATGATTTGTTTGAGAATTCAAATATAACTTCAAGGAGCCTATGAATGCCTAGGAAGGAAAACAATATTTTTATCATCATTTGTACCCCAATGAAAATTAATTTCATTGTGTCTTTTTTTAGGAACAATAATGTAATGCAATGGATATGCTTTCTAAGAGCTGGGTGCTTTATTTTTTTTTCACTATTCATAATATACACTGAATAGGTAAGGCTGATTTAAATTCACCTTTTCCTTTTCAATCACTTTGTCATATTTTTAGACAATACATTATAGTAAGATTCTAGATAGCTGAGAGGAAAGTCTTTATTTTTAAAATCTAATCAGAAAACCTGATTTTTAAAGGGGTTGAGGAAGAAAAATCTTGATTCCAAATACTTTCCAAAGCAGATCTATTTTAAAATGAAGAGGATATGTTGAACCTTAGGATTCTAAAATTTATTATATGAAAATTATCTGGGGACCCATATCTTTTAGAGAGTCTTTTTGTATTCCCAGAGTTGGCACACCTATATTAACTACATAAGTAGAACCAATAAAGAGGACAATTTTTATCTGATTGACCACAACATTCATATAACAGTGATTTATTGAAATTTAAGAAGTAGTCACTGTCGTTATTATTGAGCAGAGTTTTTACTATTCTGAAGATTCTTGTAAGATATCTGTTCTAAGATCTCAAATGTCATGATCAAAAAGAACAAGGAAACTGCTCAGTATATTTGAGAAACAGTAAGCCATTTAGCACACAGTAGTTGAGTGTGTTCTGCTTTGAGTACTAACTTAAGTATTTTTAACATGTTATTGCTCTGCTCCTACATTAATGAGACATCGATTAATAGAAAATAATGGTCACTGTGTTGGTGTTGGAAGGATGAGGGAGTAGAACAATCCAAAATGCTTTGGGATAAGATGTTGAATTAGTTTCCATCGCTGCGTGAGAAAAATTATTCTATCATCTTAAAATAGGCATTATCTTATAATTTGTGTGGGTCATGAGCCCGCTGTTACTTAGGTTAGTGTCTCTTGCTCCGTGTCTCTCATGAGGTTGTAGTCAAGCCAGTCGGCCAGAGCTGCAGTCTCATCTGAAGGTTCAACTGGAGAAGAATTCATTTCCAAGTTCACTCTGTGGTCTCTCTGCCTCCTGACATGGCAACTGGCTTCCTCCATAGTGAGCCATACACAATAAAGAGTACTAAGACAGAAGCCACACTATTTTTATTATCTAATCTCAAAAATGACTTTCTTTCATGTCCACCATATTCTTTTTGTTAGAAGCGAGTCTTAAGTCCAGTCCACCCTGAAGGAGAATAGATTATACTACAGCATGGGTACCTGCAGGCCAGAACCAATGGTGTCTATCTTAAGGCTCTCCACCACAGATAAAAGTCTGACATGGAGATTTGGAAGAATCAGAAAGAAAGGACTATGTTTACAAAAGTATTGATAAACATTGCAGAGATAGGCCTAAATGTTAACCATGGCTTTGTGTCTAATTCAAGATATGACCTTGAGTGAACTTACCTTCTTTAGGCCGTAGGTTTTCCCTGTGCAAAGTGAGCTGTTGGGCTCAATTATACCAAAGGTTCCTTTATTATTTGGTATTATTTCCTTTTATCCTTTGTATCTGATTGAATTTTAGGAGCCAAGGAATTCTATTAGGTAACAGGGTCAGCAGTGCAAAACTTATGAAGAGGCCGTTGGATTTAACAATTATAATAAGGCCATTAGGGGATTTTTTAGGTGATTTTCGGTGATAAAAAGAGATGGAACCTATATTAGAAATAATTAGAAATTGAAGTGGCTATGAGGTATTGAAGCCAACATATACTGGTTGCTAAGCTTAAAATTTTAGCAGAGAAAGGAAAAAGACACCTATTTCTATGTTTTTGACTCTGTGTGTGTGCCTTTTTTTCAAGCATGAGAGACTTTCGTATATTGTTGTGAAAGGTAAAGACCAAGGATAAAAAAGAACCTCATTCCTATTCACTATGTACCCTAGTTACTTTGTCCAGTGCCAGAAGCAAAGCAAACACAGGGTAAGGACCTGATAAATGTATGAAAGTATCTTTTCTTTCTCTAATCTTTGGAAGCAGGAGATATATGAGTAAGCAGGTTCTAGGTTGAGACTGCCTAAATTGAATACTGGCTTCAGCACTTACTCATTTGGTGACATATATTTGTACACATTTATTTTTTAAATCATTTTTTATTGTTTTTCTATTACAGTTGTCCCAGTATTTCTCCCTTTGCCCTCCTCCATCCATCCCTACACTCCACTCCCACAGTCAATTCCCATGTTGTTGTCCATGTCCATAGGTCATTCATATATGTTCTTTGTCTACTCCCTTCCCTTTTGTCCCACCATTATCTCCCTTCCCCTTCCTCTCTGGTCACTTTCGGTCTTTTCCATCTTTCCATGCCTGAGATTCTGTTTGGTTCATTAGATTCCTCTTATAGGTGAGATCATACGGTATTTGTCTTTCACTGACCAGCTTATTTTACTTAGCAAAATACTCTCCAGTCCCATGCATGTTGTTGCAAAAGGTAGGACTTCCTTCTTTCTGCTGCTTAGTGTTCATTGTATAAACATACACAAGTTTTTGATCCATTTATTTACTGATGGGCATGTAGGCTGTTCCTAACTCTTGGCTATTATAAACAGCATAAGGACTTATGTAGAACTTATGCACTATGAACATAAGGGTGCATAAGTTCTTTTGAATTGGTGATTTGGGATTCTTAGGGTATATTCCCAACAGTGGAATTGCTGGATCAAAAGGCAGTTCCATTTGTAGTTTTTTGAGGAAATTCCATACTGTTTTCCATACTGGTTTCACCAATCTGCATTTCCACCAGCAGTGCATTAGTGTTCCCTTTTCTCCACATCCATGCTGGAACTTGTTTTATAAAAATAAAAATAAGTAAAAGGATAAAAAGTAAAAATAAAAAGAGCAAAAACTCTTTTTATGAGGCCGGTATCATCCTAATTCCAAAACAACAAATAAAGAAAACTACAGGCCAATATTGATGAACATAGATGCTAAAATCCTCAACAAAATTCTGGCAATCTGGATTCAGAAATACATTAAAAAGATCATACACCATGATCAAGTGGAATTCATCCCAGGGATCCAAGGATGGTACAATATTTACAAATCAATAAATGTAATATGCCACATAAACAAAATGAAGGACAAAATCACATGATGATATCAATAGATGCTGAAAAAGCATTTGGTAAAATCCAATACCCATTTATGATAAAAAATACTCAGCAAACTGGGAACAGAGGGAGCATACCTCAACCTATTAAAAGCCATATATGAGAAACCTACATCCAACAGTATACTCAGGCAAAAACTAAAAATTTTCACCTTAAGATCAAGAAAAAAACAAGGGTGCCCACTTTCACCACTCTTATTCAGCATAGTACTGGAAGTTCTATTTTTCTTGTTTGACTGCTAGCCACAGCAATAAGATATGAAAAATAAATAAAAGGCATCCAAATTGGAAAAGGAGGAAATAAAACTGTCATTATTCACAGGGGACAGATAGTGTGCATAGAAAACCTTATAGTCTCTGCAAAAAAACTACTCAACCTAGTAAGTCAATAATTAGAAATTGATGACATTTTTGTACACCAACAATGAAATATCAGAAGGAGAAACTAGGAACAAAATCCCTTTTCCTATAACAATAAGAAAAATAAAGTAGCTAGGAATACATTTAACCAAGGAGATAAAAGACCTGTACTCAGAAATCTATAGAACACAGAAGAAACAAATTGAGGAAGATATAAATAAATGGAAGTGTATACCATGTTCATGGATTGAACAAGTTTCTTAATGTTATTGTGTCTCAGCTTTTCCACATATAAAATGGGCATAATTCCAGACTGTACAATAAATAAATGAAGAAAAAGCAAATAGGCAAATCCAAAAAACATACAATATTTATAGCAGGGTATATGATATGCTAAGAATTTAATACATAGTTTTATTTAGGATAAAATAATTTTTAGGCATTTTCTATTTAACCTGAGCAATTTTAATTTCTCTTTATCTAAAATATCAATTATTGGCTTATTTCATTGCAGTTTGGTTAAGCAGAAATTTAATGACCTTCTAATAGGTGCCAAGCTTTTACGGTACTTGATGGGAACATAAGAACTGTATAAAACATGACCTTGCTCTTTTTAATCTTATTGTCCAGGAGGAGATATACATGTGTGAACCAAGGAGTGTAATAGAATTGTGGTAGAATTGTTAAAAAATTATAAATAGACATTTTGAGAAATTGTCAAGAAAACCTTCCAGGGGGAAAATACCGTAAATATTACAGAAGTAGGTATTATTCTATGGTGGGAAGAGATTGCTGAATGGACTAGCACTATAGATATTTAGGAACCTCTATGATACTACATTTACAATACAGCCAGCAGGCAGAAATTTTACAGAAGTTTTGGTGTTCACTAAGAATTTAAGACATCCTGTAGAATCCCTTTTAAATATTCAGAGGCAGCCTTTGCATGTTGGTAGAAGTGTCTTATATGAATAACTGACAAACAGGGAAAAGAAAAGAATGTAAAGATTGCCCTGGCTGGAATAGCTCAGTGGATTGAGCGTGGGCTGGGAACCAGAGGGTTCCGGTTCGATTCCCAGTCAGGGCACATGCCTGGGTTGCGGGCCAGGTCCCCAGTGAGGACCATGTGAGAGGCAACCATACATTGCTGTTTCTCTCCCTCTCTTTCTCCCTCCCTTCCCCTCTCTCTAAAAATAAATAAAAAAAAAAAAAAGAATGTAAAGAAAATCCTATCACCTTTTGTGAATGACAGTGAAAAAATCAATTTGAATCTTTTCTGTGGGAAGCTTTGTTCTACCCGTCTACCATGTGAGGTTCTAAAAGTTAAGTACATCTAAGAAACAAACAAATCTTATTTTAATATATAGGACTTTGAGGACACTGATATTATTCCTCTATTTATTTACATTATTTGTTGAATACAGGGAATTTATAATATATTATCAGTAAGTTTATAAAACCAAAGCAGTGTCATCATTGCCTTAAAGTGTTGATTTTTTTTGAGAGAGCTAACAAGCTATAATATTCATTTGTTTAATAAGAAGGAACAGTGAAAACAATTTAAAAAGCAGAATAAACAAAAACTTAGGAATGTTCTTCTTGTGTTCCTTCTGTAATTTTTAAATCTAAACAGCAATGAATATGTTAACTTCATCAACAACATGATAATTTTTTTAACAGGAATAAGCGTACATGTCTCATAGCTTCAGCACTAAGTAATTACCAGCTCTTTAGTATCTAAAGCATAAATATATTTCACTTGAGTGCTATTTTATTTCACTTATTTATCCAAATGCAGTGTATCTTATGCAAAGATAAATTATGTTTCCCCACAAGATTGTGTTGCTGGTTAAATTAATATAAATTACTGTCCAACTCTCATTAAATCACTATTGCCCAATTGCATAAAGTTATATTTTGAATTTAGAATGATTAATCTCTCACCAAAGAATGTGTATGCAGACTGTAACAATCAATTAAACCATTTTAGACCCATCTAAAAAACTACTTTAGAATGTGGAGGGAAATGTGAAATAAATATCATCTCACTGTGTTCTAATTGAACTTTCTGAACAGTTTTTATAAAGGTAGTTTCTATAAAGGAGTATTTTAAAGGTGGGTTCGGGAAATGTTAGCAAAGCCACTCTGATTTTTTGAAACAGTGATGAATTATGACTACCAAATGCAAGTCTTGATTAATATTCATAAAATATATCTTACATTTTCTTTGTTTTGTCAAAATACCTGCCAAGATCTTATGTAACTACTATGATTGTAGAGATTCCTCGGGGGTCTTGATAATATTTCATGGATTAAAATTTCAATTCAAGAATATTAAATCAGGGATAAATGAAACTTCTAAATATTATTACCTCAGTAGATTTATAGACTATGTGCATTTAGTGTTAAAATCTAGAGATTCATTGTGAAGCAAATCGTACGCTGATGAAAAGATAATGGCAGCCTTTAGTTCCAAAAAGTCCACGATGTTACACAAGCACTTTAGTTAAGAATTTAGACTCTACTGGTAAAAGATAAAGCAGCTTTTAAAACCATTGAGTAAATCTGCAGCATTACAATCTTTCTGGGCCCTCGAGTACTTCTGTGGGCTGCGCTCAGTTTGGGTCATGAGATTCCTCATATCTATTAGTGTATTGATGTCAGATTTTCTGTGGCCAAGTAGCCATAGTATTCTATCATCTGGCTCATTCCTTTCTAAATTAAGTGTTCTTTCTACCCTGTGTTACCATTATCGATTATTCAACAAATATCCTTGCATATCAGTAGTTTTTAAAGGTAAGTATGATCACTGGGACTCTTCTTTCTTCTACCTCCCACTTTCTATTTTATTTATTTGTTAAATAAAGGATTTGTACTTAGTTCACTTGAAAACACTGAAGAAATATAGAAAAGTAAATAAAAAGATATTGTACCAGATTATACTCTTTGTGGTTTGAAAATCATTACGCAGAAATATAGCTGATATATATTTTTAAAAATCTGTATTTCACAGTTTTTTAATAATTTCGAAGTTCAGTACTTCTAAACTAATTTTAACTACAGTGTGAACCTCCATATAAGTAATTTGAAGTCAAAAAAAAGTTAACTGCACCAGAAAAATTAATGTCATTCCACATTATTCTGTTAGCCTATTCATGGCCAGAATTTTCATCTGGCAATAGGTCAAGCTTGGTGCAATGGTCACTTTTGTTTCATTGTTTCTAAGCTGTAGTATCAATTACTTTTTAAAAATAGTGATATTGTATTTAAAATAGCAATGATGAACATTAAAAATTTTTAAGAATTGAATCAAAAATCTACTTTTAAAAATAAAGATTAATGTTCCATGAATCAGTAAATTCTCTGGACAAAAGTGTTTGGTACAAAAATTTGTGGAATCAGGAATTTGAACTGTAGCCTTTACCTCCTTGTATTCAAAATTATTCCCCAACTGTACTAGTATTTTATAATTTCTTCACTTTCTCATAGACATTTGGCAAACGTATTCCAGTGGTAAAAGGTGTGTGTTTGGGAAGGATGCAGGGAGCTTAAGAAAGTATATGACATCTGCTCCTCACTTGGCTGTGTATTACTGAAAATATGCCTTGGAGTTTATTTTGGGGTTGTAATCAGTAAATGCTGCCATAAACATGATCCTTATTTATCTTTATTATTTAAAAATGTTTTAATTATTTGGCTCAAAAATATATTTGTACTAGAGAATTTGTGGAAAAATTTAGTAGTGTTTAATGAATTCCATTTCTCCCTAAAAGGTGGCATGAAGTAATTTGAAGTTTTCCTTAGTTCTGACGTACCATAATTGCTCAAATACAGACTTTGTAATTTATATTAAACTATTTTAGTTAATTTCTCCATAACATGTCTGGAGTCATATATTTCATTTTTATTTATAAATCTGCTTGAAGAATAGAACATAAAATAATGATCGCTCCATTTAGAATAAAATCTTCCAAAGCCAATAAAAAGTTGATCTATGTCACAATAATTTTTTATTGGTTTCTAGGATGAACTCCATGCTAAGAGGATTAATGCTACATGTCTTCCCAATAATTTGGTCTTCTGTTTAATTTTAAGGCACACAGGCACACACGGAGATACACATTTGTATAAAGGCATGTGCACTGATATTGGTATGATTCTGGTAATGACGTTAGTGAACCTTTGCTGACCTGGCTGGAACACTGAGTCAACAAAGTGAAAGAGAAAGGAAAAATAAAAAAAGAAAAAGGAATATAATGGAGTCATGTCTGAGAGTAGCTAATGGATTTTTTGGTCTTACTGATGTCTGAAATGTATTAATGCTCCTTAGAATTCAAAGAAACAATTCCATTATATTAACTGTTTTAATCACAGGGAACACTGATGTTCTCCAAATTGCCAGTCACATTTCTTTCTGGACTCTTCTGTAAGTGTTTATATCAGAATCTCTAAACAATTTGAAGAATCTAGTATGGTGCTATTTTACTCTTTCTGTTTGAGAAAAAGTGGATCATTGTTATATCTGTTTCTTGGATGTGGATAATGAATGATTTTGACACTTACTGGCAGTAGTCATCAAATTTGCCCTTAACTATGGATTTAAAGTAAACCTCTCTTTCTATATAAATTTTTTTAAATATGCATGTGTGTGTGCTTTTCAAGTTTTATTTTCTTTTTAAACAACTTTTTTTTTCTTTTTTTAAAGAATATTTATTTATTTATTTTTAGACAGAGGGGAAGGGGGGAGAGAGAGAGAGAGAGACAGAGAGAAACATCAATGTGTAGTTGCCTCTTGCATGCCCCTCACTAGGGACCTGGCCTGCAACCCAGTCATGTGCCCTGACTGGGAATCGAACCAGTGACCCTTTGGTTCTTAGGCTGGCACTCAATCCACTGAGCCACACCAGCCAGACTAAGTTTTACTTTCTACTAGAAGAAAATTGGCATTAATAAACACCTACTCCCTCAATATAAATCAACTAGTCATGCTATAAAATTTACATATGTAAAACAGGACCTATAAGAAGTTATTTAGACGTACATAAACTTTATGTAAGTGGGGCAAACATACACAAACTCACACAGGTGGAAGAGATATACTCAAGAAATATTTGGTTATAGTACCTACCTACCTCCTTCCTATGGCATTTCTTGGCAAAAACATGATTGACCATAAGGCTTTCCTCAAATTACACAATTATACACTGTAGGTATCACCCTCCCTGCTGACTGATTATAGTGACTGGTAAACGAACCTGTTCTTGGGAAACCTTTCTAAAAATATGTTTTACTATACATAAGAAATGTTTAGGAAATTGGAGAAGATGTAAATCAGAAACTAGTTATTGAGCTCATATTGAGGAAAACACCATGGTGCATAAATCTTGATTAATGTAATTTAGGAAATTTGAGGGCTAGACATATAGTGTGAATTCCCTAGTAACATGTATGTTAAAAGGTGATATGACTTATAGTATTTATAACATATGCTAAATCTGTGATCCATATTAATATTGTTTCCAATAATGTAATTTCTTTCTTTTTTGTAATTGTGATTGCAAAGATGCAGGATTCTTTTTTTTTTTTAGATTTATTTATTTATTTATTCATTTATTTTTTAGAGAGAGAGGAAGGGAGGGAGAAAAAGAGGAAGAGAAGCAGCAATGTATGGTTGCCTCTCACATGGCCCTCACTGAGGACCTGGCCCACAACCCAGGCATGTGCCCTGACTGGGAATCGAACCGGGACCCTTTGCTTCCCAGCCCACGCTCAATCCATGGAGCTACACCAACCAGGGCGATGCAGGATATTGTTTTAAATTGAAGTATATATAATTGGCATGCAGTATCAGTTTCAGATGTACAGCATGATTCAATATTTGTATATATTTTATAATGTTAAATCGAGTTACCATTCATCACCATATATAATTATGTACATACATACATATCTGTGGGGGTTTTGTGTGTGTGTGATGGTAACTTTTAAGACTTACTCTCTTAGCAACTTTCATATATGCATTAATTTTAGTTTCCACATTGTACATTATACTTACTTATAGCTGTTTTTTTATCTTTTGACTCCATTCATTTTCCCACCTCACCTTCTACCTCTAGCATCTATTAATCTCTTCTTTATATCTATGATCTTGATTGATGTGTTTTATATTCCACGTATAAGAGAGATCATACAGTATTTGTGTTTCTCTGTCTGATACTTATGTAATATAATGCCCTCGAGTTCAATCCATGTTTTTGCAAATAACAAGATTTCATTCTTTTTATGGCTGAATAATATTCTAGAGTATGGGTGTGCGTGTTATGCATATCAAATTTTCTTTATCCATTTATCCATCAGTGGACACTTAGGTTGTTTCCATGTCTTTGCTCTTGTAAATAATGCTTCGATAGCCGTGGGATGCATATATGTTTTCTTTTTCAGGTATGTTTTCTTTTTCTTCAGCTAAATACCAAAAGTGGAATTTCTAGATCATATGGTGGTCTATTTTCAAGTTTTTATGGGAACTCCACAGTGTCTCATATAGTGGCTGCACCAATTTACATTGCCACCCATAGTGCAAAAGGGTTCCCTTTTTTATTTCTTGTCTATTTGGAAGTAGACATTCTAACAGATGTGTGGTGCTGTCTCATTGTGGTTTTGATTTCTACTTCCCTGATAATCAGTGAGGGTGACCATTCTTTCACATACCTTCTGACCATCCGTATATCTTCTTTGGCAAATGTCTCTTCATATCCTCTGCCCAGTTCTTAATTACATTGTTTTTTATACAGTTTTCTGCTATTGAGTTTTATGAGTTGTTTAGTATTTTAGATATTAATCCATAATCACATGTATGGTTTGCAAATCACTCATTAAGTAGGTTGCTTTTTTGTTTTGTTGATGGTTTCTTTTTGTTGTTGTTCTCTGTGCAGAAACTTTTTAGTTTGATGTAGTCCCACTTATTGGTTTTGCTTTGCTTGCTTTTTTTGGTGCCAAATCCCCCCAAAATTATTGCCAATACCTATATCAAGGTGCTTATCAAGCCTATGTTTTCTTTTGGGAGTTTTATGGTTTCAAGTCTTATATTCAAGTCTTTAATTTATTTGAGTTAACTTTTGTGTATGTTTAAAATAGCGTTTCTATTTCATTCTTTTGTGTGTTGCTGTCCAGTTTTCCCAGCACGATATATTGAATAGACTGTCCTTTCCCTATTGTATAATCTTAGCTTCTTTGTTTTAACTAATTAATAATATATGTGTGAGTTTATATCTGGACTATTATATTCCATTGATGTATGAGTCTGGTTTTATGATCATAGCATACTATATTGGCTACTGTAGCTTTGTATTATAATACAGTTTGAAATCTGGGAGCATTATGCCTCTAGCTTTGTTTTCCTCTCCCAAGATTTCTTTGGCTATTTTGTGGTTCTATACAGATTTTGCAGTTGTTTCTGCTAGTTCTGTGAGAAATGCTGTTGGAATTTTGATATGAGTTTCACTGAAGCCATAGATTGCTTGAGTAATGTGGACATTTTAACAACATTACTTCTTCCAATCTATGAACATTGAATACCTTGCCATTTATTTGTCTTTTTCAGTTTCTCTTATCACCTTATTATAGTTTTCAGTATACAGGTGTTTTATCTACTTCGTTTAATTTCTTTCTAGGTATTTTATTGTTTGATGCAATTATAAAAGGGATTCTTTATCTTTCTGAAAGTTTGTTATTGGTGTATAGAAACACAACAAAATTCTTTATATTGATTTTGTATCCTGTGACTTTACTGAATGTATTTATTAATTCTGACAGTGTTTTAGGTGGAGTTCTTAGGGTGTTTTATACATAGTATCATCTCATGTGCAAATATTGACAGTTTCACTTCTTTTTTCCAATGTAGATATCTTTTTATTTCTTTTTTCTTGCCTAATTGCTCTGACTAGGACTTCCAACATTATGCTGAATATAAATGGTGAGAGTAAGCATTTTGTCTTGTTCTTAGAGGAAAAGCCTTCAGCTTTTCACAGTTAAGTATTATGTTAGTTGTAGGGCTATAATATATGACCTTGATTAGGTTGAGGCATATTCCCTGTACACCCACTTTATATAGAAGTTATTGTGTTGAATTTTGTCAAATGCTCCATCTGCATTTATTGAGATGATTATATAATTTTTATCCTTAATTTTGTTAATGTAGTTTATCCTGTTGATTGATTTATGAATATTGAACTATCTTTGCATCCCTGGACTACCCACTTGATCACGGTGTAAAGGATTCTTTTAGTGTTTTGTTTAATTTGGTTTGCTAATATTTTGTTGAGGAGTTTTTTATCTATGTTCCTTAGGCGTGTTGGCTTGTAATTTTTCTTCCTTATGATATCTTCATCTGTTTTGTGATAAATGAGTGTGGATGTATTTCCTATGCTTCATTTCTTTGGGATGCGTTTGATAAGCTTTGGTATTAATTCTTTGAATGTTTAGTTGATTTTACCAGTGAATCTATCTTGTCCTGGAATTTTTTCATAGGAGGTTTTTTAATTACTGATTTAATGTCTTTACTAGTAATTTGTGGGTTCAGATTTTCTATTTCATTAGTCAGTATTAGAAGGTTTTAAGTTTTCAGAAATTAATCCATTTCTTCTGGCTTGTCCTGTTTGTTAGTCTATAATTGTTCTTAGTGGACTTTTATGATACTTTGTATTTCTGTGGTATGAGTTGTAATATCTCCTTTTTCATTTCTGATTTTATTCATTTGAGCACTCTCTCTTTTTTCTTTTTGTCAGTTAAAAATTTGTCAACTTTGTTTATCTATTCAAAGAACCAACTCTTGAATTTTTTCATCCTTTTCATTCTCTTTTTAGTCTTTATTTCATTTACTCTGCTCTGATCCTTCTTATTTTTTTTCTTCTACTAACTCTGAGCTATTTTTCTTTTTCTTTTTCTAGGTCTTGATGTACACAGAATTCCTAATTTTAAATCATAGTGTATAATTCTGAAAGATATTGACTTACTTGCTGAACCATATATCATGTTCAATTTGGTATTTCATATATAATTATAAATGGCATAATTTGTAACATTAATATTCTTTTAATAATATAATGGTTGTGGTAATGAACAATCATTTATTTCAGGCAACTAGAATTTTAAATTATGTGATTGTCAATGAGCTAATTAATATGTTATAGTAAATTAGATATTGGGATTGATCAAATTAAAAAAATTCATGCATTTGTTATTTCTAATCAAAATCATTAAGTAATTGCAAAGTTTTATTTATCAAATGAGCATATAAAAGAACAACAAGAAAACCAAAGGACTGAAAGAAAAGTATTATGATATTCTGTAAACAGCATGTACTGATTAATGATGCCAGTAGCACATGGCCTTGATTCTCTCAGCTCCCTCAGGCAGCTGGAAGAAGATGGACTTTGGAATTATCAAATCTTAAAAGACCAGCAAGACCCACCACAAATGTACATGTCCTTCCTAGGGAAAAAAAAATGATGCTGTGTTTTAAGATAAAATGACACTGAAGACAAACTATGGTACACCATTAAATACAATTCATTCACAGAGACCTCATGTTAGGGACATTTGAAATGTACATGAGGTCTGTCCAGAAAACATCCAGCCACATGCTAGGTAAAATAGAGACATTTATTGAAGAAGATACAAGATACAAGAAACATTAAGGACAATGATGCCTCGGTCTCCTTCAAAGTCGGCACCTTGGCCCCTACACAGTTCTCCCAATAGCCATCAGTTGCCCTGTCATATTTTCCTGATGTCATCAGCGGTCTGAAATCTCTTCCCTTTCAAAGGTGTTTTCAGTTTTGAGAAAAGCCGGAAGTCTCAGGGTAACAAATCTGGCTAGAGTGGGGCTGAGTCACCTGGGTGATTTGATGTTACACCAAAAATCACTGCATCAGAAGTGATGCATGAGTGGGCACTTTGTCATAATGAAGCTGCCAGTCTTCAGTTGCCCATTACTGCAGCCTTCTTTGTCACCCGAATAGTTTCTATGGAGGAATGTTCAAGCTTAATGCAAAATTTGATACAGATTCGTTGCTCTACTCACTGAGTCATTTTGAATGTGACAGCCACACAGGACACATGCTTATTCAACAGTGTCTACCGCCCCCACTGACTAGTACAGTGAAGTCGTCGTTGTTCACCCATGCACATGCCAGGCCACTCTCCTTGGTTGCCAGGCTGCACTGATGCCACACAATCCATTCTTGTTGTATTGACAATGGCTGTGCTTTTTTCCAGACAGACCTCATATATTAAATAAGGTCACTTTTCCAGACCATGTGGACGTGTCAGATAAAAAATGTTTACCTGTACCCTAGCTGGGTGGCTCCATTGGTTGAAGTTTCATCCCTTACACTGAAAAGTTGTAAGGGTTAGATATCTGATGAGGGTGTGTACCTAGGTTTTGGGTTCTACCCCCAGTTAGCACCCATTGGGTCTTCCTTTCTTTCTAAAATTAGTAAACCTATCCTCAGGTGATGACTAAAAAATATGTTGTCTGTGTTTTGTTTTAATCTATATATTAGTATATACATTGTCATT
Organism: Micronycteris hirsuta; assembly: GCA_004026765.1. Taxonomy (NCBI): domain Eukaryota; kingdom Metazoa; phylum Chordata; class Mammalia; order Chiroptera; family Phyllostomidae; genus Micronycteris; species Micronycteris hirsuta. The sequence goes on along the minus strand of PVJI01000234.1, from coordinate 27,839 downwards.
AAAGGTAAAATTAAGACATATTATAGAGGGAGAAGAAAGAAGGCCACTATTTTAGTTGACTAAATAATCTTGCTCTTTCACAAAGAAAAATATCTTCCCTTTATTTTAACATCTTTAGAACATACAAAATAAAGGATATAAACTCTGTTTAAATTGGAATTTTATGCATAGCATTTTAAAAATCATTGTTATATTAAATCTTCAGAAAAACAAGACTATTTTTTTTCACATTTTTTATTTTTTTAAGATTTTATTTATTTTTAGACAGAGGGGAACGGAGGGAGAAAGTGAGGGAGAGAAACAGCAATGTATGGTTGCCTCTCACGTGGCCCTCACTGGGGATCTGGCCCACAACCCAGGCATGTGCCCTGGCTGGGAATCGAACTCGCGACCCTTTGGTTCCTAGCCCACGCTCAATCCACTAAGCCAGAGCAAGACTGTATTTTCTTTTTGAATGCAATTGTCTTGAGATATTTTACGGAACACCTTATATTTTAAGACCATTTAAAAATAAACCAGTGTCTAAAATGCAAGGAGAAAATAATCTTTAGTTTGCTTTCAACTATATCTTGTTCAGTAATTACAGACTTGTTGGTAAAGCAAAGTTAGAAAACGTAGATAAGTATTGATTCTAAAAACAGGTGAAAGAAAGATTTTATTTTTGTAACCTCCAAAATTGTTTAACTCTCCAAAAATTAATACAAATACAATTATTAAATTTTAAAAAACAACCTAAGAATGTTTCAATGTTTTCCATTGCGATGAATTATCACTTTGGTTTCTTATGTGCCACCATTGTGAAATAAATTATAAGAATATTTAAATAAAATGCTAGTTAAACCCTAGCTGGTGTGGCTCAGTTGGTTGGAGAGTCTTTCCATAAACCAAAAAATCCCGGGTTCATTTCCGGGTCAAGGCCCTTTCCTAGGTCCAGGTGTGAATGAGAGGGAACCAATCACTGTTTCTGTTTCACATCAATGTTTCTCTCCCTATTATCCTCCCTTCCCCTTTCAGTGAAATCAGTAAGCATGTCCTTGGGTGAGGATAAAAAATATATTAGTTAAAAAATAGCGTATGTATAATAATCTGCCAGCTTGGCTTTTTCTGATGGGTTTTCCATCACCGTCAAACTGTGCTTCCTTACTTTATTTCTAACTGGAGCCCAGTGTTAAACAATGACACAATATATCTTTGTGTGCTAATTGCCAATTTTGGTTCCCTTAGAATCTCTGTGCTCCCGAATTGTCTCTGTGAATCACCATTTTGCTGAGAAATGATTGAACAAAGGTATTATTTATGTACTGAAACATCTGTGTAATTTTTAAAGTACATAACTCAGAGATATTTTTCCTAAAGGAAAAGGGAAAGGTTTTTGCAGAGATCAAAACAGTGGCATGTTTCAATCAATGGGAGACATGGAGCTATTTTAGATTTCTTGATTTGTAAGAAAATAAAATTTTATAAAAAAAGTTTTTTACACATATTTATCGTAAATAATCTTTTTCAGAATAATTTCAGACAGCCCATTTTACCCTTCTCTTTTTCAATTTCTCTTTCCTTATACATTTCAGTTGCAGAATCTCTATTTAGAATGGGTTGCTGTTTGGCCTATATTCACTTAAATTTAACTTGGAGCTAATTATATAACATATCCTATTACCTAATGAGAAATTAAAAAAAAACAGTTACCCTATAGAATACTATCTTGCTTAAATCTGTGAGATGATTTCATTGAAGTTTATGGTTTTTGAACACTGAAAAGATTGGACACCCAGAGAATGCAGTGGAAAAACCACTAGGTGAGATTTCTGTGCTCATTCTTTGTCGGTAGCTCTTCACACACTTTCACATTTTCAGTGAGGCTGTTATTTTTCAAATATTACTCTTCCCATTTATCAAAAATTTATTTGATCTTTACCAATTGTCTTAATTATCAGTATATTTGATTCATTTATCTGTCTGCCTCCGGAAATATAGCAAGAAATATGGCATTATTTGCATAGACATCTTTAAGAGTCCACTCAGTGTATCTTCTTAAATGACAGGTGCTTGACATTGTTACCATTATAAAATATACCAAATATACAGAAGGTACACTGAGAGAAATCTGTTGAATAATCATAGCTTTGAATTCTTCATCCTAGATATTCTGTTGTTGTACTAAGTTTTTAAAATCACATCGATTTTGAGTTGTAATATTTATTGGATGAAACATGAATTAACTGTATTATAAACTATTATGTACTATCATATATAGTTATATAAAATATACATTATACATTTGTGAATGGATAAATTAGTGTATTAATGAGTATATATCACGTGTTCTGTTATAGGATTTTTTAATTACAGGAATCTAAATAGGACTTGGCCTATATCTCTCTTCCCTGAATACATCCTTTATTCTTCTGTATTTAAATATATTAGCCAAACCAGTTTAGTGATCCTTTTTCATTCCAAGGACTTCTGTTTGGACATTTTCCCTTCTTTTCTTTTCTTTCTTTCTTTAGTGTTTTCTTTCCTCATAACTTTGTGATTACTTATCCTCCGACTTAATTGGTGGTTTTGTTTTGTTTTGTTTTCCATTGTAATGCAGCTCCAGGTCAGTTTCTAGGTGAAAGAACTGATGGAAACAGGATGGATGAAACAAATGAATGGTTCTGTTCTGATTTCCTTTCATTCCCTGTTTGCCATTTTGCCTGTCTATTAAAACCCTAGAAGCTGAGGACACATTTTTGATGGAGAAATAGGCTTTTTTATTCTGAAAGCTGGAATGCCAATAGCCCCAACTTATACTTATTTTATATTATTATAGTTAAAGTAAATTCAATAATGGGTGTAAAATAAAAATACTGTCAGTGTGTTAGCACTTAGCTCTAATGATGATTGTCGTTCCTACTCAATTATGTGCGTTCTGCTCTAAAGATTAAATTTACTGTAGGTTTTTTTTCTTTTCCTTGAATAATATACTTTAGGGTCCAAGTAGCTATCTTTAAAGTTAATTTATAGGAATATGATCATTTTTATAATTTGCTAGTAACTTATAAATGCTCATTATCAAAGTATTAGTATAAAATGTATTGATTGACTGATTTTTAAAAATGTGTCATTGTGGTTATGCTAAATCTTATTGTTATATCTATTGATTTTAAAACCCTAAATGTATATTTAAATAAACTCCCAGGCTGGCTAAACCTACAACAGAAATATTGCATCATATACTACAACCTTAGAAACTCTCCCTTGGCAGTAATGGTCCCTGACTCCCTATGGATATTTTAGGCACTGATACTCCATAATGGGCCATTAAGGAAGATGTTTAATTTGAGACCTATCCAGGTGCACCCTACTGAGATGAGATAATTTCAAAACATGTGTATTTTCTCTCCTGCATGGTTGCTACCGTTACGCTACCTGCAAGGAATGGAATATAGGAAAGCTATCTTGGAACACTTTTTGTATCACAAAATACAATAGATTTCTTTCATAATCTCAAGAATAAGATATTTAAAGCATATAAATATCCTTTGTATGTAAGAAGATTCTAAAGGAGTTATTTTTAGATCTTGTCCGCTCTACACTTTTAAAGTTTTCCACTATTTCATAATAATCTCTTTCCTATTAATGCTTATTTAAACTGTGTTAAGAAATCTGTTGACATTTTTACGAAATATAAGTAGCAGGGTTAAAAGTCAAATTGGTTATATGAAAGAGACAGATGGGACTGGCCCGTCATGATAACTAAACCACGGGGGGCTCTCATGTAGGCATCTAGCTCACACTGATAATTATCTTTCCCTGCATTCCTTTCAGTTTGGGAAGACTTCAAAGAAAGTATTTTTTTTCTAGTTTCAGTTAAAATTTAATTAATATTATAATAGACTAGAAAGAAAAATTGATAAGCTGTTGACAAACATATATTTAAATTTTTTATTGTCGTTTGAGTACAGTTGTCTCCATTTTCCCCCTACTGCTTCCCTCACCCCAGACATCCCCACTTTTCCTTTATCTGTCTAAAGGAAATGAAATGGAATGAATTTGACATTACTAACTCAATTCTTGTTTCTTTATTCTAGGCTTTATTTTTAAATCAGTTATTTAGTAACAGTCATTGTTTTCAGAGAAACCATGTTAATTATAGGAAATGGAGAAGCCGAAGAACTTATATGTATGACCCATGGACATGAACTAAGTGGGGGGAGGATGCTGGTGGGAGGGGTTGTGCAGTGCAGAGGGGAATAAAAGGGAGTAAAAAATGGGGGAACTGTAATAGCATAATCCATAAAATATATTTAAGAGAAAGAAATGAGGTATTTCCAAGTTTAATGTCCTATACACATACTGTTGCTTGATACAATTTTGCTCATTGAATTTGACATTTAAGGTTTATTGTCCCAGCTATTTACCAATCTAGTCTTAGTGCTACTTGCAAGGATAGTAACCAATTTTAGAATTTTACAGGAGAACATGTGATTATGCTGGGTTTTAAAGCAAACCCTGGAACTTCACTTATAACACAAACTTGCAATAGATGTACTGTCATGATTGTCAATCATAAAGTACTCAGGTAATTTCAGTTACAAAATTGCCACAGAGAAAAAATTTAGACAGTGCTAGTCTATCTCAATCATACTTCCTCTAGAGAGAGGGAAATGCCACTTTATTCTGCTTATCTGTGCATCCATTCATCGTCCCTTGCGTGTGCCCTGACCAAAGATTACACTGGCAAACTTGGCATGTCAGGGTGGCCCTCTAGCCAACTGAGCTAGTCGTCCAGTGTGCTCAGGTGGGTTCTTGGAGTTAAAATCAGCATGATAAAGTCACAAATAACTCTACTTCAAAGACAATTTCTTCTCCTTAAGAACATTCAAAAATCTTAGTTCTATTTGGGAAAAAAAATAGGTACAGAATTAAATAATCATGCTGATTGGAATTACATAGATTTTGAAGTCTTTTAAAATTTTCATTTGGCTGATATTTTTTATTTTCTGATTGTTTTCAACTTTTTGTATAATTTAGGAAGCACCTGCTTGGCTGCTAAGAACACCTAAGTTGAAACATTTCCATGTTACTCGCCTAATGAAGTCTGTGGTCTTGCCCCTCACTCAGCCAAAACAAGCAGGAGTAAAATGGGTTATAGGTATCTATTCAGATGCACCAAAAACATATGTGATGCTAGGTAGGAATTATTCAGGAGGGAACATAATGAAGACCATCTGTTTATGACGATTCTCTTAATCTGAAGTTTGCTTAAACATTTTAGAGTACCCTAGATCTTCATCTTACTCTATTCAACCTACTAATCACACCTACCTATAAGCTCCTTACAATTACATAAAGTGTTGTCCTCTTACACGCTGCTGTAACAAAACTACCATATAGTCCGGGTATCTACTAAACAACAGACATTTATTTCTCTCAGCTCTGGAGACTGGAAGTCCAAGATCAGGTTGCCAGCATGGCTGGGTTCTGGTGAGAGACCACCTCCTGGATTATAGACAGCTGTCTTCTTGATTGAACTTCATGTAGGAAGAGGCTAGAAAGCTCTTTGAGGTCCTTTATAAATGCACTAATCCCATTCATAAGGGCTTCTCTCATGACCTAATCACCTCCCAAAGATGCCACCTACAAATATCATCACATTGAGGATTAATATTCAACATATAAATTCTGGAGGGACACAAACTTTGAGTTTATAATAGGTGTGCTGCAGACTCAGTAGTCAATTGATGTGATGAAAAAGCAGTAGATTTAAATGAATGATAGCCCAAACCATGGGATCACTGTCTAAGTACAGATCTGGCTCCTTTATTTGTGGCTATATGATCTCACTAAGCTCTTTAGCCTCTTGGTCCCTCAGTTTCCTTATTTTCATTTGTGAATAATAATAGCCTCTTTCTTTGGAGTTATTATAGGATTAACAATAATGTGTACTTATAAAATCAGTTAAATGATACATATGTAACAAGCTCTTCTAATAGTGCCTGATAAAGTGAAGGCTCAATAAATGTTAGCTATTGTTATAAGGAGGGCTGTTATTTGCCTGATGCTCTGTAGATTTTGGAATAGATTAACACATTCCTATTATAAATGGAATTGTTTACTTTAAAATAGACATCTGTTATATTCAGAATTTTTAACTGTAGCTTGCTTGCCCTTACTGATTTCTACTTTCCTGGGAACATAGAAATCAGCTATTATTTATTATCAGAAATGGCATATTGTAAAGCAATTGTTGATTTTAGAATAACATTTTAAATAATAGCTATGTGCATTCATAATTATTTTTAACAGTTAACATTGATGATAAAAGTTTGAGATTTTATGAGTATTTCAATTTTTCAAGAGCAAAGTGAGGGATCTATTTTTCAAATTGCTTCTATTTTACAAATCATATACATGAAAGTGTATGAGATCTATGTTTTCATTTTAATCATCTCATTTTAAGGATTTGGATTATTTTCCAATCTAGTTGCATTATTGTAATTATTTATACTTAGCTTAATTTCAGACTCATAGATTTTATTTCCTATTGAATATATCAACAGTGGCAAAGATTATCTTAATCAAAAGCTATTGGAAACAAACTCCAATTGAGTTTTTAGTGGAATCTCCGGGAAGAGGGTTAACTCAAGGACACTTCATCAGAAAATGATCCTGTGTAAAACATCAATCTATTTCATGGTTAAATGATATGTTGCCCTAAAGCTAAAAATAGCTATGTTCATTAAATCCAAATTTGTTCCTAAACATTAACAGACACTTATTAGATCATAACATTATCTGAAAGACAATTAGATGAGACTTATACTCTAAAGAATTATCTTATTATTATTACCTTTGTAGATTACTTGTTTTCTACTGTGGCATCAAATTATTTTTTAAAGTATAAGGGGATATGTGTTTTACTTAAGCAATAAAAATATTATTAGCGTTTCAGATAGTGCATAGAGATCTAGCATTCTATCGCTTCCAAAGTGTTGTCACACTTTTAAAAAAATAAGTAGAGCATTTTCTCTTATCTCTCTGAAATTTTTGGAGCAGATAATAAGGAAAGAATGAAAGAAGAATGGAAAGTTGAGTGAAAGTTCTAGTGGAAATGTAGTTTTATTTCTGAACTACTCTCCCTATTTCCAATTTGATTTAACCTTTTTCTGTATCTTTTGTACCCAACCTTGGTTTTTTCCATCTATTGTTTGTCCTGATTTATTTTTCCTTCCACCCCAACGAAACATATAACTGTGATATTTCTACAACCTGAAAAATTGTTGTCCTGACTTTCTACAAATAATCTATATTTTAAATCACCACCTGAACTCAGCAACTGTGAGCTCCCACCATACTAACTCTGGCAAATGCCGTTACTGACACCATCAGCTTATGGTATTTCTCTTTCCTCTCCATTTTCTCCCATATAGCACGACTGACTTAATCTTCTAAAAGCATAATGTTTATGATGTGCCTTCTCATTCTATTCCCTTTTTTACCCAACCACTCACAAACTCCTATCAAATGTTTTTCTGTCCCATTTATAACCAAATGTAATGCATTCACTATTTACAACCCTGCTGCTGGGAGTTTCTCACTTATTGAATGCCTGGTCTTACCAGAAATCATTATAGGTCACATATATCACCTTATAACCACCTTGTGGAATAAGCATTAATTTCATATGTGAACATTAGAAAATGTAAGTAATCTACCTGTGGTCATATGGGATACAGCTTGAAGAGAGAGGAATTAAATGCCTTTTCTCACTCAAAATGTTTCTGGTGTGCCTTCTATTTCTGATGTTTCTGATGGCTCTGACTTAACTGATGTTTAATACTTGGGGACAGAAGCTTAGAATTTTTAAAAATCTGTCCTGTGATAAAAGACTAAAAGAAACATTGCCATATCCAAGTCTAGGTCAGGGTAAATGCATACTTAATGTGTATGGAATATCTTTTATGTTCTATTTGACTTGGATGTGTTATAAAATATGCATCTGTACAGATAAGTAGTCCAATTATAGCCTTGATTTGGTTGTAATACACCGCCAAATGGATAATAATACCATTGTATCTATAAGTGTTGTAATTCTCTGGAATCAATATTTGATCTCAAATAGCATAATAGCTGTTAAAAAGTGTTAGGCAAGTTTGGAACCCAGACAAAACTATCATATTATGAAAATGCAAAGGCTGCATTATTTTTGTGTGGTGTCATGTTAGGTACTAGCTAAATACCAGTTAGTTTATAAAGTTAATGGTTCACTTAATACCTCTATTTCACTTGATACCTCTATTAACTCAGGCTCTTTATTTGAAGCCAAAAATAATATACACAAATTAAATTGAAAACAAAATGTTCAAGTATTTAAGAGTAATTTAGAGGGTTATACAATTTTTTGGAATATACTCACTATAAATATTTATCCTCAATCTTAAAATCCATTACCTGCAGTGATCTCTGTGTGTTTATGTCATGTGTGCCTTCAAATATTACAAAATATTATTTAAATATTTCAGATTGGAAGGCTTGAAACTAACCCAGTTGAATGCAAATTCCCTTGTGTAGCCTTCCCAGTCCTTTCTGTTCTCCCCTGTGGATTGCTGCATTGCTTCTGCTGCTCTTCACGCAGGAGACCCTGCAGACATTTCGCCATTTTGGAGTACGCTCTGTTTTCTTGGTTGTTTGTTTGTTCACCAGCTCTTCATCCTCCTTTATAACAACGTTTAACCCAGAGTCTCTCTCTTCCAAGTACAGTTTAGTGAAATTGTGACCATTCTTCAAATTCAGGCACAACTATCATTCTTTTTTTTTTTTTTTTTTACTTTATTGTTGTTCAATTATAGTTGTCTGCATACTCTCCCCTCCCCGCCCCCTCCAATCCCACCTCCCTTCCCTGCCTCCCTCCTCTCCCTTGGTTCTGTCCATGTGTCCTCTATAGTGGTTCCTGAAAACCCTTCTCCCCATTGTCCCCTCCCCACTCTCCCCTGGCTGTTGTTAGATTGTTCTTAATTTCAATGTCTCAACTATCATTCTTTTCTTTCACATCTTTCAGATCTTCCAAACCATGTTGTTTCATCCATTTCTTTATACTTTCTTCTTTATCATATTTGGATTTATATGAGTATTTTATTATTTTCATTTCCTGGGTTATCTTTTCTTCTCCTTTTTCTCCTCTTCCTTCTGTGACACAAGCATTGTGTTGGAAATATCTGCTATACCCCCTACGACCAAACTCAATTTACATTTTTTTTGTATTAAATAATGATCTGTTGGCACTCTATGCCACAGAAACACATGAGGTTTGATTTAACTCAGTTTTTCTTGAAAATATTAAGCAAGATGATTGAGAAGTTTCCCTTTATGAATCTTCAAAGATATTTCTTGCTATTTAAAAAAGTGTTAATTGCTAGAGCATTCAGTTCCTTATTGTTACTGGACTTGATCGTTAATATAATCTGCCTTATGTCCATACATGTTGAAAGGAAGGTCCTTGAATGTTATTGTAGCAGGAAACTTTCATAAGCTTATTTAAGCAATAAGCTTTGGGTTTCAGAGTCAACTGTTATGTGAAAGTGTTTAATTTTTGTATGGTTATGGTCAATAGTAGGACTAACATAGTACTTTTTTTAAGGATTTTATTTATTTATTTTTAGATAGAGGGACAGGCAGGGAGAAAGAGAGGGAGAGAAACATCAATGTGTGGTTGCTTCTCACGCCTCCCTGACTAGGGACATGGCTTGCAATCCAGGCGTGTGCCCTGACTGGGAATCGAATCAGTGACCTTAGGCTGGCACTCAACCCACTGAGCCACACCAGCCAGGGAAGCTTTTTAATTTTGTAATACACTCACATAGTATACTCAAATGCACTCACTTGTAAAAGAATTAATACATGTTACTTTAGCAAACAATAAGAAAACTTTAGAGGAAATATTTTTCTGGATTTCTGACATTGTAAGTTATAGCTAATATTTTTTAAAATTATCAATATATATTTTACTCAGTTTAAACTTGTCTAAAGCTTATTTGCTTCTACCCGGTGATCATCACAGCAGACATTTTGAAATATTATAGCATAGTGATGGAAGAAAGTTGTATTATAGTCATCTAATTCTTCATCTTTTCCTTAAGAGATAATATATCATCTACCTTTCCCATCAGAAGGAATATTCCATATAGAACTACTGTGGAAAGACATTTTGGGGAGAAAAATATGCCATCCTTCATTTCCTACGGCACGGGCAATAAAGCATTGCAGTATGTGCACTTCTGACTGTGCAATATTAGTAAATCATGAAAATATGGTGATCTTAAATTTGAATAATGAACATTAAAATATCTGGTCTAAACATCTACGCATAATTACTGTTTTTTAAACATGCTTTCCATCCTTATTAAATAAATATTTGTCAGAAATACTTGGCTCTTTTTGGTTACTATGGATGGATCTTATTTATAAATGTAGTGAGCCATGTTTGCATCAATTATAATTACCTAGATGCTCTGTTAAGATAAAAGAAATTTCCTTTACTTGTTAAAGTAGTGATAAATGATAAAATGTAATAACTACATAAATCTACTTGAAATGTATGTCACTCTTCATGAATTACCATATGTCAGTTTTATATCACTGAAAAGTGAATTTGTGAAGGATCGTGATAAATATTTGATTGTTAATGAATGTGTTTTAAGTTGTTTACATTTTAAAAATCCATGTACTAACATTGGAGTGATACAGATAACACCCAAATGTTTATAAGCACTTCTAAAATAATTTTTTTGCAATAGCTGTAAGTTCTCTAAATGTGAAAAAGAAAACATGAAATGGAAAATTACAGTATTACAATCAGCAACGCAGTTATAGAACTATATACTAATTAATGATTAAAAGAATACCACATGGCATTTTGTACATTTTATGCAATTTGGCAGGTCCCAATTATGTAAAAGTAAATGACCTCTAAGAAGACTTATGTGACAAAAGCAAGTAAAGATGCAAAAATAAAAGATACAATTAAAACATATAACATTGATATGGAATAAGCTTTGTAATTAGAATTTGTTTCAGAAAGTTTAAAAACATTATGATGAAGATATTAAAGTATCTTTTCAAAGGGATTATCAGGAGAAAGATATGATATAATACAGTTTGGGAAAATATTTAGAATAAGTTATTTTACAGAAATGTGATTAAGAATAGCTAAAATGAAGGGAACAATTTCAAGATGAGTGGCATGCAGACTTTAATATTTTAAAAGAGATGTAATTAATCTCTTTTTAGGATGTAGAAAGGTAATAAATATAAAATAAAAATAGAGGTTTTCAAACATGATTTGATATGAAGCATATGAGCAGGAAAAACAAATTATGACACCAGAATTTAAGGTGAGAGTTTCCCCAAAGTAAAACCAATGTCTTGCATTCAGCAATAATAGATGTAATTCAAATAATTTTAGTTTATAACAGTACTAGATATGAATGAAATTTGGTCTAAATATAACAAATAAGTGGTTTCCCATACATTTGTAGCATTTTTTTCATTTTTTAAAAATATTAAGTGAACTTGACTCATTACACAGCTGCATAATTATAATCTTAAAATATGAATGATGCAAATTAGGATACTTTAACCTTTTTAATTTTGAATATTGTGAAGAATGGTGAAGTTAGGTAGTTTTATTTGAGGGCATATAAACTCCAAGTTCCCCATCAAGGACTGCACATGAAATATATTCCTTCCAAGCTTCGCTTAAGGTAATAAGGCAAAATTTGCCATATTGTGATTATCTTTGGTAAAAGTTAGAAATGCCATCTTTTGAGAATAATTTTAAAGTATTAACATGTTTATTTCATAGTGGATATTAGTGGCATAAATAATAAAGTATATTTTAAACAAAAATGCTGAAAATCCTTTATTAAATCTCACATTTAGTACGAATTGTTCCTCTCCAGAATTTTCAAGGAAATTGCCCATATCTAGACACCTTTGTTAGTTTCCCTGACATGTATGTGAGAGGGGTGTGTGGGGCACATGGTCTATCTCATTTTGACAAAATACAGGAAACAAAGGAACTGGGTGACTGACAGACTTGTACGGACAGACATGCATGATCATGTGACAGCTTCTGCATCAGGCAGTGAAGTCCCTCAGCTCTCCTGGTTAATGTCAACCTACAAGGTGAATGTTGGTTACTGTCTTAGAGTTGAAGAAACAGGGGTTTAGGGAGGTATTAGACTTTGCCAGCACCAGCATATTAGGCCTGCAGGAGTTTAAATCCCTTGCTTTACACACAAAAGAAAACTTTTTTTTTTTAAACTTTCTGTTTCTAGAACATTTCACATGACGCAAATCACATTTTGCACAGCAGCGTGATTTATTGGTGAGCATACTATTTGGCATTCATATTTCACTGCAAGTCCTTTTAAAACGGTGGTCACATTTCAGACCTGGAGCCTCGCTCTCCCCATTTTGTTCATGGCATCGGCACAGAGCTTTCTACGCAGAGCAGGCGAAAACAAGTTTATTGGAGATGTAAATTTTCTTGAAATTCACTTGTTAAATGCTTTATATGTTTAGTAAGTCTTTTTTCATGAATAATTGTCATGTAATTAAATGAGTCTCTATTGCTTTTTCTTGTTTCTTTTTGCCCCTTCAGTCTGTTTTTGAAGAGCTAGATTTTAAAAATGAGTTGAGTGAAGATCCCTTTTTCATGAAAACTGATTGGTTTGGTAAAGTTAATGACAACATATACGTTGGGGAAAAAAATCAGAAAATTTTCTTATTTTTTTAATGTTAGCATTCAAAGAGTGAGGGTTTTTCTTCCTATAGGTTATGAGCAATCTTGTCTTTCATTTATCTAGTAAAATTGATGTAGTTTAAGTGGTGGGATTTTATTATACATGTTCCCAAATTAGCATAATATTTTAGGGCTATGTGTCACATAGTGGGGCCCTGAGGCTGCAATGTGAGAGCATGTTACCCTTCTCAAATAACAGTTTTGGTTCCTCCAAATTCCTTTTCCACCTCAATTTACACAATAATCATGAACACAAAATCATGCCTAAATCAAAGGTAAAATATGGTAGAAGTGCATGTATGCACTTTCTGCAATCTTAAAGTAAACCATTATAAATAATACACATGTAATGTATTTCCTTTTTTAAAAAATAACTTTTTCCCATTGCTTCATCAATGCAAAACTATGTATCTTATAAAATAAACTATTCTGATTTTCACTAAAGTCAAACTTCACAATAACAATACTCCTATTTCTTTTTGGGAATTATATTTCATGAACCTCCAAGGGGTACTGTGTAATTATACTTTATAAACTATAAACTTGTATTTTTTCTCAGTTTTGTCCTTCCACTTTTTTGCTGCTCAGGTTCTCCTCTTTTCACAATGAAAGTATTTCAGCAAGGCCTAAGTCTGTCCGGAAACTTGCTTCACTGTTTCCCTCCTTTGTACAACTCATAAACATATTACTATCATACAGTTTCTTGTGTATTTCTATTATATGAATAGAAGAGAGTGCTGATATTCAAGTCAGACATTTGGTTTGAAATTCTTGCTGCATAACATCAAAGTTTCCTCTTCAGTAAATGTGAGATAGTATGTTCTGCTTTACATATTTGTATGGAGAATTATATGAGAAAATTATTTAATTTCTAGAACATAGATTGGCATATGATACATACTAAAGAAATGTTCATTCTCTTTTTCATGTGACTTAATTTCCTGTGTTGTGTTTTTCAAGAGTATTTAATGTGTATTTGGGGGATAATGAATAAATAATTTAGCTAGGTGGCTACCCATAATTTTCCAGTAGCTAAACAGTTCTGTATGTATTTATCTGATTTGTATGTATTTATGTACTTTTGTGCATGGGTCTATATGTATACACACATCCACTGATGTCAGTTTTCGACACTCCAACTCAGTGACCATAGAGAAAAAAAGAAACAATTACTGAATGTTGAGGGTGGGGGATATTGTTTGCTTATTGATCTATCAATCAATTTAAGTATGCTTTAAATATCCATTAATTGTTATGTGCATGTTAAATAATGTTGTTTTGAATTAGCAATTTCTTTCAAAAATTATTTTTGAAAAGAATTAAATAATTACAGTTAAGTTCTCCATATATTTTGTGAGCCAGAGAGTGAATAAGAGAAAATGAAATGAAAATGTTGCATATGATCCCTTTCCACATAGTTTCTGTTTTATCTAAATCACATTTTTTCCTGTTAATGCTTTTCCTACTTGTAAGAGTAAAATACTATGAGTATGTCTATTATGGGCTTCATTTTTTAAATAAAATCTGTGAGATTGAGAATTTTTTTATATCTTTTGTGTCCAGATTTACACTTCTTAGAGCCCATCTAAAACTAGTGACTCAGTAAATATTTTTTAGCTGAACTGTCAAATGATCTTGGTCTTACATGCTAAAAAGATAAAATTGAAAACGAATGCAATGTATAATTGGTAAGACATATAGCACTTATTACATGCTAGACCCTAATTATGGGAAACACATCTTTACATATTTTTTATATATTTTATATAACTGAAAATTACAAATGTTAGCTTATTTAATGTTCATATAACCATATGAATTAAGTAATAGTACTGTTTCCCACTATATGATAGGAAACTGGTATCCCAAGGGTGTAAATGACTAACCCAAGGTTATAGTCCTAGAAGAGTTAGTCATTGAGATAGGGTGGTATTAATCCAGAGTCTGTGCTCTTAACTACCATGCTGTAAATAACAGTGCCAGGAATTCAGACACGTATGTGTAATTTTGCCTTAAAACCTACGCAAGTACTTCAGAAATAGTTTGGAGTTTATTTTGTCAAAATGAGGATTATAATACAATCTTTAGTAAATTATCTCTATTTTTAACATCCCTTTCCAGAAAAACAAATCATACTCAAAATATGAAATGACATGAAATATATATTAGTCATCAGAATACAAAGGAGAGAGAGGGAGAAGGAAGATACAGTTCCTCTGTGGTTGATCAATTTTAGAGGTACTGGGAAAGACAGAATCATCAAAATTTGGGTCATGTTCCCTCAGTATTTTTGTTCTGTAAGATAAATCTGTGCATACTTAAGGGGAGGCAGGCATATCAGTTTGATTCACTAACAAAACTTTTTAATGCTGAAAAATTTTAATGCCTCTCATGTATGTATTTAATGCTTTTAAGCAAGATTCTTCTTCTTAAGTTGTAAGATCCTAGAGAAGAGGTAACGTGTTTTAGTCAATATTCTATCTGTTTTCCTAGTCCAGTGCTTTGTATTTCAGTGAGTACTCTATAGACCTCTGCTGAGTTGATTGAGCATACTTAATTAACATAAATCTATGATTTTCGCAGATTTACTTACAAAGATGCTTAGAACAGCAATGTAGTTAATATGTAGAATGATTTCTTAATGAGTATCAGGACCGAGGATGAAAATAAAACTCATATATTTAATTTTTTATTTTAAATTCACAGTAATGACCATGGCTGGGTACTCAGTTGGTTAGTGACTTGTCCCAGTAAGCCAAGGTTGGGGGCTCTATCCCTGTGAATTCATAAATAAGTGGAACAACAAATCAATGTTTCTCTCTCTCTCAAAACCAATAAAGAAAGAAAATTAGGCTCCTAGTAATGATAATGAATGAATGTTTTAGTAAACTTAGTAAAAATTATATTTGTAGAAAATATTTATACATAGTAAGTGCCAAATATGTTTATACATATTAATGCATTATACAAATTAGTTACTAAAATTAATATAATTATTTATATTAATTTCCCCAGTGATACTGAATTATTTATTTCAGTTTCTTTGGGGTCTGGGAAATAACTACTGTTAATACATGCATAAGTATTGTCATTTAGGTAATTTATTCATTTATACCTATGAATCCTGTACTCTTTAAAATGAAATGAGGAGGCATAACAGATGTTTTAATGAGGAAATAAATTTTCGAATAATTAAGAAGACCTCTATTTGATAACCTCCCTTTTTTTTGTTTGTTTGCAGGATTCGGATTTGGGATATTGGTGTTTCTGTTTTTGAAGAATATTTCTTTTTTGGGTTTTTAATTTTTTTTTTTAATCATCGGTCTTGCAATACGGAAGAGGAACCCAAAACACTCCTTCGTTGCACGTTTCAAACACTCTTGAGGCACTTCCACGCCCAACTACACAGCCATGTGGCCGTCACAGCTACTGCTCTTCATGATGCTCTCAGCGCCGATAGTTCACGGTAAGGCCTTGGATGTGTTCTTTGTGTCATGCTTAAGGTTGTCTCCGTTACACTGCTCCCCTTTCTTAAATATTTTAAATATTTGCTCTACAATGTTGCAGCCTTTGCCTACCCTATGTTAATAGAAGTTAGAGTAAAAGGCCATGGCGTGAACCATAAGCTGCAATAAATATGAGTTTAAATTTTATTTCTTAAGGTAACTTTTGAAATGTATGTACAACCAAAGGTTTAAAAGAAGATACTTGGATATTTTATTCTTTATTTATTCCACACTTAGGAAAATTCAGCTGAATCATTAAGCTATATTACTCATTGTGAATTTTTCCCTTACATAGTTTTGTAATTGAAATTATTTTTAAGGTAGTAAGTATGAACATTTGAAAGAAAACACCCCCAAAAGTCTGATTTCCCAAACCAGGTAATCATTTGTTTATGAGTCTTTACTATACTATTTAATCTTTAATACATAGAGCAAAAACAAAACCTCTCGTTGAAGGAAAATTATTTTTGTCATATACCTTTAAATGCAACATGGAAACAAACATATCAGAATAATATGAACAAATACAAAAAGACAATTTTACAGATACATGATAATACACTCGTAAAAGACTATAAACTTTGTTTATTTAAACATGTTGGTATTGATAACACAAATATGTAAGAAATTATATACCTTTGTAAATGTTATAAAACATATGACTGTTTAGTGAGTAAGCAAGACAATTTCTGTGCAATTTAATATATAACATTCACTGAATCTCAATAAAAACTGGCAAGGTTAAGTCTACATGTAGGTTCCTTTTTCACAATTTAAAGATTTCTACTAATTATCATTGGTTTTGCCTAAGAAGAAAATGGTATAATACAGCCACTATCTCATATGTTCATGGTAATTAAAGCAAACAAAAGGGAACACAGCTGTATTTGCCAAAGCTTAGAAGGTCTCAGAATATTATAAAGTATCCAGCAGCTGAAATGAATTTTAAGCCTCATTCACTTACTTTTGGTTTTTAATTGATTATAGAAATCTATTTTAGTTCCTTAGGATGCAATTCCAAATTTGGCCTGTGTTCCTGAGTTTTAGATTGAATTGCATTCTGCTGTCGTTATGAGAACTGGATACAGTAACTTGTCTCTTGAATTTTTCTCTTAAGTTCCCCTGATTTCACACACTTACATCTAACAAATCACTATAAAATAAGGTAGTGCTTTTTTTAAATGAAAGTAAGACTATAAAACCATAAATGATATAAATTTTGTCAAAAATTTAAAAATGTTGATTTAATTTATGTACTAATACAGTATTTAAACATTCACACACTTGGGAACATATAACATTTTGTGACACTGGGCAATCAAATAATTATGGCACTTTAAATAAGTACTTCTCTCATTATCTTTTGGGTTGGTCAAAAAGTTCATTTAGTTTTGTTTCCTATGATAACTCTGGTAGGGCTTATTTGTTTTTAACTCTTTCAAAATAATTTTGTTAGATTGCATTGTGACAGCTGTTTGATCAGCATGAATTTAAAAAAAAACATCAAAATTGTTGAATTTTTATGCAGATATTTTAATATTGAAGATGGAAGAAAATATGCAATATTTTTGTCATATTATGCTTCATTATTTCAATAAAGGTAAAAATGCAACTGAAACACAAAAAAATGGTTTGTGCAGTGTATGGAGAAGGTGCTGTGACTGATCAAATGTGTCAAAAGTGATTTGTGAAGTTTCTTGGTACTATAGACATCTTGGCCGAATACTTCTTTGCTATGGGGCTGTCTTATGCATGAGAAGATGTTTAACAGCACCCCTGGCCTTTACCCACTAGTAGGCAATAGCAGGAGTTCGCCAACGTACTCCAAATACCCAAATCAATAATTATTGGTGAAAATGAAAAATGTGTTTTTTATTTTACGAAAAAAACTAAACAGCCTTTTGGCCAACCCAATATATATCTAAAGATGATATTTAGTTAGGTTTTTGATGTTATGGGGATGCTTTACTCATAAGGTTCTTTTATGGATTGAAGAAATAGCATGTGTAAAAAATCTAGCACAATGCATGACAAATATTAAGTGCTTGAACATGTTAATTTCCTTCATCATACTATCTGTCCCTCCAATTTTAGTTCCAGTAAATTTCAACAACCAGGTATTAGCTCGGAAATTATCTTACCATGAGAGATGTTTGTTTTGATGTTGATGCTCAAGGGGAAAAGAATATATAATATATTATATATTTTTAAAAGTTAAACTAAAATTACACTTGCTTGAGGAAGGTAGGTTTAAAAAGCAGAACTAGACCTTGTAAAAAAATACAATTTTTCTGAAATGTCTGGTCTCCCAAAACTGATAGTACTTTCTATGTATTTTATTGGGTCCCAAGCACACACACATACACACACACACAGAGTCTCTTCCAGGTAACTGAAAATATTTTAAAACTTCTAGTAGGAGGCATAAAAAATTTGACCTGGTATATAAAATGTTATAGGCTAGGTAATCCTTTTTACTGTCAATTACTTTCTGTCACCTTTTTCTTGAACCATGTATGAGTAAACACTGTGGAAGCTTTCTGCTTTAAACTTTGTCCTTGTTACTGTGCTTAGGTATTCTAAAACTTGCACCGAAGAAAATCCAGGTCACCGTTGTTGTCTGCCTTCCAGAGAAGGCTGCTCCATTGCCTATGTGGTGCCACTCCTGACTTGCAAATAAAGGGCTTCACATTTTAGAATGCAGCTTACTCATAAACAGAGGAATACATTAACCTTTCACCAATGCTGAAATTTACTCAGATGATATTTTTAGAGTCTCCACCAATCCTGGCTTACAGGAATACTGCATAACTTAAAACCATAGATGATTGAATTAAAATAATTGTCACAATTATAGAAGTATTCTTGTTTCCAAAACATCCCCTGATAACATTTTGGCTACTGTTGTGATGCCGGCTTTATTTGCCCTGCTGACCACGGACAATTAACTTTTCTGGGTATGACCTGAGTGGCTACCCTTTTCTCTTGAGCAAATAATAATGATGACTACTGATGTTATAGCCATGCACTTTAGATGTATTGGTACAATGAATGCACACAACATTCTCATGGTTTTAATATTTATTATTATTGTCTTATCATTAACTCTTTATGGTAAAATATTGAAGTATTGAATGGTAAACTTGACTAATATTACACAGCTATTCTGGGATTCAGAGGGGATTTAAAATCAAGGGGTTTTGTGAGCTTCAGTCTGACTGCCAGTAGATAATCAATCCCTATCAAGGCCATTCTTCCCAATAGAAAATCCCGTGTCAACTCTTCTGGTCATTTGGGAGAGGTGAGGCAGAAGTGCAGATCACCCGCCTCTGCCAGCATGTGGGCACAGACAGACTGAGCTTTGAAGCCTGCCAAACCTGAGATAAAGTTCCAACTCCGCCACCTACTAGCTCTGTAACGCTTTCACTAGGTAAACTAGTTACAAATACCGGTGCACCCACTGTGAGTCATAAATCTGTGCTAGCTGCTAAAAATATGGTAGTGAAAAAATATTTTTAATTCTCCCCCCCCAGGATTTTGCAGTAATTTAAAAGTGTATAAGCCTGCTTTTCATCTACAAAATAAATATATATACCACGCAGAGTTATTTTAAGAATGGGTAGAATAATATACTACATATAGCTTCTAATACAGTGCTTGGCATTTGGTAAATCTTCCTAGTATTTGATTTTTCTACTCTTAACTATCTTGAAATAGAGCTAAACCTCTGAGAGTTTGATAAGGAAAATGAATAATTATCCTTATTTTTACCCTGAGAATTGAAAGAATCTTTTTATACTTAAACCTCAGCATTCAAGTTATGCCAGAAATTTCTTAATACTACCATCTGAACAAAATTATTATTAAACTAATATGTATCAAACTTAGTATATACTTAGCAGATACTGTAATGTTTAATACATAATGGTCAGTATATAAAATATATAATTATAGTGTATAATTATCAGTGATACTATTGTAGAATTGTCAGTGGTAGTAATATATAAATAGTATATGATGCATTTTTTAATGATCTTTACATGGATAAAATTAGAAACCAAGCTAAAGAATTAATTCTGAATAATATTTACATTAGTTGGATAATCTTCACACCATCCCAGAAATTCAGACTAGTATTTTATATAGGAAAACAAAATTAATCAGTACATCCACATTATACATATATACACAATTCTTTAAATGAGGAATTGTCTCTAGTTCTATGTTTTTCTGTCCATATTCTATGTCTCCATGTGCCTCTGTATTTCTGTTTTTCATGACTGCGCCCTCCTCCTGTACAGCCATAAAACCCTTATCTGTGATACAGTGAGACCTGGCGGAAGTAAAGAGAAGCCGCAAAAGCAGATGGCCAGTTCTTTGCTGTTAACTAATGTACTGTTACATGAAGATAAAGGATGTTTTTGGTTCTGCTGGTGCTATTGGAAACAAGTGAACATAGTGGAATCGGGGAACAATATACAATGAATACCTAGGCACCTGGGGCTCCTGCCGACTGTGAAGGAGCCCCGTGGTCCAGTGTTGGACCTGGGCTGGGAGACGTGGTCCGGCTGTGACTTTACCCAAGCCACAGTGGGTCTGGAGCTGAGCAGGTGTTTGGGGTGCTTAGATATTTTAACTACATCTACTTTTAATTTAAGTGTACTTATAAATTGTATCTTTATCGGAAACACAGAAAACAGGATCATTTGAGCTCACTATGAGTGATGGGAAACAATATTTTTATGGTACATTTGCATAGAATATAGGGTTTTAATACGTTTTCTGTAACTACCATAAGTTTACTTTTTTTGCAAGCCTATTTCTTGCTGTTAAGTTACATGTGTGCTTGTATATTCATGGGCTTTACAGGCTATCCTGCTTTTTATTATGTTCAACAAGGTAATTACAATAGTACCAGTTCTTAGCAGAGACAAAACAATTAAGAGATGCATATGTATTTAGTACTGTACTTTTTATGTGATTTGCATTTTATTACTAATCTATTTTAAGTTACAATACTATTTAAAGTGTCAGTGATTTAAAATACTACTCACATTTTTTAACTTTTAAGAAGATATGAAGCTTGAGAAAGTAGAAAATTACTTTTACTATATAACATCTTACCATATAATTCTTTTTTATGAAGTTATGTTTTATTAAGTGTGAAAAAGCCAGGTTGACTTCTAAGCTCTGCTAAACTTTGTTATTGTGTGATTTTCAGAAATTAATCATCCTTGATATGTTTGTAATGTTTGCCACACTAGGTAATTTGTAATATTTGCAGCAATATCACTATTTTATGGTCAGATATGTTATACAGAAATGCTTTGTCATGGTCATGATATATGAGGTTCCTGCCAAGACATCCAACACCATCTTCATTGGACACACACTACTGAATTTCAAATGTATGTGTTCTGTAAATTAACGATGCAGTCTCTGATATTACAATGTAAGGCACAAACATGCCTGGCTGATAGCTTTTCCTTTGTAAGACTGGGTCTAGAAACCTTCCCTACACACTCAGTGTGCAGTTAGTGATTTGAGAAGAATTTTCTTTTGCTTTCGTACTTGCAGACCATGTTACATGTTTTTATTGTAGCGATACTCATGAGTGACTAGTGTATACCTTGAGAGTAAAATAGCATTTTCTCACACTCAGTTTTTATATATTTTGCCTCTTTGGGTGGGAAGGATTGCAATCCTGTCTTTTTAAAATGCCTGTTGGTCACAGAGTGGACTGTGGCTGCAGTAGGGTCTTCATACACTTGATGCCGAATTAATTTAAAATACTTAGATATATAATATATTAATACGTATCTGTTTTCTTCTTGATTGCATTGCTATTTACTTTCATTCACAATGTAAGAAGGCTCTTACTTTTCTAATTTCATATGAGTCGCTGGTGTACATTTTTTCATGCATTTATTTCCTTCATTCTGATTGGGAAGTTACTCTTTAATGAATAGTCAAAAAATTGAAATGCAATAGGAGAGGATCTCATTGATTTGTCATGTAAATAGAGACTGTGTTGTATTATCATCTGTTTTAGTTTGGTGGTTTAGAATAAGGCCTTGTTGAAAATGAGGTTAGTTCATTTTCTACTTTTTAATTGATTAATTGATGAGTTTGATAAAGTTAATGACAAAACAGGAATTAGAAGAAAATCACTTCAGAAAATTTTTCTTTTTTTAAATATTAGTATCCAAAGAAGGGTGATTTATCTTTGTATAGATTATGAGTAATTTTGCCTTCCGATTTTGTTAATAATGACATGTTTATGTGATTTGACTGAATCTATATGTTCTCTATATTACCATCATAGCAGAATGAGTTTCTTTAAAACAGAACATTTTCTTTCTATCAGAAAATAGAAATGATCATATATGAAAGAATCATCAAATAAGCTAGATTACTTAAAGATTTGCAAGAGAAATATACTAGTTAGACTTAAAAAAGTAAGAGATGCAGGGATTTGAACAAAAACAGGCTGCCGTCACCTGTTACAGTTCGTGGGGATTTGAATGTCCTGCAGTCCTGGATGTCACCCCCTGGTCAGGTATAAGGACATGGTCTCACATATCCCTTTGTCATTACTACAGTCACCTACTTTACTTTAAGAGTAATTCACCTCATAGAAATTTAAATTAGAAAGCAAAAATCCAATAATCTCATGACCCAGTGATACACTTAACATTAATGTTTGTTAGATTTTCCTGTTTGCTGTGTGCACATATTTTTGTTACATTGTAATGTTGTTAGAAATAAAATTAACCTTTCATTTGACTTAACCTCAAAATGTAGGCATTTCTAGGCTCTCACTAAATGTTTTAAATTGTAATATAGTTTCATATGAAAGAACCATGGTTTATCTAACCATATGCTGATGGCTCAGCAGTGAAAGTCATTGATGTATTATCATTACAAATAGCACTATAAGGGACATGCTTGTATATAAATTTGACTACATCTTCATACCTCTGGAAGAAAATATCTCGAGAAGTGAAAAGTTAAAGAATGATCCCTTTTCAGATTATTTAACCAAAATAACTATGTTATACCAATGATAGGAAATGATCAATATCACCTTGCTAGTTATTGCTATAATCTTTTTAAAATAATTCCACAAGTTTTGACTACTATAGTAGTTAACCAAACAAAATATGAAGAATAAATATTCAAATGTAAGATATAATAAATATTTTAAAGAGTATGATGATACATTCAGTAGATTCAAGAAATACTAACTTTCTCAGAATTAATGAGACTACTTGGAATTCAGCTAGGTGATTTACGCATACATACTGTTTGTAACTAAGTAACTCATTCATTTCATTGCTCATTTGAGGCAAAACAGCAATGAACTGCATGACTTTGAAAATATCATAGTAAGAAATGTATGGAACCTATGAGATGAAAACACCGAAACTTTACTGAGGGTTATAAAAGAAGACACACAATATACCACATTTCTGGATGAAAAATCTGAGGTCAACAAAATGCACACATATTTCCAAATAGCTTCTATAGGTTTTTACACAAATGCACTAATAGTACCAATGTGAGCTTTTCTAGTTAGAAATTAAAAAAAAAGTATTCTATAATATATATATAGAATATTAAACAAGAGAAAAGTTAATAGAAATGAAAAGAGTAAAAAGAAGGCACCCACCCAGTTAATCATAAAAATCAATTATAAAAATGAAATCCCTGAAACACCATTTATTTCTGTTGCAGTGTGATAGAAATGCCTCCTCAGAAAATCAAGTGTCTAGAACACAAAGTAAAGTCGGGATCAAATCAATTGTGCGTGTGTTTCAAATTATATATTATGAAGTTTCCAGAGAAAGACTTCTTTGAGCTACCTACATTAATCTCCATTTTTGAACAATGTATTAGATAGGGTAAACTAGGCTGTAGTCTCAGTGGATAACAAAATGAATCATGGCTTCCATGAATAATTTCTTGTTCACAAAACATTCCAAGGCACGTAGGTGTTTCTGGTCAGTGTGTGGGGTGGGTGGTGAGGGGTGGGAGATGTGTGTCATTCTGTTGCTCTCAAAGTTATTCAGAAATCTAGGCTGATGCCACGAGGCATCCAAAGTCATTCTAAGGGTCATTGCCATTCTTGTCCACAGGAAGGAAGAATGACCATTGTGAAGATTCTAATGGACAATTTTTACAGATATGTTTGGAAGTAATGCACATTATATCTCTTTCCTTTTCCAATACAAAAAAAAAAAAAAGAAAAAGAAAACAAAAAAAAACCCAAAAAGCTAAGTCTCATTGTCATACCTATGAAATAGTCTGAAAAGTGTAGTCCTCTTGTGATAAAGGAAGAAGATAATTATAAAACATACCACATAGCTTTTTTTAAAAAGGGTTGTAAGACACTGATATGTTTTAATGCATAAATTGAATTTTTAAAAGATTTTATTTATTTTTTAGAGAGAGGAAGGAAGGGAGAAAGAGGGAGAGAAACATCAATGTGTGGTTGCCTCTCGCACACCCCCTACTGGGGACCTGGCCCACATGCAACCCAGGCATGTGCTCTGAATGGGAATCCAACTGATGACCCTTTGGGTCGCAGGCAGGCACTCAATCCACTGAGCCACACTTGCCAGGGCTAATACATAAATTGAATTTTTACAGCTTTATTGAGATATACTTAACATACCATAAAACTCACCCTTGTTAAAGTGTATAGTTCAGTAGATTTCAGTGTGTGCACAATTGTACAATAACCATCAGTACAATAAATTTTAAAACATTATTTTTTAAAGATTTATTTATTTATTTATTTATTTATTTTTAGACAGAAGGGAAGGGAGGGAAAAAGAGAGGGAGAGAAACATCAGCGTGTGGTTGCCTCTCACGTGGCCCTCACTGGGGACCTGGCCCACAACCCAGGCATGTGCCCTGATTGGGAATTGATCCAATGACTCTTTGGTTCACAGCCCACGCTCAATCCACTGAGCTACACCAGCCAGGGCTTAAAAGATTATTAGTCCTCCAAAAGAAACCCCATACCATTATCACTCATACCTAGTCTCCCATTCAAATATGTCACTGGCAAACACTATTGTGTTGGTACTTTATGTATCAATGGATTTGCCTATTCTGGATATTTTTCCTAAATGGGATTATAAAGTTTTGATTTTTTGTCATTCTCTCATTTCACTTAACATAATTAAAATTTTTGCATATCATAATGCGTATCAACACTTAATTCTACCTTCTTGCCAAATGGTATTATATTTTATGAATATTCCATATTGTACTTATTAGTTGATGGAGCTTTGGATTATTTCTACTTTTTCTCTATTGTGCATAATTTGTTATTAAAATTTATTTACAAGTTTTAATGTGGACATATTTTCACTTTTCTTTTGTATACAGTCTACACCTAGGAGTGGAATTGCTGAATCCCATGATAACTCTATGTTTTACCTTTCTGAGGAACTGCAAAACTGTTTTCCAGAGTGGTTGCACAGTTATACATTCTGGACGGTACTATGAGAGTTCTCATTTTTCCGCATCTTTACCTGCACTCACTGTCTTTCTTGTTTCAGCCATCCCAGTCTAGGGGAAGTGCTATCCCATGGTTCGATTTGCACTTTCCTCACGCATCATGATGTTGGCTTTACATGTGCTCCTTGGCCATACTTATATCTTATTTGGAGAAATATTTTATAATCTTTCCTCAATGTTTAGTTTCTCATTATTGAGTTCTATGTGTTCTTTATAGAAATGCCTTTTTAAGAAAAGACTAGTGAAGATTATTGTTAGAATACATTAAGATGGATGGCTTCTTTAGATTGCATATTCTAAGGGAGTTTTGTTTTGCCTGGATTTACCCATTTAAACCTTGTCTATTTTACATTCACTTTGAAATCATATACCATTTTCCTAGCCTCACTCAACCTGCCCTTTTATTTGCATATTTGATTCCTAAAAGTAGTTTGTTAATTCAGATTTTTATAATAATGATAAAAACTAGTAATTGCCAATGATTGAAACTTTACTATGATATGTGAACTGTATAGCAGTGACTTATAT
Organism: Micronycteris hirsuta; assembly: GCA_004026765.1. NCBI lineage: Eukaryota > Metazoa > Chordata > Mammalia > Chiroptera > Phyllostomidae > Micronycteris > Micronycteris hirsuta. The sequence continues at coordinate 1,484 of PVJI01000234.1, read as the reverse complement.
ACAAAACAAGGTAATTTACTGGGTTTCTCTAGTAGCTTGCAATCACTCCCCTCTAAGAAAATGATAAAGAACATTAAGCTTTAATCATGGCAGCCAAAAAAGTTTCTGTTTTTGTTCTAGTCTGAATTCTTGTTCTTCCAGACTTTGGAAGTTCTCTTATTTCATTTCTTTATTTTGTGTTTTTGCTCAAATTCTATTGTACATATTGAGTCTTTAATATCAGAAAACTACTGAATGTCTTCTATTGCATCTCAAGAAAGTTATGCCATTCATCATGTCTCTTTATCAGACCTATTTATTGTATATTTGTGACTATTCACATTGCATCTACAAAGATGAGAATAGGAAGGAAACATGAGGTTTTACATGGCATGAATCCTATCATAACTGCATTATTTCAGACAAGTGGGTTTATTTGTAATATTACCATTTGGGGAAAAATTAGGAGAAAAGTAAATAAAAATAATGAGTTCCAAATATTGATACTAAATGCATCCTGCAGTTAAGGAACTATGAATGGAGAAGGATGTCCATATATATAGAAAGTAATATTTACATAAAGCCCTGAAGTTTACAATATTGTCTAATCTAAGATGTGTTAAGAGTCCCAATTTGCATGGTTCTGTTGAGTGAAAAGAAAGATCTCAGACCTTAGAGTCTAATTCCAATTCTATTGCTTCCAAGATACATGAACCCAGCCAATCTGATTCACTGTTTCCTTATTTGTTAAAGGGGTAATTAGGCTTACTTTGTTGTAGTATGAGGATTAAGTAAAATAATGTGTAGAAAACCGTAACACAAAGCCTCACTCATTTAATCCTGGGAGGATGTGGTCATTAAAACATACCTTTTGGAATTAAAACTTAAAAAAAAAAAAAGCAAAAACAAATGACTTGGATAGTAAGCAAAATTTACACTATAACACCATCTTGGGGTCACTTACTCTCCATAGAGTTGTTCAAAGACTTTATTGTGTATTCTTAATCCCCAATTGTGACAGTTTCTCTAATTATGAGCCTACCCATTTGTACACACATTCCATCATTATATTTAGGACTCATCCACTGGACTGTAACTAAGTCTTTAGTGAGTTACTAATGAAGATTTTAAGCTTAGATCAACATTAAAAATGTTAAAGAGTGTTGAAAAGCTATTCAGAGTACAAGCCTGTTGCTTTTAATTAGACTGTAAGCCCAATAAAATTCCTATGGTCACTATTCACCCCAGCATTGAAACGCTTGAATAGTGAGTGAAACATGTACCTTACTTTGGTATTATTAGTTTAATGTGAAGTTAAAGGGGAGAAATACATTGAGCTAAATTAGAGAAATCATTGTTTTGATTAAATGAAAAGATAAAAATAACATGCAAAATCAAAATAGCACTTTACAATGACTAATATTTTGCTGGACTCAGAAGATTTTAACACAGAGTAATTTTGTTGCCTTAGTGAACAATAGATGGAGTGAGGAAAACAAGATCCC